>QODF01000033.1:2802745-2845866 GCA_024372805.1 Oostethus manadensis | reverse complement strand
TACCGGGGGGGGAGGGGGGAGGAACACCATTGAAGAAGGAAATAAAAAAACGAAGAAGAACAGCAGTAGCAGGAGCGCGAGGAGAAGGCGGTGTTTTTACCAGCACAGCAACCAATGAGGAGGCTGATAAAAACTGCTCGACCAATTAGCAGTCGCGATAGTGTCTGCTGCCGTCGGGTCCTTCCCAGCATGTACTTTTGGCGGCTGCACGGAAAACATGGCGGAAATTTTGAAAGGTAAAGGCGAAAAGGCGCATTTGAGCTCACCCAAGGGTTATGTGTGGTCCCTTCATCATAACGAGGTCTTGGTTCCGTAACGTTTACATGTGCCCTAGAGACGTATGTAATACCGCGGTGACTGCAGGAGTGAAGGTAGCGATGCATGTTAAATGCCATTAAACGTGACCCCCCCCCCTCTTTGATACATTTTGGCAATATTATCTGAGACTTTGGCTTGGCAAGACCACTGTCGAAGAAGACGGGAAACGTAGTTCGTGTCTTTGTGTTTAGATCGCCAAAGTTAGTTATGCAGGCAAACCTCACTCGCGCCACAGCTCATCTTCAGCAAGAAGTCTTTTTTCGGTTTGCGTCCCGGCCGTCTTCTCTTTGCTTTGCAACGTAATAAGCAGATATTCCTCGAACATGTACATTCGGAGATAAAGGGCCATCCTTAACGGTGTGCATTTTGAAATGGATATTGCTGTATGTGCGCAGACATTCATTCATTCATTTTCTACGCCGCTTATCCTCGTTAGGGTCGCGGGGATGCTGGAGCCTATCCCAGCTGACGTTGGGCGAGAGGTGGGGTACACCCTGGACTGGTCGCCAGTCAATCGCAGGGCACATATAGACAAACAACCATTCACACTCACATTCATACCGATGGACAATTTAGAGTCGCCAA
Organism: Oostethus manadensis; assembly: GCA_024372805.1. Taxonomy (NCBI): domain Eukaryota; kingdom Metazoa; phylum Chordata; class Actinopteri; order Syngnathiformes; family Syngnathidae; genus Oostethus; species Oostethus manadensis. The sequence goes on along the minus strand of QODF01000033.1, from coordinate 2,844,963 downwards.
TTAACCTAACATGCATATATGTTGGAAAAATAATCTCGCCCTGTCATTTACAAAAATAGAAAGGATAAAAATCCACCCATCCAATCAAAAGGTAAATATTACTTGTGAACAATAATGGCATGTTAGAGTGCCGACCTCCACTAGGAAATAGATTGTGTAATACTTGCGTATGTACTGTACGTATACAGGTGAGAATGCAAGATCATCTGCGCTGAAGGACAATAAACCTAAACTAGCAAATGAAATGGAACAAGGGGCTGCAAATAAGTCAGCGTAGTCAACCAGTAAACAGTGAGTTGTATCCACGTGCACCTGTAATCAGGCAGTCCGTGCATTATATGTATAGTCTCTAAAACATGAAGTATATTTGATCAGTGATTTGAAGTCAGTTTTATTGTCATAACACCACAATTACATGCAAACATTTAAACCGTCACAGCATGCTGAACCAGGGAGATAACACCACCATTTGATTTTATGCATTGTATACTCTTTTTGATTTGTTGTTATAGAAATTGTGTCTACTGCTGAACTCTATGAGATTTCTCCATTCAGTAAAACTTGCTATCCATTTGTCCAAATGTTTGATGTCAGTGCATTTGAACACTGGGTGAATTGATGTGCCTTACCAGATTGCAGTGTGCCCAGCAAGCTGTCATGGGATGACCTTGAAGCTCTGTGCCGCACAGAGAGGCTCCACTGTAAAGATTTCGGCATAACCAAGGGCAACGTCAATGATTATGAGGTGGAGTTCCTCTGTGACTACAAGAAGACTAAAGTAAGATACCATCGTTTTTTAAATGTTGCCTCTAATCTTCATCTTTCACAGACACCAATTGATTTCTGTGAGAAATAGTGTGTTAATGGTTTAGCCAAAGTTCTTATCTGCATGCTATAGTTGAAGTTGAAGTTCTAAAATTGGTAACAGAAGATTTGTATTTCAGGAAGAAGAATTTTACCTGGTAAAATGGCGGGGCTTTCCAGAGTCCGTCAACACCTGGGAACCGAAAAGGAACCTCAAATGCCCCAAACTGATGAAGCAGTTCCACCTTGACCTGGATCAGGAGCTCAGGCGCCAGAAAAGACGAAGCATCCCTAAAAAGCTTGATAAGGAAATCTCATCTTTCCTAGTTTTGAAAGCTAAGCTACGTCAGCGACTGGAACGCTGGGAAGTCCAGCTCAACCAAACATGCAACCATCCTGGTCGCATCTTTGTCAGGAACGATGTCGACCTTGAGGGTCCACCTAAAAACTTCACTTACATCAACCACTACAAAGCAGGCCCGGGCATTGTTTTTGATGAAATGGCCGTGGGCTGTGAGTGTAAAAACTGCTTAGAAGAGCCGGTGAACGGATGTTGTCCTGGTGCATCCTTACACCGTGTTGCCTACAATGAACTTGGCCAGGTTCGGATCCGGCCGGGGAAGCCCATATACGAGTGTAACTCTCAGTGCCTCTGTGGCCCAGACTGCCCCAACAGAGTGGTGCAGAAAGGTATTCAGGTTGACCTGTGTATCTTTAAGACAGACAATGGTCGTGGATGGGGAGTCCGTACTCTGCAGCATATCAGGAAGAACACATTTGTCATGGAATATGTAGGAGAGGTAAGAAAAATATTTAAACTTTGGCACTACAAGTGCACTTATGAAGCTGCTGACCTGCCAAAGCAGAACAATAATGGCACGTCGTGTTTACTGATGTAGTTGTACTGTCACTAAAAAAATCATCTTCTCACGTTCTGCGTCTTTCCAACCAGCCTGCAGGCGTCTGCCGATGGGTGATGGGGAAACGTGTGTCAACACTTCCATTCTTGTTTTATTCCAGATCATCACAACAGACGAAGCAGAGAAACGAGGCCACATATACGACCGGCAGGGCTCTACATACCTTTTTGACTTGGACTACGTTGAGGACGTGTACACAGTGGATGCTGCTCATCAAGGGAATGTCTCACACTTTGTCAACCACAGTGTGAGTGTATCCACCTGTGCTTTTGTTTGATTACCATTTGATTTCAACAATGTATATTGTTGACCGAGTGTATCAGTGTGAATATACAGTAACTAAGCTCACATCTTTTTCTCTATTTTCAGTGTAACCCCAACCTACAAGTGTTCAATGTCTTTATTGACAACATTGATGAGCGACTCCCACGAATCGCTTTATTTTCAACACGGGCCATTCGGGCCGGAGAGGAGCTCACCTTTGACTACAAGATGCAAAGTAAGTCCACTTGCAGTTGGAGTTTTAATTCAAGTTTGAGGGCCCTGCTGCTGTTAGTTATTAATCTCTCAAAGGTAGCAAAATTCAGGTCAGATCATCTCCGTGTCCTGGCCTGTGCCTGTCAGCTCATCGTACTCACAAAATTCATGACAACAAATGAGGTAAAATATGAGCAAGTCAAGAATATCAGCACATTAAATAATTGAACACTGCTGTACAATAAAAAAGAGTAAAAAAAAAAAACATACGTCAGATGTTAACAATTATTGTTTAAAATTAAAATATTGAGTAGCGATTTGTTTTTGTTCACGGTACGTTACAGCGCCTCCCCGAGGACATCAGACAGAATTGTGAGGGCAGTATATGCTCTGTTTGGATCATGATGCTCTTTGCCTTATCTGTCACTCGCTCTCTCCAGATTACACTCAAATCCTTCCGCTGAACTTCGATAATCTTGGGTCAGTGTTTGTCTCAAATTTCATCTGAAAGTCAATGCCAGATGTTTATAAGAGTCCAGAATTTCTTCATGATTGTGTATGGTGCTTATTGTAGATGGTCATACCTTGTTTTTGTAGTCCAGTTTTCATATGATTCCTCTTTTGTTGAAAATTTTGGCCATTTTTCCAACTAGTCCGTTTGCCCTGTATCATACCACTCCATCTGTATGTTTTTTTGTTGAGTGCGGCTACTAACCAACCCACAGTGGTGCCAAAGAAAGTTGCAAGTGCCGTTGCTTTGAAAAAGTAGGTGAGAAACCCTTTCGAATTCAATCTTGGCACCAGAATGTTTAGGAATGTATCAATTGGGTTTACATTATTTCCTCTGGGGAACATTTTGGAAAATTGGATAGAGTGGATCTGGTACTGACAAGAAGAAACTCATTCTTGTCACTGTTAGGTTTAAGGAGGTTGGATGTGAAACAGTTTATTAAATTTCTGACAGACAAGTTGGTGAGGGGGGGTGGAAGTGTGGAGGCAAGTTTGCTTGAGAGGTAGAGCTGGGTGTCGTCCACAAAGCAGTGAAAATTAACGTTGAATGTACGGAATACATGGCAAGGGGAAGAAGATAACAGTTGAAGAGGAGGGGGCCGAGGACAGAATCCTGGGGCACACCGCAAGAAGTGGTAGTCGTGGGGGAGGAATTTGACCTGAAGGATTTAAGTTGTATGAACTGAGAGCGATCAGAAAGTAAGAGTGAAAGCAGCGGAGGGGGATAGAGGTAATACCAAGAGATGAAAGTCTATTGAGGAGAATAGAGTGAGAAATTGTGTCAAAAGCTGCACTAAGGTTGAGGAGGATGAGGATGGTGATGAGGCCAGAATCTGCTGCAGTGAGAAGGTTGTTGGTGATTTTTAGAAGAGTGGTTTCAGTGCTGTGACGGGGTGGAAAGCCCGATTGGAATGGTTCATAGGAACTGTTGAGTGTTAAGTGTAAATGGAGTTGAGATGCACTGGAGGTTTGAAATGGGATGGAGATTGTTGAAGTCATTGGGTTTAGAAACGGGTTTCTTTAGAATAGGAGTAACGGCTGCAGTTTTGAAAGCTGTGAGGAGGACATAGCAACATCATTGGCAGTGAAGGCAAAAATAATATGTCCATTCAGAACGAAACTTCATTTTCTTAAAAGAGTTTTATTTTAGTGATGTATTCAAGGTTACTGATAGCTTACCATCAGGGGTAGCACACTCACAAGATGCCTTTTTTTCTATCTCACTATACACACTGGCCCCCTTATCCTTCTTTTGCGCATCTAATCAGCTGTCAGAATGCAGTTTAGATGCATTCACAGACTTACGATGAGTGGAATATTTCACACACAAACGTTTTTATGTGTCTAAGTGTAGTAAAGCTTTGGAACAGTCTGGATATAAACAGCAATGCCAAAGTATTTATAGTTTTAAACTGTTACATAAACATCTGGTCTGGTCACGATACGATTATACCATTGCTGGTATTTTCACTTTCCTTACTTACCATTGTTGGTATAAAATTGTTCCTATAATATAACTTGTTACCTTTTGTAGCACTACCGTATGTGTGTTATATATTTGTTAGATTGTGTGAAATCAACATTGACGCTGTAGTTTTTTTGTTTTTGATATGGCAATTGGAGGATGTAACAGGGAAGCTTTTTGTTTATATAATGACAAGAAATTTTAGTGGGATTAAATTTTCTTCTTCCTATTACCTTTCAGGCAAAATTGGTATTAAAATTGGTAATAAGTTGTGTAATATGACGCAGACTGAAATTTTTAATTTGTGTTGTGAAATGCCATTGCCTGGAATTTTAAAAAAGAACAAAAAAAGCAGATTTTCTCTACTTCTGTGTTTAAAAAAAGAAATCACACAGCTCAGCATAGGAACCACAAGAAGGAGTCGACCCCTGGGCCCCTTTGGGATGAATTAATAACAAAAAATGAGGTAGCACCGAAAATTATTGTTTGGTAGAAATGCCAGTGTACCAAATTTGGTTTAAATCTGAAAGAGTCCAAAAACCGGTATGTTAGGTTGAAGATGATCACCTGTGAGTGACTGTGTGGCTCTGTGTAAGTCCTGTGATTGACGGGTGATCAGTCCAGTGTATGTCCTGTCACTCCAAATCAGTTTATATGGACTCCAACTTAAACAGGATAAGTGGATAAATAGATTAACTTACTTAGAAAAAAGACAAAACAATTTTTTTTATTCTGAAAACTTTGTTTTCTTCCAGTTGATCCAGTAGACACAGAAAGCTCCAAGATGGACTCCAGTTTTACCCTAGCGGGTGTCTCCAGTTCTCCAAAGAAAAGGATTCGAGTGGAGTGCCGCTGTGGATCGGACACGTGTAGAAAATACTTGTTTTAACTCTGTTTAAAATTGTACGGGTTAGTTTATTTCTAGTTTTTTTAGCAAGGTCAAGGCCAAGTTATTTCTAAAATTCACAGTGTGGCATGCATTAAATGGACTGTATGCAACTGTCTCAAGAGTAAACAAAAAATATAAAAACACTACTACTTGCTAGCTTATTACCAATAGTGATTTAGAAGAACAGATTTTTTTTTACAAAAAATGTCCCTTTTTTTTACACTTAAAATTCTCATACATTTTTGTCCAGGCAGGGTAAAATACTTGGCGTTTGTGACTATTACTCACAGCTGTCTGGTATTCACGTCGTAGCTTGTGCACACACAATCAGTCTCAGAGAGGCGACCGATATTTTGTTCATGTTGTTACAATAGGCTATACAGTCAAAGATATGAACTAATGTAATAATGTGTGTGTGTGTGAGCATGTGTTACATGGGGTTAATGCACTAAAAGAGGGAGGAAGTGGTAAATACACTCCCAATCAAAATTCATTCATTCATTCATTTTCTATACCACTTATTTTCATTAGGGTCGCGGGTATGCTGGAGCCTATCCCAGCTGACCTTGGGCGAGAGGCGGCGTACATCCTGGACTGGTCGCCAGTCAATCACAGGGCACATATAGACAAATATTCACACTCACATTCATACCTATGGACAACTTAGAGCTGCCAATTAACCTAACATGCATGTGCATGGAATGTGGGAGGAAAGCGGAGTACCCGGAGAAAACACACACACGCACGGGGAGAACATGCAAACTCCACACAGAGATGCCCAACAGAGATTCGAACCCTGAACCTCCTGACTGTGAGGCGAATGTGCATCCACCGTGCTGCCCCAATCAAATTTTAAGACTATTTCAAAAAGTGCAAGAATTGACATTTTGCACTGTTGGATCTTAAGGATGTTCTAAGTAGAGCTTGAAAACGCAAGAAGAAGAAATGGGAGTGACGCAAACATTTTTCAGTAAGCAGTGCATTGTAAGCAAGCATTAAAGTGAAATAGGATGTTCATCAGTTGATTAACAATTCAAGATCACAGCTAATAGATTCAATGTAATTTTCTTCAGATCTCTTGCTGTCAAAGCCCGTAGAGCTTTCTCTCTTTGAACTAAGTAGTATTGTTGAGCTGCATAAGCAAGCCCTCAAGCAGTGCGCCATTGCTGCTGAGGTTGGATGGAGTAAGTCAGCCATTTGAAAATTCTTTAATGATCCTGAGCGTAATGGAACAAAAATAAAGTCAAGTGGAAGACCCAAAAAATGTTACGGGCCTTGAGCTGGAGCATCGCATTGGCCGTCCAACAAGACGGGACGATCCTGGGCCCAAAATAAGGTGGGTACTGGTGCTGAGTGCAGTCCAATAACCATTAGACAATATCTGCAAGAAAAGGGTTTTAGGAACAAAAAATTTCTTCAAAAGCATTGTCTTCTTCACTTCACAAAATTGGCCGTTTGGAATTTGCACAAAAGTACCAAACATGGGACATTAAAAGGCAGAAGAAAGTTTTCTTGAGAAAAAATGTAACCTTGACTGTCCTGATGGCTTCCAACATTACTAGCATTAGGAGATTCCACATGGGATGTTTTCCGCATGGCACAGTGGAGGGGGTGCCATCATGATCTGCGGTGCTTTTTTCCCCCCCCCCAATGTAACAATGGAGCTCCAGGTTGTGCAGTGGTGTCAAACAGCCGGTTATGTGGACATGTTGCAGGGGGCATCCCTCATGACTGAGGGCCCGTCTTTGTGGTAATGACTGACATAATATTAAATTAAAATATAGCAACAACATGAGCCACTGCTGCCAAGATGTTATGAGATGAAGGTTGCATACATGTCATGTTCCCTGTTTCATTTACAGTTCAATTTGGATTGAGTTTTGTGCGCTGCATGGATTTTGTGTACAACTTAGAGGAAACATTGGTTGTGGGCCTACACAGAAGTGACCAGTTTCAGGCGTTTCCTCTGAAATAACGGGATGTCAAGACGGTATGTTTTCTGTATTTTAATTTATTATTCTAAAGATTGAGGCATTTATTTAGTTAGACCTGCCGTAAATTTTAGTAGGACCCGCCATAATGTGACCATAATGCAATTTCCAGGAGAACACCAAATTGTCATAAAGAGTCTGCCATTCGGGTTTAAGAACAAACAAGTTCTCCGTGAGCGCCAGACTGCTGGAGAGTGGCAGTGATTGAACACTGGTATGTGTCAACATTCTACCGAGGATCATTTAAAGTGCCTTCACAGTTTACAAAGTCATGGTATTTTATTTGGTCAAATTTAACAATGATAATGTAAGAGCTCAAATATTTCAAGCCAATGACTTCGGTCTTGACTTGACCTGTCTTGTTTTGACTTGAGACTTGCAAAACACTGACTTTGTCCCACGCCTGCTTGTTGCAATGACAAAATTCTGTCTTTATGTGGTAAAATATGGTCTGCTGGCTATTCGCATAACCCTGTATGTGTTGAGTCCCGGCGAATCGAAACCTGGCGAAACACCTTTCTTGTTGAACAGGTAAAAATTAAAGAGCTGCCTGTCTTGTGTCTCCAAGGAGACTGAGGCACTGTTGAACGTTAACTTACAAGGGTATGGGCTCTTGAATACTACTCTGAACACCCTGTCCTGAAGGTACTCGAGGTGGATGGTTTGGTAATCGGATGGAACGCTTTTCTCCACCAGTGGTCCAAATTGCTGCATGACCAAAGTCCCGTCTGATGCTGCTTTAATCTCATAGAAAGTCATGTTCTTGTAAGTGAAAATACCTACATAAGGAGCTGAGTCAGGTGGTGGTCTGAGAGTCAGTTCAGCATCCCTGAATGCACCTTCCACTGCAGGGATGAGGTGGCTGTAGACCTTGCTCACTAAATCCTCATCCAACGGTTTGACTCCAGCCATCAGGATTGCCAGGCCCAATTTAAGTCGAGGCACAAGGGAGAGACTGGCTGCAAAGCCATCCAAGTCGCCATCCTTTCTTACCACGTCATAGCCCAGGTGCTGGTTGATCTCCCATGGTGTGCCTGTGTAGTTGGCAAAGTAGCCACTCTGGCATTGGAAAAGTGGGGCAAGCATGGTTTTCAGGGTGTCCTTCTGGAGTAGCGTCCTGCTATATGAGCCCAGGAGCGCCATCATTAGGTTGGCCATGTCAGCTGTTGTTGAGAACATTTGACCTGCAGGTCGGTACCAGCCCAAACTGTAGAGTGGTGCCGGCTGACCATTGCTATACACACCCACTGCCATCTGCCTCTGGATCACAGGAGTCATGTCGAAACCGGTGTTCTCCATGCCGAGCTGATCCAAAATATTATGGAAAACCCACTTCTCAAAGTCCATTCCAGTCAGCTTCGGGGCCAAGATGTTGGCCAGTAAGGAAAAAGCAACATTGCTATAGTGGCATCTGTGGACATGAGACATGACTGGGATGAAATCATGCAGCACTGACAATACAAACTTGGAACCATCGAGATTTGCTGCGCTGTCTTACTTTGTTCCAGGATCTGCAACAAGAACATCATCCTGTAACAAATTAAGGGCAGCTTGGGTGTCTCCACTCCAAATGAGATTAGTTGACCTTAATCTTCGGGGTAATCCTGTACAGAAAAAAAACCCATCACCTGCACAACAATTTCTGTAAGTAATTTACTGTCATGCATGAAATGCATCGGCTATTTTGTTACTAAGTAATCCATCAGCATTATAAATGTTATCTCTAATAACTTGATCTACTTGAAGTTTTCTCATCTATTTTCATGTAGTTAGTTAATGGCGATATCATTCATCAGAAGCTATTAAAACGGCACCACGTCTACTTGAACCAGTGGTTTTTAATTATTTTCTGTCATGCCCCCCTCCGGGAGACAGAAATGTTTCCGCGCTCCCCAAATTTGACACTCCCATGTATTTATCTGCAATGTACAGACTGATATATTGATATATTCATATGTACTATACAGACTGATATATCGTTATAATTGTCTGTGCTATACCGACTGAACATGTGTATTCAAGAGTCAAATTGCATGCGGAGTATGGCCACTTCATGCTTGCTGGCAGGTCGGCAATAATATTGAAAGTCCTTTCTGCCTCTCTCGCCTCCCCTGACAGTTCACCGCCCCCACCCTACTATTTGACAAGCCCTGACTTAAGCAAGGGTGGTTTACTGTTACCAGAGAGTTGGCTGGCCATCCTTCGCAAGGTAATTGCAGGTTTTTTGAAGGTCCTGACTGGGGAGGATGCTGACTCGCCACTTCTTCCAAGTGGATTCTTGATGGTAAAGTTGGCTGCATACTTCTCCAGAGCGTCATCCAGAGAGCCCACGAGTCCCTCTTCCCACAGCTTGTACAACATCAGAGTGGGAAAGATCTTGGAGAGGCTTGCTATTCTGCAGTAGCAATGATTCAAATGCATATTTCATGTCCTTATATAATTTAAAAGTTATTATGCTACATTATTTACTCTGCTTTTGCAAAGATGTCGTGAGTAGATTATAAAACAAGACTTAGAACAACGTCTTTAAGTTCAATGCCAAGCATATGTACAGTGCTGTGCAAAAGTCTTGGGCCACCACCACTAACAAATGCGCAAATGTAGGAGTTTGGAGGTGCCCATTAAGTCATCATTCTGTATGAACCCAGGAAAAGCCTGACCAACATTTTTTAGTTTTCCTGCCTACCATTGGCTCACCTTCAGCTTAAATGTCTAAGACATTTGCACAGTATTGCATAATACTGTACAAAATATTCTACAATATGTACAACATACACAGCTCAAAATAATTAGAGGAACACTTTGAAAACACATCAGATCTAAACGGGGGGAAACATGGTCTTGAATATCTTTCCTGATAAGTAGGTGATGTATTAGTAACAAAATGATGCCACATAATTTGATAGAAGTGAAAATGATCCCCCTATAGAGGGAAGAAATTAAAGACACCCCAAAAACGAAAGTGAAAAAATGATGCAGCAGACTGGTCCATTTTGCCAAAATGCCATTGTAGCAACTCAAAATGATTGTCAGTAGTTTGTGTGGCCCCCACGTGCTTGTACGCTTGCCTGACAACGTCTGGTCATGCTCCTAAGAGACGACGGATGGTGTCCTGGTGGATCTCCTCCCAGATCTGGACCAGGGCATCACCAGGGCTCCTGGACAGTCTGAGGAGCAACCTGGCGGCACCATATGGACCTAAACATAATGTTCCAGAGGTGTTCTATTGGGTTGAGGTCAGGTGAACGTGGGGGCCAGTCAATGGTATTAATTCCTTCATCCTCCAGGAACTGCTTTCATACATATCACATAGCCACATGAGGTCGGGCATTGTCGTGGACCAGGAGGTCCCCCTGCACCAGCATAGGTTCTGACAATGGGTCCAAGGATTTCATCCCGATACCTATCAGCAGTCAGGGTGCCATTATCTAACTTGTAAAGGTCTGTGCGTCCTTCCAGGGATATGCCTTCCCAGACTATCGCTGACCCACCACCAAACCGGTCATGCTGAATGATGTTGCAGGCAGCATAGAGTTCTGCACGGCATGTCCAGACCCTTTCACGTCTGTCGCATGTGCTCAGGTTGAACTTGCTCTCATCGGTGAAGAGCACAGGGCGCCAGTGGCGTAGTTGCCAATTCTGGTGGCAAATGCCAATGGAGCTCTACGGTGCTGGGCACTGAGCACAAGGCCCACTACAGGACGTCGGGCACTCGGGCCACCCTCATGGAGCCTGTTTCTGATTGTTTGGTCAGAAACATTCACACCAGTGGCCTGCTGGCGGTCATTTGGTAGGGCACTGGCAGTGCTCATCCTGTTCCTCCTTGCACAAAGGAGCAGATACCGATCCTGCTGAGGGTTTAAGGACCTTCTACGGCCCTGTCCAGCTCTCCTGGAGTAACTACCTGTCTCCTGGAATCTCCTCCATACTCTTGTGATTGTGCTGGGAGACGTGTTTTCAAAGTGTTCCTCTAATTTTTTGAGCAGTGTATGTAGTACATATTGTATATTATTTTATACAGTAATCCCTCCGCACTTTGCCCTTCCAATTTTGTGGCTTCTCACTATGGCGGGTTTCAAAAACCGTAGGCAGTCATGCTGTTTCATGGTTGAATACAGCCTACTATTAGACAATTATGCGTAAAATTGACATACTTTATTTTTGCTTTTTTAAAAACATATTTTAAGCATTTTCAAGCATAGAAATGGCTATAATTGCTATAAAATCTAAATCTAAAATCTGTCCTCTGTGACAGGTGGAGGAGGTTGACAGCCAAGCTGTCCTCTATGATGAACAACTCCGACCCCCTGCAACACACATTCACTGCACTAAGGAGCTCCATTAGTGACAGGACGAGCCATCCAATGTGTGTGAAGGAGAGGTATTGCATGTCTTTCCTTCCTGCAGCTGTCAGACTCTATAAGAAAAACTGCTCCAAATCCCATACAATAAATAAATAAACTAATAGTCACGTAATAACCATACAAAAACTGTTCAACGTGTACGCAGCTGTAAACACTGTAAATAACTTATACACTTGTATATAGTTAACATTACCTTGTTATACACATACACTGCTCTTGTGTGCTCTTGTACTTTTGCTGCTGTATTGGGAATTTCCCTTTGTGGAACTAATAAAGGGCTTCTCTTATCTTAGAGATAGTTATGATATGTAGTATTCTACACTTGTCACTGGGTGTCAGTAATGTTACTGTAAAGTTCAGTGGCACACTCCAGCCCCAGACTTGATCACCTTAACGGGAGGCTTTTATTGCCGGTTTGAAGGCACAATTATCCGTAACACGGGCTACTGTAGCGACCAACGGCAAACTAAAACTCCACTCCCAGCATCACTTCCTGTCTGCCCCCCACTCAGCTCCCCTACCATTGGAACACATTACAGCAACACACACGAGCTGAAGTCTTATTTATGTCTTATTTTCTCTACGATGATACTACGAATCCTACTTCATGAATGGCCATCTATCACTCTCGGGTTTGAAACCGATTAATCGCGATAAAAGAGTTATTGCTGTAGTTAATGCTGCCTTCTATTTGTATATTACGTCCAATAATAGTTCTGCTCACCTGTACACTGTGTACTCATTGGGCGTGCTTGATGCCGGGTCGCTAATGTTCTTCTTCCCAAAATTACCAATCCACAGAACAGAGTCATTTAAAACTAAAATAGCAGACAACGCTGGAAGCTTAGTCCGATCAACACTGGTCCTCAGGAGAAGGTCAACCTGTTGGGAAATGTCTACAATTAGGACACACATAAAGAAATAATTGGTAAAAATCTGTCCAACAATAAATATAAAAGAGTCACCTTCTCTAAAGCCACCCTTAATGATATGATGGGATGTTTGAGGGGCACTGGCTCGGGGTAACGTGGGCACATCTCCTCACCTGGTGCTTCTTTTATAGCCACTTATGGGATTAAAAAAGAGAAATTCCACTTTTATTTTATCATTTGCCACAGTCCCTCTATACTTGTGTGAAGCGACACCAAAGGCTGCATACTGAAAAATTTCAAAAGTATGGGGCCATAATGATATTTTTATATGGTAACATTATGGTATTACATTTAGAGAAAAAACTGCCTACATGTCCGCTTTGTGTTATACAGTACATGGCAAAGTGTATTAGTTGCCAGCAGTAACACGAGCTTGTTTCCGGTGAACAATGGCCTCCGCCAAGGCTGCCCTTTGTCACCGATTCTGTTCATAACCTTCATGGGCAGAATTTCTAGGCATCGAGCCTTGCTGACCTTAGGATCTCGTCTCTGCTATTTGCAGACGATGTGGTCCCTATGGCCTCATCAAGCTGTGACCTTTAGCGTTTACTGGAGCGGTTTGCAGCTGAGTGTGAAGCTTCTGGGATGAGACTCAGCACCTCCAAATCCGAGGCCATGGTTCTCTGTCGGAAAAGGGTGGATTGTACCCTTTGGGTTGGGAGTGAGGTCTTGCCTCAGGTGGAGGAGTGGAGGTGTCCTCCTGGTGGAGCCGGAGAGGTCGCCGGAGACCGGGAAGTCTGGACTTCCCTATTGAAACCGCTGCCCCCATGATCCGGACCCAGATAAGCAAAGGAAAATGGAATGGAACAATGTGCCACGGTACAGTAAAAAGCAGGTATGGGGCAAAAATGGCCCCTAGGTTGCACTTTGGATACCCATGCTCGACACTCTATATATCACAGTATCATTTCAAAATTAATCTTGTTTTTAGGAGCCACATAGTCCATGCCATAATTTTGCCTTTTTCATGTTTAACATTTAATGTGTTATGCTTTGAATCACGAGTTATTTAATTCTTTCTCCACAATGTTCTTATCTTCTGATACAAGCTGAATGGTACCAGTGTTGTCTACCTTCTCATAAACCGCTTTTGAATTTACTTACATGAAGGAGTTTCTTTGACAATAATACATCTACCTCCTTGGCTGGTAAATGCCATTTTGGGGGGAAAGTCTACACTCACATATTTTATTATGGATCTTGCTCAAATTCTAAAACACCCGTCATCATCCAAACACAGAACTTTTGGATTAACTTATATATGGAAAATACAAGGTACAAGGTAAAAGCAACTATTGCACTCATCCTTTGCCTGTCTTTTTTTGCACAGAAGCTAGTAATCCTGTACCAGTTTTGTGTAATCCTGCTGCAGCTTGTACAAGTTAGTCATTATACCACAGAAATCTTAATGTAACGTACATGTACTGTACAACAAGCTTGGAAGACAGATCGTAAATGTTACCTGTCTTCAACTTTGGTATCCTGTATTGCCATATAAAGCAGAAGGTCATAACCACAGACAGCAGGAAAAACACGACCATTCCCAACATGGTCCATTTGATCTTCATCTTGCTTATTCAAGCTCGGTTTGGTTAGATGTGACAATCTGAAAAAAAGAGGCAGTGTTAAAAAGGTTAAAAAGACACATTAATACGTTACGCAAGATTTCATGTTCATAACAGATGCAGTACATATTTGGCTCACCAAAGAAAAAACAACGAGCTTCATTTTTTTACACCTTGCTTGATCTTTACAAAGCTAAAGGTTGTTAGATTTCCTGTAAAGTTCACAAAGCCAGTGCTGCCAATTCTCCTTACTGCCCATCCACACAGCCTCTACCTCCTTAATCTTGATGGTGATCCCTGCCATGCTCTTTGAAACTCCACAGTGACATCATAATCTTTCAAGACGCTAATGAGGGCTCAAATCCACTGAGGGCCTCTAAACTGCAGTGCACAAGCTGAAGACAGGAAGGCTATATACTTTATGTATGTGGTCAGATATAAAGTACATATTATTAAAAATCAATAATAATAAGACTGCAGTCCACTACAAGCAAAGAAGGACAGGTAGGCAATATGGTGTATGCATGTGGTCAAATATAAAATAAATATTATTAATAAATATTAATAATAATTATTAGCAGAATGGCAAAACTCTTGTAGTATGATTTGTATGCCAGCCAATCCTCAACACGTGTATTTCCACTCCATTCCTGTAGATGGCGCTCATAAGCATTACAGAGTGGGTGTCACCAGAAGTGGGGTAGTTTTGCCCACGATGTTTTTTCCTTCTCTTGCACTTATACCAAAATCAAACTTTAAAATGCCATTTTTAAATGATTAAAAAAAAATAAACCCTATTTCTCAAATTGTTTATTTGTCAGCTCGTATGTGGTGAAACAGTAGAAGAAGAAGCCAGGCGCAGTTGCCGTCGAAGAAGAAGAGGAGCTGGTTTGTTTTGATCACGTGATAGGAAGTGTGAGTTGGAAGTCCAATGGCATTACGCTCATGCGACACAAATCTCAGATAACATTAAGGATGCAATGATCGCGCATTTAGTGGGCGTGGAATAGCAGTGTTTCCTAGGAAAACGTACGTGTTTTGTTTTGTATCTCACGTTGTTTTCCTGATGTTCGGTGTAGACTGTGAGTCGACAATTTCCCGAGGCTAGTTTTAGCTTGTGGGTTAGCTTGGCGGACTGCAACCTTGCCTTTTCCACAGCCACCTTGAGTTTGGAGTTTCCCGGTATTTCTGTAGGTTGTACTTAAGTCGGCTTTCTGTTGATGTTCATGACTTGCTATTTACGCAACGCTGGCTGTCTGCCTGTAGTCCGGCCTTGGTTTGGTGCGACGAGACGGTGACACCTTCCGATCATCATGGAGCCAGCGAAGGAGTGATCGATAACAAGCAACAAATGTCTCTGGCGGTAAGTTTCATCAAATGCAAGCGGTTTGCAATGGAGCGGCTGGCCGGCGGCTGACTTTTGGGGAGACTCGGAGCCAATGAATGTGCTGTTACGTTGGTTTATTAGGTAATGCGTAAAATATGTTTGCTCTGCACCCAAAAAAGCCACGCAAGAGTCATTTCAATGTTGTATATTATTAAATATGTGTAAATCACCCCAAGGTGCTTTACTCAATGCGTGAAGATGCGTATATTGCCTTGTACAGGCTTTTGATAATTCATCTTAAATGGTAAATTAGCGTCAAAAGCGTAGCAAAACAGCAGAATTTGCCAAACAAACACAATGATATTGGCATTTTACACAACGACGCACCTTCTCGGCTGCATGACGGCCGCTGACACTTGCTGGCCAGAGCGAGTTGGCTCTGCTGCCTTGGCGGGCAAGGTGTGCTGGCTGTCATTGACCAGCTTGGGGGAGATTAGTTAATGTGTTACTTTTGATTTCATTCATCACGCACATGAATGTGTGTTGCGTGTCATTTTTTGATAAGTTGAATTATTTTTAGGGATGTCCAATATTAGCTTTTTTTGACAATATTATTCAACTCTCAATATCCAATTTAGTTATAAACTGGGTTGAGAGTGAGGTCTTGGCCCAGGTGGAGGAGTTCAAGTATCTCGGGGTCTTGTTCACGAGAGAGGGACGATCGGTGCAGCGTCGGCAGTAATGCGGTCGCTGTACCAGACCGTCAGGGTGAAGAGAGAGCTGAGCCGGAAGGCAAAGCTCCCTGTTTACCGATCGATCTACGTTCCCACCCTCACCCATGGTCATGAGTTATGGGTCATGACCGAAAGAACGAGATCGCGGATACAAGCGGATGAGTTTCCTCCGTTGGGTCGGTGGACTCGCCCTAAGAGAAAGGAGGAGGAGCTCAAAGTAGAGCCGCTGCTCTTTCACATCGAGAGGAGCCAGTTGAGGTGGCTCGGGAATCTAGTCCGGATGCCTCCCGGGCATGTCCAGCCAGGAGAAGGCCCCGGGGTGTCCCCCTGGTGGAGCTGGAGGAGGTCGCCGGAGACCGGGAAGTCAGGATTTCCCTACTGAAACTGCTGCCCTCATGATCCGGACCCAGATGAGCGGAGGAAAATGGAATGGAAATGGAATGGTTATAAACCGATACTGAAAAGGTTATTTATTTTGAATGCTATTGGCCACGGGTGCCGTTTAAAAGGGAAAAGTCAGGACAATTCCAATGTCACTTGAATAACAGGGGACCCAAATAATAATTAATTGCTAATAAAATTAGTAATTCTTTAATTTGGGGGGAGGTGCACCCCTGTACCCCCGTTATACATAAACCTTTGGAGTCTTTGGAATAGAGAGTACATTTGTGAAACTTCTGGGTACGTGGCAACTCGGTGTAAAAGGCTGCACCTATCGACCGATGAATTCGGTTGTTTTTTGGGTTACTAGCACAGCCTTCTGACTGCCACACACATATGGTGTGGAACACGTTTTGTGCGAGGGGAAAGCGGGAAGACGACGCTACCAAAGATGGTAGTTAGGACAAGGTACTGCCCTACATGAAATGACCGCTGTGGGCTGCAATGGTCCTAGCCACCGGTGATTGGCATTGAAAGGCATATGCTGATTTCTTGAGTTTTCACCAAAGTTGGCCGGTATTGATTGGTGGTCGATCGACCCCTATCCAGATCGGTTTTCATTATAGGCAAAAAAAAATATCGGGTTGATATTATTGGCCATCCCTAATTATTTTGTCTTTCCATTCCTTTCTTTTGAAAAAGTATTCCAGGGACCTCCTCTGGAGAACGTCAGAAATACCATCGGAAGTGTGTGCGTGCCTGAATTTCAGTATCAATTCTAAGCAAGACAAAATCCCTAAAGGACAGTATAAAATCTAACAACGTTGTCATCTACATTTTGCCTCCTGCTTGTTAGACACTCAGCGCCTTCCCCTTGAGAGCCGTGCTTTTGTCTACAGCCACATTTTGGGTAGTCGCGGCATCCCTGAACCAGCAGGATGTTGGAGGGCCTTGTCGCATGGGTGCTAAACACATACTTGGGAAAATATGTCAGCAACTTGAACACAGATCAGCTCTCCATTGCCCTCCTCAAAGGTAATTATGGACTACTTAAACAATTATGCTGGATTGTTTAACAGGTATCCTGTATGGTGTGTTTTCTTAACACAGTTTCCCTTATCTTCCCCTATGTATGCAAATCAGTGTTTATACAGTACATTCTGTGACATTTTGCCTGTAGATTAATGCATATTTAACCAAGACAGTGGTCGGCGAGTATGTGTGTCACATCCTCAATAACTAATGCAGACCTGCATAGGATTTGTAAGTAGTTGCCTTTTTGAAAAGGTGTATGGGGTGGGGGGTGGGGGTCTGATTACTTGCTAAGTGGGCAGTCCAAATTTGTTTGGCTAAATAATAAATAAATCATGTTATGGGGAATGTTCTGATTGTAATTCATGTTCTTCAGGTGCAGTTGAATTGGAGAACCTGCCTCTGAGGAAAGATGCACTCAAAGAGTTTGATCTGCCTTTTGAAGTCAAAGCAGGTGAGAAGCTCCTGTTCAAAGGTCGCTATGGAGACACCTTCAGGTGGGGCAATAGTGGTAAAATATGTGTTAATGATTCAGTGGATGTATAACTCATCAACTTGCTGTACTTTGTGGACGCAGGCATATTAACTTTTGCTTGTGATGCAATTGAAACTCAGCCATATCTACAGTACTCTCACACGTTAAAATTTTGGGTAAAGCGGAACTATCAACCAAATCTAGCGAGTGAGATAGAGAACATATCGGTAATGGAAAAATAATGAATAACATGATGCCATCGTTAACGCTTCAGTAACTGTGCAGGCTGTTTTTATGTTAATTTGACCAAATGATTTCTTTCCCCATAATAGGATGATATGCTCTTTCTTAAATGAATAACGCAGGTACACATCATTAAAGGTCTAAAATAGCTCTCGTTGCGTTTGATCCAGGCTTCATTGGAAAGATCACGCTCCAGATCCCATTCTATCGGCCTCACAGTGACCCGTGGGTCATCTCCATGTCCCAGCTCAACCTCGTCATTGGTCCTGCCCAGCTGCAGGAGTATGACGACGAGAAGGAGAATGAGGAGCAGAGGGAGCGCAAGAAATATCTCCTCCAGACTCTTGAAGAAAAATTCAAGGTAAGGTGATCAGGATTTTACATGAGATAATCTACTTTTTGTGTAATCAGCAAATAACAAAAAATGCAAATATGTATATATAATATTACATTACATACATTATATAGATATATATTTTTTAGTAACTACGCATACACATTTGATGTGTTTGGATGATTTATATGCACGTATGATATATTTTTGGTGTTGTGCCCTCAGAGCGAGTGTGAACAAAGAGGAGAATCTTACTGGTACTCTGCCACTGCATCAGTGGTTACCAGAATCGTGGAAAACATTGAGGTAAAAAGTCCAAATGTAAACTCGTGTCCTAAAACAACACATGCATTTTTCATTTATAGTTTGCAATGTAACCATTTGTTTTATTGTACTTCTACTTTTCTTACTGGTGTGTAGTAATAAATGTTTTCGTTAAGAGCAGGCGTGCATAATTGAGGATTCCCCGTTTTCTGCCTGGTTATTTATTTTGGTGTTTCAATAACGTCCTGTAACCTGCCATAGGTTAAACTAATAAGTACATTTTCTGCCTGTGTTAATTGTAACCAAGAGCGGGTAAACCCTCAATAACGCCCCAAATGTTCCGATTAATATTTTTAGCTGAACATTGAAGATGTGCACCTGAGGTTTGAGGATGACACCTGCAATCCAGATAAGCCCTTCTCTTTCGGAGTATGCATCAACAACATTTCTGCTCAGAATCCTTCCAAAGACACGGCAAGTAGTTGACTAGAAACATGACACTTACAGTGTGAATCTCATACAGACTGTGAACATACTTGGCATGCAAGTGGTACTAAAATGTTTCGGTTCATGTTTTACTGAACGCATTTTCAAATGACGTCCCACTGTGGCCAAGTAGAATGCAGACGTTATGGCAATATGAACAAATGTTGAATAATGTGTGATATGTGAATTATGGACATTTATACTGCACTATGTTTATATACTTTACTTACCTACATAACCAATTATTAACCGATATGGTAGACATTAGCCTAGAAAATAAGCCATTTTAGACATAAATAAAATAAGAGACTCACAGTCCCACATTAGCATTGACAGCTCCTACCGTGGCTTTTGTCTCCTCAATGTAGCGTTACTGACACCTAGAGACCAGTGTGGAATTCCACTCTACTGCCACGGTTTGTAGTTAAGGAGAGACTCACGGTGTACTTCAACCGCTTTATTAACAAGCAGAGAACACATATACAGGGACCACTCACACAGGAGCTGCTGCTGTCGGCCACTCTCTACACTGCTTCTAGCATTCAGCTATAGTCAACTGTAGCTAGCACACACGTGACTTCCCAGGGTGCACACAACAAGTCACAGATACTGCATTACACGTCATATTACCATTTCCGAATGCATTATATTTGTATTATCAGTTATTTAGCAATGTTTATGCATGAAAATGCTTCATTTAGACCTTGGCTATGTAGACTTTGCTTAAATATGATTTTTTAAATCAAATAATAGGCTGTATTCAACCACGAAACACAGATGACTTAATTATTCATTTTTGCAAACCACGATAGAGTGAGGGTATGATGTTGTAACCATGATTGGATTCAATGGTGAGCCTCATTTTGGCAGCTCAATTAAATGCTCAGGTCATCTGGTCTGCTGCGTCTACTGTTGATACTTGTCGACTAAACCGACTGGTTTATTCCACAATAGGGATGACGTCCACATTTGGAAATAATGTTATTTTTCCATTCTTTTAGGCCTGGAATCCTTTCCGACAGAAGCAGCTGGAGATCGAAGATTTCCGGGTCTACTGGGATACAGAATGTGAAATGCTGGCAAAACTCCCTGTTAATCAGATCCAGGTGAAATTTCATGAATTACACACAAAGTCTGAAACCTTTGACTCCCTCACAGCCACAGTCCTCCTTTTGATTTGAATCCACAATCCTGACTTGAGAGGTTTTGGTGCTAGAGTCAGTTGGCTTTGCTTGGCAATATGCCAGGGATTAAGGTTTACTCATTCAGCAGCTTTGCGTCAACTTGTCTCTGTCTCTTGGGAGTTCTCAGATCAGTGCTTATTCTCAGCCTTAACTAGACGGAAGGCAGCAGACAGCAGAGTTAACAAGAGCGCTCAGTGGAGTGCAAACCGCACCCAAGGCTGAACATGTCAGCGGCTGTAGGAAAAAAAAATGACAATACTGGAATTAGCTGTTTTAAAATATGTCATTACCATACCAGCAGCAATATTAATAATGATAAATATTATATGATAATATTAATATATAAAAGAGTCAATGTCACTCAAAAGTTTCATTTCAGCTAAGCTCATTAGTTGGTCTTGATTGTTTAGAAGAATTTAATGGTAGATATACATGCTGTATATAATATCGTTAACCATTGTAGGAAACTTGGTGGGATACATTGTGGCTATCTATGACGATTAATTTCTAGTTTTACTTAATTTTTTTAAAGGACTTTGCCAATCGTTTGCGCAATTTAGAATGTATTGAAGAAGAACATATTTCCATTTCCTCACAATGTTTTGCTTGTTTTCGGAACGTGCAGGAGGCAATGACTCAATGTATGAAGACGTGGAAGCATCAATACATCTTTGAACCAGTGAGTGCCTCTGTATTGCTCAGAAGAAATGCTTCCAAGGAGCCTCTGAGGTTCCGGCACACCCCACGGATTGAAGGCCATGTTCAGCTGGAGACCATGTCCATACGTTTATCTCAGGTGTGTATGATTAAGCTACTGTTGTCATCAATTTCCATACTTGCACATTTTAAAACCTCAATGAGAAGCACGTGTAAGGTGACAAACAAAATGGATCTCTTTACGCTGTTTTAGAACGTTGCTCAAGTCAAAGTATTTTTACTAAAAGTATTATTTTAAAAAAAGTCCATCTTATTATTCTTGTAACTTTACCACTCCTTTGTATGATAGTTAGCTCATATTAAAAATATGAATGTTAATATATTAGAGTACAATATAACCTGGGTTGTATATGGGGTGGCTTATGTGTTTTCTCAGGTCCAGTATCACCAGATCATGGCATTCCTCAAAGAACTATACCGCCGGGAAAGGGAGATGCTCTACCGAAAATGGAGACCCAACTGTCCCATCTCTGGAAAGTAAGACAGTGATTAATATATGCATCTAATGTATTCAGAACTGTTTGGGTTTAGGCCCTGTATAGCAAAGGCTTGGTACCACATCAGTTAGTTAGTTTGCGATGCAAATATTTGATGGCAATAAAACGACTGATTTATTTCCCAGCTGCAAACAATGGTGGATGTTTGCCATCCAGGCAAACCTAAGTGAGATCAGGGAACAGCGGCGTAGAGGAAGTTGGACCTTTGCCCTCCAGCGTGCACGAGATGTTCAGACTTACACCAGCCTGTACTTCAGAAAACTCAAAGGAGTCCCATTAAGTCCCCAGGAAGAGGTACTAAACTATAGTATACGAGACCTAGCATGTATAGCGCACAATGCCACAGACTGGAGGAATAGCACGGTGTGATATCAATCTTGAAAATCTTTTTGATCAAAAAAGGTAGACTCTAATTTACTTAAAGCATATAATGTATTGCATGTCCTGTTGGCTTTCTGTCATATAGTACAACTAGCAGTTCTGCGTAAGGAATAGTACTCACACTACTCCAAAATGCCTCTATTTGTGAAAGTGTATCGGCTCAATTGTAGAATGAGTTTGCATGTATTTTTTTGCCCTTGTTAATTAGAGTGAGCTTGAGCGAGTAGAAGAGGAGCAGACTTTGGAGGAACTGCAGAGTCTCAGAGAAATTGTCCACGATTGGTTTCGAAAACAGGAAGAGCTTGCTGAGGTGAGATTGGATGACTCAGCCAAGAATTGAGTGCTCATTATATAATAATACCCGGGTGGTCCTGGGGTTACGTACGAATTCCATTCCTAAACTGTCATGTAAGTTTTGGTGTATTTTGGATCTAAATGAACTCCTGAAACACTGGACGTACAAGAATTTACTGAAACAGTAGTAAAGTAATAAAAAATACAAGTCAAAAGCCCTAGCAATCGTATCATCTCATTGATACGGCCGCTACGCCGCTTACTTATTATTGGAGCAGATACTTTAACATGCTCAAGGATACTCCAGCGACCTGGCAGAGTTTTGTGATTTCCGACCGGCCGTGAACGAGACACGAGTCCTGATTGTGGGTGCGGGAGGGAGGAGGATAGCTCCATTTAGAGAGGACAGGTGA
Organism: Oostethus manadensis; assembly: GCA_024372805.1. Lineage (NCBI taxonomy): Eukaryota > Metazoa > Chordata > Actinopteri > Syngnathiformes > Syngnathidae > Oostethus > Oostethus manadensis. The sequence goes on along the minus strand of QODF01000033.1, from coordinate 2,822,284 downwards.
GTTTGCTGATGTTGTATGAGGTGTTGTTCCACTGACAGTAGCCTGTTTTGTTTTTGCAATAAAAAGATTGTTGCTCGACCAGTTCTTTGTCAACCTTACTGGTTCTGGGTAGATCTTACGATGCAATCTTTATACTTTATGGTTCCGACTGTCCAGTGTGGAGAATATTGTGGTTGCGCGTGAGCTCCACGTAGTGTGTTCTTCCGCTGTAAGTAGTTCTCAAGCAAGATTGTGTTTACATACCAAAATGACTTTATTTATTTGAACACAAAATGCCAAAACTTGAAATATGGTACACTGGGGACAACCTTCATCAATCCATCCATTTTATATGCAGTTTATCCTCATTAGGGTTGCGGCGGTATACAGTATATTATGATAATATTTAGTGTATATTGTGATAATATTTAGTGTTCTTTTATACATGCCTAGTAAAGTTCATTTAATTAAATATGTTTTTTCTCCTCACACAGATTGTACGAGATCCCAGCAGTGAGCCGCAGGCGTGTTCACCCACGAAATCCATCCCCAAGAGTAGGAGCTCGGGTATGATCCAGTACCTGCAGTCTTGGTTTCCTGGCTGGGGTGGCTGGTATGGAGATTCTCTGGATCCAGACAAAGGCCCTGAGGTGCTTCTGCCCAGCCCATCTTCCTGGGATATTCTGGGTGAGATACAAGCTCTTACTTAGAATGTGGTATTGGAAAGAGCGGTGGTCACTTTAAGCCAGGGGTGTCCAAATGGCCCCTGCTGTTTATTGCCCTGAAGCACATTCTAAAAACATAATGTAACAAAAAAACGAAAAAATAAAACACCAGCAAAAGATGAAAAATCATCAACAATTTTACAAGAAAAAATCAAAATATCTAAAGCTCTAAACAGAAAGAGGCTTGATTTTATCAGAGTGAAGTTGTACTTTTACTACTGAAAAAAACATAATTTCATTAAATTAAAATTTTAGTACCATCTTAATGTACTTTTTAAAAGTCAGAGTATGAGAAACACACAAAAAAGTTGTACTTTTTGGGAAATGTGATTGGGGAAAGGTTATAATATGGGAATAAAGTCAAAATATTGGACTAAAGTCATGACTACGAGAAGAAAATTTCCAGGCCAGCTGAAAGACATTGTCTCCCCAACGTGTCCTGGGTCTTCCCCGATGCCCTTTACCGGTTGGACGTGCCCTGAACACCTCTCCCCAGGGAGGCGTCCGGGAGGCATCCTGACCAGATACCCGAGCCACCGGATCTGACTCCTCTCAATGCAGAGGCGCAGCGGTTCTACTCCGAGTCTCTCCCGGATGTCAGTGCTTCTCACCTTATCTCTCACCCGGTGGAGAAAACTCATTTCGGCCGCTTGTACCCGCAATCTTGTCCTTTCGGTCACTACCCAAAGCTCATGACCATAGGTGAGGGTAGGAACGTAGCTCAACCGGTAAATGGAGAGCTTTGCCTTTTGGCTCAGCTCTCTCTTCACCACGACAGACCGGTGCAGAGTCCGCATCACTGCAGACGCCGAAACAATCCGCCTGTCCGTCTCACGTTCCATCCCTCCCTCACTTGTGAACAAGACCCAGAGGTATTTAAACTCCTCCACTTGAGGCAGGACGTCATCCCCAACCCGGAGATGGCACTCCACCCATTTCCGGGCGAGAACCATGGACTCAGATTTGGAGGTGCTGATTCTCATTCCAGTCACTTCACACTCAGCTGCGAACCGATCCAGTGAGAGTTGAAGGTCACTGCTCGGTGATCTGCTAAAAGCAGAGACGGAAAACTGTGGCCACCAAACTGAAACCCCTCAACCCCCAGGCTGCGCCTAGAAATCCTGTCCATGAAAGTAATGAACAGAATCGGTGACAAAGGGCAGCCCTGGCGGAGTCCAACTCTCACTGGAAACGGGTCCGACTTATTGCCGGCAATGCAAACCAAACTCTGACATCGGTCATACAGGGAAGGAACCGCCTGGATTAGGGGGTCCGATACCCCATATTCCCGGAGCACTCCCCACAGTATTCCCCGTGGAACATGGTCGAATGCTTTCTTCAAGTCCACAAAACACATGTAGACTGCACCCTCAAGGACCCTGGAGCGAGTATAGAGATACCGAGATTCGACTATCCGGCGGATCCTCCTCTCCAGGACCCCTGAATAGACATAACTGGGAAGGCTGAGGAGTGTGATCCCACGATAGTTAGAACACACCCTCCGGTCCCTCTTCTTGAAAAGCGGGACCACCACCCCGGTTTGCAGGTCCAGGGGCACCGACCCCAAAGTCCACGCAATCCTGCAGAGTCGTGTCAACCAAGACACGCCCACAGCATCCAGGGCCTTAAGGAACTTCAGGTGGATCTCATCCACCCCCAGGGCCTTGCCACCAAGGAGCTTTCACCACCTTGGTAACCCCAGCCCCAGAGATAGGGGAACCTGCCTCAGAGTCCCCGTGCACTGCTTCCATGTTGGGAGATGTGTCGGTGGGATTGAGGAGGTCTTCAAAGTATTCCCTCCACCGGTCCACAACATCTCGAGTCGAGGTCAGCACACCAGAATCTCTTTGAAGCCATCCGGAAGTCGTTTTCCATGACCTCTCCGAAGTCCTCCCATGTCCGGGTTTTTGCCTCAGTGACTGCCAGAGCTGCAGACCGCTTTGCATTCCGGTACCTGTCAGCTGCCTCCAGAGTCCCATGGGCCAAAACGGCCTAATAGGACTCTTTCTTCAGCTTGACGGCATCCCTCACTGCTAGTGTCCACCAACGGGTTCTGGGATTACCGCCACAACAGGCACCGACCACCTTACGGCCACAGCGTCGATCAGCCGCATCAACAATGGCGGCACGAAACATCGCCCACTCGGACTCAATGTCCGCCGCCTCCTTTGGAACTTGGTCAAAGCTCTCTCGCAGGTGGGAGTTGAAACTCCTTCTAACAGGGGTGTCTGCCAGACGTTCCCAGCAGACCCTCACAATGCGTTTGGGTCTGCCAGGTCTGACCGGCATCCGCCCCCGCCATCGGAACCAACTAACCACCAGGTGGTGATCGCTTGACAGCTCCGCCCCTCTCTTCACCCGAGTGTCCAAATCATGTGGCCGCAAGTCCGACGACACAACCACAAAGTCAATCATCGAACTGCGGCCCAGTGTGTCCTGGTGCATATGTGGACACCCGTATGCTTGAACATGGTGTTTGTTATAGACAATCCGTGACGAGCACGGAAGTCCAATAACAAAACACCGCTCGGTTTAAGATCAGGGGGGCCATTTCTCCCAATCACACCTCTCTGGGTCTCACTGTCGCAGCCAACATTAGCGTTGAAGTCACCCAGTAGAATTGGGGGAAAAAAGACAAAAGACTGAAGTTCATACTAATAATCCACTTTTTCCACCAACATCACAAAGCTGAGAACGTTTTTTTTTTCTTGAAATATTTATGACATACTAGTATTTACTCAATACATGTGTTGGTTTAACTAAATATCAAAGTGGCCCTTGCATCCTTTCATTTTTCAGTATATGGCCCTCGTTAAAAAAGGTTTGGACACCCTTGGTTTAAGTGGACCATGTCCACCAATACAAAAAAATATATATAATGATGATCCATTGAGATTACTGTATAAAGCCATCAAGGTTTTTCTCAGAAACATACAGTGAATTGTTCCCTATTACTGAGGACTCTGTTAACAAGACTGGTGGTCATTTATTTCTCCAGCAGAAACAGATGACTTGTTTGACCCATTAGAGGACTCCCAGACACTGAACACTTTCACCAGGCGAGATTACCTGTTTGCCCGGCTGGAATTCTTGCTGGAGAAAGGTGGAATCACTCTATTTCATCAGGACAGTAGGGATGAGATCCTACATGAAAGTGGGGTCATCCAGCTAGAGGTTTCAGGTAAGAGCAAAGTGAGATTTTAACATCTGTTTTGGTCTCTTCTACTATTGATTAAGGGCAAGGAAGTGGCTGTCCCAGTTAATGCGGGGCCATCTGATAATATTGCTGTTCAGCAGGCTGCTAAACGGCTGTGAGGTTCCTGTGAAATGATTTGCAGTGGAAGTCGTTAATGAGATGCTGTTTGCAAAATACTTTTCACAATTTCTGCTACACAGATAATATTGATGAAGTACAGTAACTTTGGAAATCCAACAACAATCATTACCTTTTGTGTCTTCCCTCAACCCACACCTTAATTAGTACGGGAAGACGTGCAAATACCTTCTGTTTTCCTTCTAACACACACCGGTTGCAAAGCAAGACGCTAGAATATAATCATGCAAATGGGGCAAATTACTCTATGCGAATACAACGTTTTTAAGTAAATGATGTATTGGTGTCTAAAAATCATGTGGTGTCTAATCATCACGATTGGTATTACTGACTGACATATTTTGTCAATGCAAGGTTTTATTTGCAAATATTTTTTCTGAGCTTAACATTGTAGAGTTATCTTTATCATTGTTATAACGTGGGGGTGATTTGGGGGAAAAAAGCAGGTCAACTTTTAAACGTTGACTCCTTTGTCATGTCAATAGGTTTGAAGAAAGTTTTATATATAACCAGAGCTAGTTCAATGATGAACACATTGAATTATTTCAATCTCCCACATGCTGCATTTTATGTGCTGTTTCCTCTTTAGGCGTGAAGGTGGTTGTGGAGTCTTTGCCTCGCTCAGAGTCTTCCCTCCTGTCTGTCAAGCTGGGGGGTTTATTCCTCAGAGACATGACAACCCACGACACCATCTTCCCAGTACTAGTGTCTCCGAAATTGGTAATCACTAACCGACGGAGGAAGCCCAGCCAGACATTATTTGTATGGCAAAACTGCATTGCAGCTGCACATCTGAATAAAACTACTTTATGTTATGTTTTTCAGGACAAGGTTGTCATTGCTGTTAACCAGACATCTGGGCAGTCTAGCAGCAACTCAGGTAAGGTTTTTTTTTATTTTATTATTCAGTGATGTACCCTTTATTGTAAAAAAACACAAAGTAACTGGAGCGCATGTCCAAATTTCTATTTTGACAATTTATTTTCTTAAGAATTTTTTTGCCACTATATTATTTTCTCTTTTTACTTGTCAGGATCGGGCGCAGAGTGTTTTTCATCACCAGTCTTTGAAATGCTTTATGAGCGTAACCCTGTGAGGTCTAAGTTCGAAAGACGACTGGAGGTGAACACCAGCCCACTTAACATCATATACAACCCACAAGCAATCAAAAAAGTAACAGAATTCTTCTACAAAGGACGAGTCCATTCCTCTGGTAAGTCCACCTGAATTCCATACATTTTTGTACATATTCAACTCATCTCCCACTCATTTATCCATGGTAATCTATTGCACAATGCATTTTTTTCTTCCTAGGTTTTGGTTATCAGTCAGAACTAGAGCTCAAAGTGGCTGAGGCTGCCAGGAGGCAGTATGACAAGTTAAAAAGGCAGACAAAGGCAGAAATACGGCAAACTATTGATCAGCTTCTTGTGGGAGAGTTTATTGTAAGTCGGATTCACTGGCGCGTGTTGGGGACTCAAATGGCAAATAAATTAGTAAAGTATTATTGTCATTTCTCTGCAGGAGAACAGCAAGCGTTGGACGATGAAGCTGGACATCTGTGCACCACAGGTCATTTTCCCCGATGATTTCCAGTCAGGAGACCCAATGTTAGTTATTGTGGATCTAGGCAGGATTCTGCTTACAAACTCTCAAGGTAATTTCAACAATAATGTTATGTAAACACAGTGGGAAGTAATCCGACTCAAACCGAAAGGTACTCTAACTGCATCAATTTTTCTAATGAGAAATAATATAAATCCAATCAATCCACACACTCAAGACATATTAATTAAAAATTGTGTTGTTTTCTTAATTATCGTTTGATGTGCAGAAAACAATTCAAAACGAATATAAGCACATTAAAATGATGAATGAAAGGGATAATCAAAATTTTACCTTAACTAAAGACTTAATTGTGAACACAGTGATGAGGGGAGGCAATAAAAGAGCCACACAGACTGAAGCTGGTGATGATGAGCAGCAAGGCAGGAGGAGAAGACAGATCCACACGGACACCAACTTTGTGTTTTGCTATTATCTTATTTGTCATATTCTATATTGTTTCTCACCTTCTTTATCGAAATGCTGGCACTTACAACTTTCTTTGACTCCATTGTGGGTTATTTTGCAACCGTGGTCACAAGAAAAGCAGAGACTTGTGGCGTAACTGTGTTAGTCAGCAAAGAACTACACAGTCAAACACTGATGACATCACAGGCGGGCAATGCAGCCAACTTCTGGTTCTGGTTTCAATTTTGTTAGCAAGCAAATAGGCTGCTAACAAGGACGTGTTGTGATAAAAATACATTTAGGGCACAGCTGGATTCACGCGGTATATTAATAACACGACAAGACGCATGCCATGCTGTACGCTAACCAGAAAATGTACACAAACTGAGACAAAAAAAAAACGCTAACTGTGGCGTACGTTAATCGAGGCTACACTCTATAAAGTAACAAACATAAATTTAACAATTTTTTTTCTGTTTCTATATAATCGATTTCACTTTTTCACTTTATAAAAGACTCTACAGACTCCCAAACTGCTCAACCTCAAAGGGACGACCTAAGTGATGAAGAGTACCAGACGCCCCTTGCCACTCCACCTGAGTATCCACCTGAGCTTCATATGCCTTTGAAAGAATGGCTAAAATGTCCTGAACTTCCCAGCCTCGGCTCACCTGAAAGTACAAAGGCCTACAGTAGGAAGCTTTATGAAAGATACTCCCTGTCCTTCAAGGATCTGCAGATCATGGTTGGTCGCTACAAGGACAACTGGAAAAACCTTCAAGAGAGTGAAGTGGGTCCAACTCATGTGGTGGAGAAATTTAATGTGTTGTTGCAACTGGAGCAGAGACTGCGCTACACTTCAGACCCCCAGCTCCCAGGGGCTGTGCTCTCCGGAACTCTGCCTGATCTTAAGGTCCATATCAACCTTGAGAAGATGACTGCTTTGAGGAGTTGTCTGGCTAGGCTGAGCAGTTCAGCTGTGAATGGGGACAAACTCCACGATAAAGGGTCAAAGTCTCCTGACCCGCTTACTCTCCGCCATGAAAAGATCTTTCAGAGAGAGGACAGTTCCTGGAAAATCCAAGGTTCAGCAAAGAACTTGACACAAAGCGTGATGACATTAGAGCAGCACACAAGGGAAGTTCTGGTGGAATCCCGCCTACTACTGGCTGAATTCAACATCAACTATATGCAGCTGGGTGTGGAGAGTGATGGTCGCTACATTTCTGTTCTTAAGGTATTTGGCACAAATGCTCATTTTGTCAAGCGACCTTATGACGCTGAGGTCTCACTTACAGTCCATGGGCTTCTTCTCGTGGACACGCTACAAACCTATGGCTCAGACTTTGACCTCCTGGTGTCATCTCATAAAAATCTCAGCTTTGACATCCCCACTGGCAGTCTTCAAGAGAGCCAGCCATCTTCTCCAATGTCATATGACGCCAGGTCTTCTGAACATCAGAACCACCTCAATGAATCTTCTTCAGGTGTGCGCACGGATAGAATCTCTGGCCTGAGTTCCTTTCTCAAAGATCAAGAGGCGCTGATTAAACTCGAATACCAATTTGTTAGCTCAGATTGTCCTTCCATGAACCTGGACAGTTCCCTTCAGGTGATAAGCATGCAGGTCAACAACTTGGACATTATTCTAAACCCAGAGACCATTGTGGAGCTCCTGAAGTTTCTTCAGAAGTCCTTTCCCAAGGAGGAAAACCCCTGGACATCATCATTGCAGCAGCCTGCAACACAGCTCTACACTGAGGAAGAAGATGGCACTTTTCAGTCAACATTTGATCAAAACAAGGAGCTAACTGTAGAGATTCATCGACTGAACCTCCTTCTCCTTCGAACCGTATCCACGGGTACTGTCTTGGGTGCTGAAAAGAAAGGCTTGAAGATTGCCACTGCCAGCATCACCGGCAGCAAGGTTAATGTTTCCCTAGGCAGTCGAATGGACATCAACGGCTCGCTTGGTGCCATGCAGCTAGTGGACCTTACCCAGGAAGGAGGTCGGAGCCAGTTTGTAGTGAGCATTGGCAATGCAGAAGACAGCTCCTCAACTTTTGAAGGATTACCGCTATTTGCTGACAAAGAACTTTCTCCTTCCGAAGCTCTAAATTTCCAACTTCAGGAGAATTACCAAGGGGATTGCACGTTACATTTGCACATGGCGTCCTTGCATTACAACCACTCTGCCAAGTTCTTGATGGAGCTGAGTCTTTCTGCTAATGAGGTGGAGGACAATTTCCGCTTGATGTTGAAAAGCGCTGCTACAAAAGTGTCAACAGTTCTTGCAACAAAGACAGCTGAGTACAGTGGTATGTTTTCACTCTTTGAGACACCCTCGCGAAGAAGTCGAACTCAGAGTCAAAGTTGGGGAATGGAAGATGAGGAGGATATCCCCATGGAGGAACCCGAATCCGCCTTGGATACTTTCTTTGTGAAATTGACCTTAAATGTAAACATTGAATCGCCAGTCGTGTCCATTCCTCGTAAACCTGGACACCCTGAACTACTGGTTGGGCACTTGGGTAGTATAACTATACAGAATTGTATCACCGGCCAACAGACTGAAGGAGAGAGGCTGCAGGTGCTTGTGAAAGATATCCGGCTGTACTCCCTAAACACGAATCATTTGGTTCTGAAGAAGATGCAAAGGGGGGAAAAACCACCTCATCATAACAGAAGTCAGGATGAAGCTCAGTTCACACGTCATGACTTCTTTGAATACCTCAACCAAGGGAAAGGTAAGAATTGTAACACTCAATGTACACAACTTCAAAGTAAACTAACGAAAATTTACTTTTTTTGTTCATCTAGCCTTCCATATTTTAAAAGACACCACTATGCAGTTTACCCTGGAGAAGTGCCCCATTGATGAAGATATCCAGTTTACCTTTCTCAGTTCCAAAGAGCCATGCAAAAGCACAGGATTGCTGAGAATTGAGGGGAAATTTGTCCAACCTGTTCAGGTATGTACTCTTAATGAAATAAATCAATTTATAGACCTTCAGTAACATCGGTAACTTCTCTGTATAACTGTCACTTAGTCAGTATTACACCGTAACTTGGAACAACCTTGAATCTAACTACGGTTGCACTGATGGGAACATCAATATATATATACTGATGGGAGCATATTGATCAGAACATCAATATAAATTAAATCTCAAGATTACACACAACGTAATCATCAAACATCTATGCTTTTTATTGCAGAATTTTAATTTTATGATCCAATTATAATTTGTTATAATTACAAGCAATATAGGAATAGAAAATATGCACACGAAAACAATGCAGTCAAAATGCAAGAACCTGAGAATTCCTGTCATACCTGCTGTTTATTGCATCTATTAATATTTTTCACTCTGGTTATAGGTGTTCCTATGCAAGGCTGTGTATGAACAGGTTCTCCAGACGCTGGATAATTTATTTCTAATTGAGGAGCAACGAGTTACACCCAGTCAACCACCAACACCCCCACCTCCGACTCCGTCTTCCACCAGGCCTCACCGCTTTCCTGACCCCCACGGGGGACTGTTTGCAAAGGATCCTTCCTATATCAGCTTGTCACACTCATTGCTCTCCTCTCCTTTGCCTCTTCAGTCTCAAAAGCCAAGTCCTCACTCCCCGGCATTCACTCAGTTGAAAGTGACTTTACATGTTGCAGAGTTGCAGGTCCAACTCAGTGCTGACCTGACCCAGGGCTCCCAAGGCTTAATCAGTCTGCACTTCTGTGACCTGGAGGGAGACATCAACAAAGAGCATCCACATTTATTAGAAGTGCAGCTAATTCTGCGCTCACTGCTCATGGAGGATCTCCTAGAGCAAAATCCTGAGCATAAACATTTAATGGTGTCCCATGGAGCTCCAAAGCCTTCAACATTCAACCCGAAGGAGTACCTATCTCATAGCTGTCCATCAGCATCCAACGTCCAGTACCCAGATATGCCCCGCTCTCTGCCGTCTCATATGGAAGAAGCCCAGAACGTTTTCCAGCTCTACCAGAGGCATCCTGGTACTCCTTCAGCAAGTAATCGTAAAACTAAGAAAGATCCAGACTGTCCCAGTACTCCGCCACCTTCCCCTACTCATCCTGCATCCTCCCCTCAGCCGACCTCAGAATTTGATGAGTCCTTAGTTCACATCAATGTGTTACTGGTGGACCAGAGCCACCCAGAATTCAAAACCCGTTACGGCAGTGTGGGACGAAGCATTGATATTGACTTTAATTGCCTGGACGTATTAATCACATTGCAAACCTGGGTGGTCATCCTGGATTTCTTTGGAATTGGCTCCACGGCCAATAATCATGCTGTGACAGTGCCCCCTAGCTCACCTGAATATGTGCCAGGACATCCTCTCTACGAGTCTGACATCACTGAGCAAGACGCAAACGATGCCGTCAACACCAGACTGGACCTCAAGGTAAAGTAAAGTCATATATTTTGGGATAGTGAATGATGCGAGGTACAGCTGGGATAGGCTCCAGAATGCCCGTGGCCCTAGTTGAGGCCAAGCGGTACAGAAAATGGATGACTGGATGGATGGATGATGCGAGGTGAGACAGAAGAATAGATTGACCTCACATTAGGCCTGTCACAATAATCGATAAATCGACTAATCGAACAATAAAAACACAAATTTGGTCATTTTGCTGGTCTCAATAAATTGACTCGTGCATGCGTGGTTGTTTTCCTCTCACTCCTCTCTTTTTACCTCACAGGCTGGATGACAAGAGGCTTCACTCTGCACATTGTTGAAGTTAGTTTAATGGTGGACATTGAATATTTGTCTCCATCGCTGTTAATTTCACACCAGCAGTTGGATATTTGATTCTGTAGCAACAGCGGTAGACCCCCCCTCACTGTACCCGGACTGCTCTCTCATTGTGCGGGCAGCTCACAACACTAACCAGCCCTCTCCTGAATTAAACATGTCTAGGCGGCAACAGGAAACATTGGCTAAGTCGGCAAAAAAACGTTGTTACTCTTACTAGACACGGAACAGCAATAGCCAATATTAAAGCTAGCTGGGTTAGCTTGGTTTAGCGATGCATGCTAATGCACCTGTGTGTGCTTCAGTGCTTGTTAACGTTTAGGTTGGCCGCTGACTTTGTGTAAGTTCTGTGTGAAAACAGCCATGGCTTCAAGAGGTACTCAATGGCTATCTCACTGAGCCATAGTCAAAACACATTTCTAACACACACTACATTTCATTTCCCAGCCTTCCAGATAAGAGCTGCACACATCCTGTCAAAAATTGTTAATAAGTCATAAAAATAGCTTACCTTAATAAACCTATTACTATTGCATAAACAATTTTATTTAAATTCTCTTGACATTCCGATTACAATGATTAATAGTGTGAATAATTCAAGCTTAATGCTATGCTATTATATCAATTGCTCAAGATATGATGTACTCACATTATTATGGTCTCTAAACTTGTTGTGAATGATATCAATTATTGACGATAATTTGTGGGACCGTTATTGTCCAGAAAAACGTGTTATCGTGACAGGCCTACATCACATACACTGCTCAAAACAATTAGAGGAACACTTTGAAAACACATCAGATCTACATAGGGGGGGAAATGATCTTGAATATCTTTCCTGATATTAAGTAGGTGGTGTATTACTAACAAAATAATGCCACATAATTTGATAGAAATGAAAATGATCACCCTATAGAGGGGCAACAAGGAGACAGACCCCAAAACAGGAATGGTTTTCCAGGTTGAGGCCACTGACTCCTCATCTCCTTTGGCTGATTTTTTTTACTGACTGACCTTCTACTGCTGTGGTTTTTCATTTGGATTGGGTCAACATCTCTGTTGATATCATAGTGCGGTACCTGGACGCTACAGAGGTTGCACAAGTAGTCCAACTCCTCCAGGATGGCACATCAATACGTACCGTTGCAAGAAGGTTTGCTGTGTCTTCCAGCACAGTCTCAAGAGAATGGAGGCGGTTCTAGGCGACAGGTAGTTACTTCAAGGGAGCTGGACAGGGCCGTAAAAGGTCCTTAAACCCTGAGCAGGATCGACATCTGCTCCTTTGTGCAAGGAGGAACAGGATGAGCACTACCAGAACCCTACAAAATGACCTCCAGCAGGCCACTGGTGTGAATGTTTCTGACCAAACAATCAGAAACAGGCTCAATGAGGGTGCCCTGAGAGCCCGACGTCCTGTAGTGGGCCCTGTGCTCATTGCCCAGCACCCTAGAGCTTTAATGGCATTTGCCTTAGACCACCAGAATTGGCAACTACGCCACTGGCGCCCTGTGCTCTTCACCGATGAGAGCAAGTTCAACCTGAGCACACCTGACAGACGTGAAAGGGTCTGGAGATGCCGTGGAGAACGTTATGCTGCCTGCAACATCATGCAGCATGACCGGTTTGGTGGTGGGTCAGTGATGGTCTGGGGAGGCATATCCCTGGAAGAACGCAAAGACCTCTACAGGTTAGATAATGGCACCCTGATTGCTATCAGGTACCGGGACGAAATCCTTGGACCCATTGCCAGAACCTACACTGGTGCAGTGGCACCTTGGTTTCTCCTGGTCCACGACAATGCCCGACCTTATGTGGCTAGAGTATGCAAGCAGTTCCTGGAGGATGAAGGAATTGATACCATTGACTGGCCCCCACATTCAGCTGACCTAAACCCAATAGAACACCTCTGGAACATTATGTTTAGGTCCATATGGTGCCGCCAGGTTGCTCCTCAGACTGGCCAGGAGCTCAGCAATGACCTGGTCCAGATCTGGGAGGAGATCCCCCAGGACACTATCCATCATCTCTTAGGAGCATGCCCCGATGTTGTCAGGCATGCGTACAAGCACGGGGGGCCACAGAAACTACTGACAATCATTTTGAGTTGCTACAATAAGATTTTGGCAAAATGGACCGGTCTGCTGCATCATTTTTTCACTTTCATTTTTGGGGTGTCTTTGATTTCCCCCCTATAAAGGGTGATAATTTTTATTTCTATCAAATTATGTGGCATCATTTTGTTACTAAGACATCACTTACTTATTATCAGGAAAGATATTCAAGCTCATTATTCCCAGCGTTTAGATCTGATGTGTTTTCAAAGTGTCCCTCTAATTTTTTGAAGCAGTGTATATAAGCATGTATCCCACCCGAAGTCGGCTGGGATAGACTACAGCATACCCCTCTCTTTGACAAAATATCTGTTGTTGGGGGTGCACACATATTTGCAGATGAATTTGTGTGACAATGGTATAAATTAATATAATAATAATGATAATAATATTTATTTAATCCTTTCACAATGATGTATCTATTTTTTCCCATGTTTATCTATTATTTATTTGTTAGCATTTTACAAGAGGGTTATCAGTTTGCATTAAAGTCTACTGCCAAATTAGATTAAATTTAGTGGGTTAATCTGATTTACATTATTTAGGACATTCTGATGTTACGTCTTTAAGTACAGCTTTGCTGTATTGACCGTAGACCTTTGAATTGGTATAGCTTTCTCTCCAAAGCTTTGTAGCCAAACCTGTCCCTTTTCATTCACAGGTTCATTCCTTGTCTGTTGTATTAAACAAGGAAGGCAATGAGCTCGCCAGAGCCAGTGTGATGAAATTATCTGCACATCTGGAAATGTTGGGTGTGTATGAAAAATGAACTGAAGACACCCTGGACTATAATACTGGTAATATTCCAATGTGCACAATTAACACGTCATTCCCTACATTTCAGAGAGCAACCTGGTATTGACAGGCAGTTTGGGAAGTTTGTCCCTCAGTGATCTGACCCCACATGGTGATCTCTTCTGTGAACGCTTCACCACACGTGGAGGGGAGGCTCTCATTTTTAATATCCATAAGTAAGTAGATATTTTTTGGATACAAAATGTTGGTATAGTCCTCACAGACCTTTGTCAATATTGTCTTTTGTTTAATTTCAGGTATGGGCTGCCAGATCCTTACCTTGAACGAGAATATGACATTAAGGTTTCTCTTCTGATGGCCTCAGTGCAGTATGTTCATACGCAGCGCTTCCAGGCTGAGGTGGTGGCCTTTATCCAGCACTTCACACAGTTACAAGATGTCCTTGGCAGGCAAAGGGCTGCAATGGAGGGCCAAGCTGTAAGTACAACTAACATGGGAGAGGGTGAACATATAACGTATACTTGGGGTGTAATGATACATGTATTCAGATTTTTTGGTACTGTGTCGTTCTTTTGGTACAGTTGCAAATTAAAATTTAAAGACAGAAAGGGCTCTTGCATCTTGCGTTTACTTGGTAATTGCCGTGGGAGTGAATATATAAGGCGTAAAGGGCACTTCCCCAATCCAGGGCAGTGCGCATCAGCACCGCCCAGAGAGAGAGAGAGGTAACGAGAGGTAACGAGAGGTAACGAGAGGTAACGAGAGGTAACGAGAGGTAACGAGAGGTAACGAGAGGTAACGAGAGGTAACGAGAGGTAACGAGAGGTAACGAGAGGTAACGAGAGGTAACGAGAGGTAACGAGAGGTAACGAGAGGTAACGAGAAACAGTTGCAGAAGGAGAGGCAGGCGTACAAAGCCACACACCGGCTCCTGTTGCTGTTCCTCTTTTTTAACTTTCATGTGTCCTGTCCCTTTTTGCAGATAAGGGACCGTCCCCAGCGGGCATCCAGGGTTCTGCTGGATATCGAGGCTGGTGCCCCAGTAATAATTATCCCAGAAAGCTCGAGTTCAACAAGGGTCATTGTAGCAAACCTTGGCCAGCTGAAGCTACAGAACTGCTTCTTACCTGCTGGGGCTCGTGGCACTTTCTCCTGCCGAGACAAGGTAGAGAAACTCACCATGGCACATGCCTTTTTCCCTGATCTGGTGAGTCATACTCTCCCATCATTGATCTGAGCATTTCGTCTAAAACCAACTACCAAATGAACCCTGCTGCGTTGTTGTGTCAGTGATGGACTTACTAACATAAAAAATGACTAGATACATATAAACATGTATAGAATTTGGGACTCGTTGCAGCATCGGTGCTGGTTCACACAAATAGTGCTTACTGCAACTTGCATGACGTACTTATATATGATCCTCTATATGCATGTGTGTATTTCTAGCCTTACTCGCTTTTCATTCTTGAGATCATTATTTTGCATTCCAAAGATGTAATTAGCATAAAAAACTGTGCTGGTAACCATAGATATGGGCACAGTTGCATTTGGAAGCTGTGGATAGTGTTAAAGAATGACAACTGCAGCAGACAAACTTAGAACTGCAAATGTTGATTATTACAGAGTAAAGTCGACAGTTAAACTAGCTACAAATGTTTCCTTAAGGTGAGGCACTATTTCCAGGACCTGATATGCCGGGTTTTCTAGGAGCTGACACCATAAAGCATAATTGGTCATAGCTCATTGCTCAAGATTTGTCATTGTCACTTGTCTGTAACTTTTGAGCATACGCAGCAATAAACCACAAAAAGAAACACACATGGTTATGTTATTTTGCTGATTTGCATACTCCACAGTCTCCATTTTGCTGTAGCAAACAGTTTTTTGCTGCCTTCAGTCTCCTCTCGAATAAGATCTAGAAGACAAAAGCAATGGGTGAACCCTCCTCTCCTCTACTGTTGTTTTGTCTTTGTTGATTTGTATTTAAAAAGTAAACCAGTTGAGTTGAATTTATGACATTCTAACAGTGCTCTTGCACCGTCATTGGCGTGACCACATAACCGAGTTTTCACACAAAGCTTCTCATTTTGCATTCTTATTGAATGAATGAATTTTCTCTTGAAGCAGGAGTCCACACAGAATGCAGCAGGGTGGACTTATGAACAAAGACAACCTAAAACGCCCCCCTGCAGCCTCAACTTGTGGACTAATGGCAGCCCACAGCCTGAAAGAGCTCATGACGGTGCAAACTCGACCACTTCAGGTAAATGTCCCTAGTTAGTTAGTCAGAGAGAAATCACCTTTGTTAATTGCCTTAATTTGCATTCTATGTGCATAATTGAGAAGCGTTCCCTTTTCCCCCCTATAGAAAACCATGTGTGTCTTTTGGACTGCATTGCTCTGGATCTGCAGCAAATGGATATTTTTGCTGCAGAACGTCTGCCTTGCCCGTCATGTGACAGAGGTTGTAATTCCACTGAAATCTCAGACATTATTTTCCCATCATACTGTGTTCGTCGGACGGGAGGAAACCTGCTGAAAGAGTGCTGCCGCCTCCAGCTTAAAGTGGAACGCAACCTGGACAGGTGATTCATACTTTATTTCCATTGTACATTGACAATAATGACAGTATTCAGTAAAATATTGAGTAATTTGGTATTGCTGTCCATCATGTGATGGACAAAAGTATTGCGCCGCTTTCACACTCCCTTTCATAATCCATGTCCCAATATACAGACTGCAAAAACCTCCAAAGATATTTCAATGTATTACGTATTACACGTTTATTACATTATTTGTGTAACTAAGCTGTTTTTCATGAGTAGAATCCTCCATTGTCATTGAAAATGCCACGTAAGACCTTTTAGAGCTTTTTTTTTTGTCTTTTACGTACAGTTTGTACTTATTCTGTATGGATGTCGTGGCTATCTTACTGGTGCTGCAATGCATTGTAGGCTGATGAAGTGATAGGGTTGCATAGCTTGGGAAATACCGTCTATATTTCTGTTTTTGAAATGCAATTTCCTTAACAATTAAAATGTATCAATAACTAATCTGCCTGGGTTACTTGATATTTCTAGAGAGCTGAGCCATGCTGTTCCCGATATGACTATCTACGGCAGCCTCTCCTCAGTACAGTGCTCTCTGGATCCAGAGCACTACCAGCTGATTCGAGGGCTGCTGGAGAATAATCTTGGCGAGCCGGTTGAAGAATTTCTGCAACCCTTCAACCTGCAGGACCCCAGCACTTATGTAAGACAGTGGACTCAAACTCTGTAATATGCACAAACTCAGAAAACTTCTCATGCAGAAAAAAGGCAAGTAAGATATGACGAACAATAACCACAGTTTTCCACAGACGGTGTTAAGTGGCAACGTCTACACCAACTTGTCCATCCTGGTGAATATGATGGATGTCAGTCTGGAGCTCATGGAAAACACTAAATCCAGTGGACACAAACGCTCACTAGCAAGGTGCATCTTAATAGTTTTTTTTGTTCTCTAAAAATTATTTATTGTAATTTCCGCTGTACAAGACACACCCACTACATTTACAGAGAAAAACAGATTTGTCTGTATATACACCGCACCAGACTATAAGCCGCACATGTTCATGTCATAAAAAGGCATATTGTGGTGCCCACGAGTCGGTGAGGAACAGGTTCCTTTTTATAGGTCAGGAGCCAATCAAGAGCTACAAGAAAACTCACAACAATCTTATCAATCCATCGGAAATCGCAGGAGGTCATTACTCAACATAACAGTCGGACTTACAGTGTCGTCAATGAAAGAACGCTAAAATCATCACACAGCAACTTAACATGCAACATTTAGGGAAGAAGTATATAAGACAAGTACCAATACTAGTGTAGAATAATAAACAACTGTCTTAATTGCTTCCTATCATGCATTGCTTTGCTTTGCTGGGACGCAATCCGTCCCGTGGACACAGGCCGTCATTGCGGCTTAATGAACAGGTCATCAACAGTGCGTGGTGATTGACTTTGAATCACACTGTTATAATGACCTTCTGCAATTTCCGATAGGTTGACAAGGTCCTCTCCAACTCACATACACATCTCTTGTAAATTCATTCTTGGAACAACGCTTCCTCACAGGCTGAACATCACTACAGCATCGTTATTGTGTGTCTTTGTGTGGTCTAAATGAAAAGACAAAAATGGACAAAAAGTGGATATTCTTATTAGCATTTAAGTCTGCTCGGAAAATCCCAGAAAACACAGTCAAAACATGAATTCATCTTAAATTACGTGCCGTCTTTGACCACAACTCCTACACACAACCCCTAATAAAACAGCTAACGTGTGATTCAAATGTTCTGCTACTATTGTACAATCATCATGATCATGTTTGCATTCATAATGGCTTACATGATTTGAGACATTACAAATGTCATGCGTAACATGCACTGAATAGTCTTTAGCTGTTATTTGCTTGCCTCAGGTTTAACTTCATGAAATCCAAGCTTCTCTTTGAGAGTTTCTCCAATGGATCCAAGTCTGTCAACTTGGTATCTCACTCGCTGCTTGCATATGACACTCGATGCACTGGAAAGTACAAGAGCACTGGTGGACCTGATGGGAACAGGCACAATGTATTTGACTGCATTCTCCAGCCTTCAAAAACTGGCACAAACCAGGCTTCTCTGCAACTGGAACTGCATTACAGGTAAAACTGGATATTTTTATTTTTACACAGATAGGAACTGAATTAACTTTTTGGTAAATTGTTGTCCAAACTCCAACAGATCCACACGAGACTCATCCTGTTTTACGGTGGTCCTAAACAACCTAAGGGTCTTTCTCATCTTTGACTGGCTCCGGCTTGTGCAGGAATTCTTGCAAATGCCAGTGAAAAAGCCATCAGGTGGTGCAGAGAACCATCAGTGTCAAAGTAACACCAGCACTGACTTGGGACCAAGCGCTGCTACCATCACCACTGGGGCTGTCATACCGAAGAGGGTCAAGAGTGGTGTGGTCACCAAAAGGTCCACAGTGCCGGTTACCCTCAATCGCTGCCTAGAGGTCAAGGTCAATGTTACAGGTCAGTCATTGATAATGTAAGATAAGATATGTCTTTATTAGTCCCTCTACAGTACAGTGCAATTGGACTGCTTTGGGCAATATAGTATGAAAACTGACTTGGTGTATGAGGCAAGATTTTCAATGAAAAATGCAGTTTAACTGTCTATACTGTCTATCATGTTTACAACATTAAATGTACACAATATCAAATTGCCTCTCCGAATCCTTAGATTTTTTTCAATCAAAATGTGTACGCCCCTGTTCTTCAGTCTTACTTTTCATTTCTGTTTTCAGGCACAGAGTTTGTCATAGTAGAAGACTCCAGCTGCCTGGATACCAACGCCATCATTCTTAAAGGCACTACTGTCCTCACCTACAAGCCTCGTCTGTTGGACAGACCCTTTTCTGGAAGCCTTGCTGGCATAGAGGTGACATCTCTCGCTTTGACTCCCACATAATGCATATCAACTTTTAAATAGTCAAGTAACTCATAAACAACCACACTTTTAGAGGTTAAATAAAATTGTTCATAAAATGAACAATAGTAGCTACTTCTATAGCAGGGGTCGGGAACCTTTTGGGCTAAGAGAGCCATATACGACACATACCATCCATCCATCCATCCATCCATTTTCCTCCGCTTATCCGGGTCCGGGTCGCGGGGGCAGCAGCTTCAGTCGGGAAGTCCAGACTTCCCGGTCCCCGGCGACCTCTTCCAGCTCCATCGGGAGGACACCAAGGCGTTCCCAGGCCAGCTGTGAGACATAGTCCCTCCAGCGTGTCCTAGGTCT
>QODF01000033.1:2602129-2801857 GCA_024372805.1 Oostethus manadensis | reverse complement strand
GACACATACCAGTAATTTCAAATGTATTTTTGAGCCATATCCTGTTTTTTACAAAGAGAATACAACTAAAAGTGTGCCAAAAAATTGAGAGGATAGTTAGTCTCTGAATTGGATGGATTAAAGTGCTGGGAAGATTTTAAACTTTTAATTTTATTTTTAACAATGTAATTCCTGTCATGTTTTACTTTAAAATGTCAGCAAAAAAAAAATACGCAAAACATTCTAAAACAAAAATTATATTTTTAATTGCAATATTAGGACTTTACTCCCACAAAATTTTAACTTTATTCCCAAATTAATTTTTTCCCTACCTAATATTTCAAAAATTACAACTTTATATTGTTTCTTAATAACTTTTTAGCAACATAAAAAAAGTAAAAACGAACCCTGCTGCTAAAATGACATTGTTTTACTCATAATATTACAAGTTTATTCTTGTAAAATTGTGACTTTTTTCTCTTAATATTTTGACTGTCTACTCATAAAGTTACAGCATTTTTTTCAATTTCTTCTGTTTTTTTAAATTTTCTTATTTTTTCAACTTTTCTCATAATCATGACTGTGTTCCTGTAATATTTTGACTTTGTTCTGCTAATATTACTACCTTTTCCACAATCTAATTGTCCCAAAACTTTTTTTCCTATTATTTTGCCTCAATGTTTTGTAAAATTACTGCTTTCCTTAAAGTTTTTTGTTAAATTGTGTTTTTAGAATGTCCGGCAGACCCCTGTTGTAAACCAAGTTATGTTACAGAAAAACTAAATTAAAATAAATAAATGTTATGCTGTTTAGAAACTTCTGAGAGCCATATGTGGACATCAAAAGTCCCCCGACCCATAGGTTTCCCACCCCTTCTCAATAGTGTTTCCACCTACATTCAATTATACAGTACAGTACAGTCTTTGAATGCGTCTTCTGAATGCCTTAGATTTGTATTTTTATTTTTTTTTAGCTATTTTATGCTTCAAACTGCATAATTTAGACAAGAAATACATACCATTTGCTTTAATAAGCATATTTTTGATCACTAACACACCATATTCAATTACAAGATTTATTAATTCATATATTTTTGAAAAAAAGTCAATCCACAAAATGCCAAGGGAAAACTGTATTTGTAAGTTGTGTCACCAGTTTTTGGCACTGTGGTTGATGAAATCCTGTTGTACAGTGATACAAAACCCAAGTGCAAGAATACTCCAAATTTGGAGTGTATTCTATGTTGATTAGCTTTAATTCTGAACCTTTGTCCTACCCCTAGGTGTTCTCGTGCCGTCTTGGCAGTGAGCAGGAGACAGCACTGTCCATCGTTGATCCGGTCAATGTTCAGGTGGAGCTGTGTGGCAGCCCCACTTACCAAAGCAGCTCAGGTCTATTAGACGCCTTCAGTGTTGAGGACATCCCACCACTTCTGGAGGTCAGGCATTAGTATAAGAATATTGCTTGCCATAAACTGCACAATTCGGGGTTGCCTTTTATTGTGGCCATTCTAAAGTCCTCGTATTCAAGAATCATGCCGCCTATCAGTGTCTTGATATGCCACACCCGTGAGGTGTGAAGTTATGAATGATGAATGCTCACTAACACAGATTTAGACAGATTTGTGAATATTTGAGAGATTGGCCTTTTGTGTACATAAAAAAAATTACTTTGAGTTCAGCTCACGAAAAATGAGAGCAAAACAGTGTTGTATTTCTATTTCTGTACGACTTGGGTTTTATGCATGTTTTCTGTAATCTTCTTGCAGATCCAGTTTCCTGTGTTGGACATTCGTCTATCTTATAATGACATTCAGCTCTTCTTGGCCATTGCCAAATCCATCCCTGCTGTAAATGCTCCAGCGGCCTCTGACTCCGATGTTGTCACTTCAGCTCACACTGTGCCAGCCGATACACCCAAACGCTCTAAAAGAAAAGGTCTTGCCCATATAGGTATGAAAACGTTATCTAATCTTTTAATTATTTTATGGTTTTTAAATTTGTAGCTATTATTTGTTTTTTTATAGATTGATGCAGTATATGCATACAGTACTTTAAAAAGCTATTAAAATACTTGTATGACAATCATCAACATGTTGCTTAAATGTTTTTTGCTTCCATAGAGGGCCAGCTAATTCATTTGCAGGATCTTGGGTTCAGTAAAGAAGACTGTAAAAAGGCCCTCATCCTCTGTAAAGGTGAGCCTGATCGTCACTGATGTAGGTGCTGGTCACACAAACTCTCCACTTGTTAAGTTTACTTATATTTTGTCTGTTAGGTCATCTGGATCAGGCTGCCACATGGTTGCTTGAAAATGCTGAGAACATTGCAGGCCGGTCCAAAGCCAGCGCTGACTCTGGCTCTTCCAGTCAGGCAACTGTTTTGTCAGGGATAGAAGTGAAGGCAGAGAGCATCTGCATCTGTTTCATTGACGACTGTCTGGACTGTGACATACCCCTTGCCGAGCTCACCTTCTCCAGTAAAAAAAAATAGTATAATATATAATACCTTAAGGGTTAAAGTGTTTTCTCAGCCAAATTATGTACGTTGTTTCAGGATTAAACGTGTTGCAGCGTATTGGTTCCACCCGGGAGGGCAACGCCAGCTTTACTCTGTCAGGAGACTACTACAACAGAGAACTGGCAGGTAATTACATTGGATCTTTACTCATTACTAAAAGGGTCCTATCCAGTTTTTGCAACTTTTCAGACATATATTTACAATGTTTACTCTTGTCTGACATAATGTGGACATGCGATATCATGAGGTTGGTCTGTTTGGTCGTTTTTATGCCACTAGAATGGTCGAGTGTGAGAACTTCTTGAGATTTCCATGAGATCTTGTGAATATCTCACATCACAACTTTAAGAGGTCCATCTATGACAACTTGCACCTTTTTCAGCAGTTTGTTGGGTTAAAAATGGCAGCCAGAAAGTGTTTTTTGGATGTAAAACATGGTGTGTCTAAACCAGAGTGAGGCAGCAACTGAGAGATTTTTTTTGTCTCTTCGGGGGGCTAAAGACCCACCTCACAGTCACTGCTCCTCAGCTCTCGCCACTTTCTGGACAGCTGTGTTGTGAACAAAGCACAGTTCGCCCAATATTCATATATACTGTATTTATATATAATTCTTATACCTATTCTTGTTTACTGTTTGCCGACAAACATTAGCATGCAACCGGTTGAGGGGTGTGTGCTTTATGCAGTTCTGAGAGGTGGGGGGGCAGATGGGGCAGGGGGGGCTCCTCCAGGGAAAAGTGTAAGATACTCTTTTTCTGTTGCATGAAAAAGAGTGTAATCCAACCCCCACTTCCTAATCTACCAAACAACAAACACTGAGCACCTGGCAGAGCACTGCACTACTGACAGACCCGACCCCAAGACACCTACCCCTGCCCGCCACCCAGGCCCACGACCTCCGCGAGCGATACCTCGCCCGACCTCGAGACATTTTTTTTCATCAGAGTTTTACAGCTGTTGCGGTCCAAGCAGTCCAACCAAAATCTGTAGTAACTCTACACTTGATCTTATTTAGGATTTGTCAGCTCAAAACACAATTGCTGCATAATACTTCAGAATGACATTTTAGCATCCACTTGACTACTTCCTGAATCTGCACTCATGCAAACATCATGGGAACTGTAGTTCTTTTAGCCATATTTCTGCAGCATCATTGTTTTAGGCGCACGGTCTTAAGTGTGTGGAAAAAAAGTAGCATTTTATAGTTTTGAATTATGGATAAATTAAATTATGAACTATGTATTTGCATAAATTATGGATTTATGGAAAATTTAAATTCAATTGAACAAACAATTTGGTATCTGAAGTGTTTGTTATAATCCACATTTAAGTAATAGTTTAGTGTTACAATAGAACCTTATACACTATTATCGTTAACAAACATTAACAATCGACATAAACAACTGGATATTTTTGTACATTGTACATTTTGTTTACATATGTATTGTTTACATAGAGTATTACTAAAATAGTGTATGTCCCGTGTGTGTGCGCGTGCGTGTGTGTGTGTGTGTGTGAGACAGGCTGGGAGCCCTTTATCGAGCCCTGGCCATGCTTCCTGTCCTGGCAACAGCATGCCGCTGGCAGGCTCCATCCTGCACGTCTCAAGATGAGTATTCGAGCCAAGCAGCGACTTGATGTCAACATCACTTCTGTCCTATTGGGTGAGTAAATAGTAATTTGAGCTTCTGAACAATTTTAAACATGTTTTTCTGTATTATTTTGTTTTATACAGACCAGTACAACACAACCAAAACGTCTTGGATAGCAGACTACTGTAACAAGGATGAACAGACAACTCAGTCTTCACCCACCTTGTCCTGGATAGGTTCCTCGGTCGACCCTCCTAACTTTGGACAGAGTGAGTCTAGAGGGAGACCCATTCACTGACATGCTGTGTAAATAAGTTGAATCATTAAGTTTTAATCAAGTATGACGTTACGGTCAACTGCATTACAAATGATCCCATTTAGCAATACTGTATTCGATTTGATCGACGCTCAAAACAATGGCTCAGGGTGTTCAAACTTTGGTGGATCTCTGCAGTATGTTTTACACCATGTAGAAAGTCCTAATATCATTCCATTGGGGGACCCTTGTAATGACATCAGATTCATAATCAGTCGTCTGTACGCTGAATACAGCTTTTACGTTCACTTTCAAAACAACAGTACTTGACATGTCAACATATGGTAATGGTTTAATTTCTTTTGAACATGAATACTAGTAACATTAGAATACATTACATTCTACATACACAACATAAGCCGACATTTTGATAAAGCTTTTGATTAACATTTTTGCCAGCAGTTCCATGAAAGCTAGTCTTATTAGTGGAATTGTTGGATGCCCAGTGGGATACATACATTGTACTGCCATGTATTTTTCTACCCAGCTATAATCAATTAATACTATAATCTATAGCTATAATCAATACAATACAAACTTTTTTTGCAGCGCCCCCCTTTTAGAGATAATATGATATTTTTATATCGTATCGGTTGAGAATGGCATTAGTAATGAAGTGCTAGACAATATTGGTATATCTGGTATTGTATGCCAATATGGTGCATCGCTATTAATTAGTGAACTGAACCTATAAAAAGAGAAACTCCACACTGAACTATCATCTCTTGTACTTGGAGATGTGCCTTTTAATCATTTGAAACAGTAGGAATATTGGCAAAAACCTAAAAATACACAACGCTGGCTGTTTCAATTTGCATTTCTCTCTTTTAATAATAATTGTCTATTGCATCCCCTCTCAGGTGCTCCCCTCTCTCACCTTAGAACTCGGAGCACAGCCAGCTTGACCAATTTTGATCAGCAAACTCCAGACTCCAGAGGTACTCCTCAGAGTATATCCACATAATTTCTTGGAGCAGCATATTCCGTTTCAAAGCTGTCATTCTATCTTGAACTTGTTTTCTACCAAGGGCACTTGATATCTTGTTCTGACAAGTGACCAATCAGGTGATACCTGTTTAATCGTAATTATTACATTGAAATAATTATTATTTCTATTTCTAGGAGATGTTAAGCTTTCCAAGAAGAGGCAACCATTTGTACCATATGCTCTGCGCAACCATACAGGATGCATCATGTGGTTTGCCACTCTGACTACAACCCCCACAAGGTTAGTAGAACTATTGCCATTCACAGTACAGTCGTCCCTCCATATAATATGACTTGTGCTTCCTTACATTATCACGGTTTTTCAAAATATAATTCTGTATAATAAATATAAATAATAAATGAATTAATTAATGATTTCTGTCTCAAGGATGACTCTGGCCTATTATTAGTCAAAAATATTTACGTTATATGTAGTATTCTGGTTACTAGGCATCAGTAATGTTATGATACATGACGTTAGATTACATTACCTCTCTCGCTGCTTGGAGACTGGCTACTGAGCCAGCAGAGCCGAGCCGACATGCCATGGCTGAGTTTGAGTTGAACAAACCCATTCTCCTTTCATTCCGTGTGTGGTGGTAGGTTTTTGGTAAATTGGAGAGGCTAACTAGTTTGCTTGGTAACTATGTTGTTCCCGCAGTGATCCCGTAACCTGCGCAATGTGATGTAAACAAACAATAACAGGAGTGTAAAAATGACTATTGTGTTGTAATTTCATGTCTACTGCCCTCTAGTAATTGTAAAAAAATGATTTAGAAAGTGATAAACAGTTTTTTTATATTCTTAACTATGTAAATATTTTGTTTTTTAATACTGAATCCTACTTTGCGGAAATTCACTCAAGTCTGCAACCAATTACCCATGATAAACGAGGGATGACTGTATAGGATAGAATAGTACAACGATGCAGCTCTCAGGGGTTTTACAGTAATACAAGTACAATACTCAATTATAAGGGCTCAAAAGTATTTGGACAAACAACGAAGACGTGGCTACATGTGGTCTTATTCCTCACAAGACATGCAATCAAAAGATCTTTACCTGATCACCTGTATCACCTGTTAAAACTATTCAAATGTTTTCTTTCAGGGTGGCACTTTCTCACAGCAGTAGTGCAGACTCCATTGGTGACCTCCAGGGTCCAGGCAATGATGATAGCCACAATGTCAGTCAGTGGCGAGAGGTGTCTCCTGGCGAGGAAATTCCATTTGAGTTTGAAGCACGGGAGAAACTTCGCCATAGGTACAACTCTGAACATAATTATAAACAGTATCAAAACTATTTCAGTAAATTGCCACCATTGTTTTACAATGTTGTTGCATTGACACATGATGATGATCTTGTTGTCCTAATGCATCTCTTAGTTGGTAACAGGAATGTAGTCCTGTGGTGTAGCTCTTTTTAGATACATGCACGAGAGTCGATCCCTGCCATTTGCAGAGGTTACATATGAGACCCCCCCCCACAAATGGCAAAATATTGAATGATGAGCTATGCTGGTGCCTCTTTGTGAAAGCGTAAACTCTACCGTAATCCACTCACAATTATTAAACACATTTTAAATTCAGTTTTATCCAAAACACTTACAGGCGTACAGTATACATAGTTGTACTTGCAATAAAAAAGGTGCAATAACATCACCTCACGTTTTGTCAAAGCATCCTGCTGCTGGAAAATGTTGAGCGAATTGACTTGTGAGACAGCGCCCTCTGGTGGATTCGTAGCTACAGCGTTCATATAGTGCCATTAAACCACATTGATTTAAATTACCATGAAAAATGAATCATTTACAATCTAAAGCAGATTAGAAAGGAATCCACCAATATGCAAGGGAGTAAATGCTGGACCATCAACAGGCAACCATGGCTGGACTGCTTATTTTCCCGCTGTGTTGTTTTTTGTCGGATTTGTAACAGCATTTCTACAGGTTGTCATCATCATTTCCTCCTGCAGGCACACTCACGAGTTGAAGCTCCACCAGCTGCTTGTACGAGTGTGTGGATGGGAGCAAGTGAAGCCAGTATCTGTGGACAAAGTGGGGACTTTCTTCCGTTATGCAGCTCCGGACAGAAACAACGCATCCAACATTGTAAGCGAACATTCTAACCTAAAA
Source organism: Oostethus manadensis (assembly GCA_024372805.1). NCBI lineage: Eukaryota > Metazoa > Chordata > Actinopteri > Syngnathiformes > Syngnathidae > Oostethus > Oostethus manadensis. Next base: position 2,794,330 of record QODF01000033.1, on the reverse strand, counting down.
AATTCTATTCCATATAGAAAAAAATGCCTCATAACAGTTTGGGATTCCTTCACGTACATTTTAACAGGTCGGCAGTCCAATCAGCAGGACCAACATAATTCACCCGCATGTCTATGTAAGTCTTGTGCGCATTGTAAAACATCTACAAAGTCTAGCTCTAATGCTCATCGCCAACTTCACCACATCGACCACACCATCACTTTGCTTTGAAATTGTTGCAATGAACATTACGAATTCATTTTCTAAATTTCAATGCAACTTTCTTCAGAGCTAGTACTGTAAATACTGTTTGAATTTAGTAGTCAAAACTATTCTGTGTCCAGGTGGCCCTTGGGTTACATACAAGTTGCATTCCTACACTGTGACGTAAGTCGCATCTTGTACCTAAATTAACCTAAATCACTCACACTTTATACAAAACACACAAAGCACATAAAATACACTAATAAAAAGATTAAACACAAGAATTGACTAAAACAGTAATTTCTAGAGGAGAACATACTTACCTTTACTCTGTGGCTTATTGGGAAGAAGAGGTAGAAGAGGCAGGAGAACAAATAACTCCCGGTGTATTAATCTGTGATGCACGAGACCAGTACACACTGTGTCCCTGCAGCCTACAGCGCGTATTCATCCGCCACACATGCTGAAATTAGCTCTCAAGAGAGTCCAGTGTTTGCAGAGTAAAATGTTTTTGATGAATTGTGGGAGCGTGGACGTGACCACAAAATGCAGAAACCTGGACCGCTGTAATCCAAGGACCATCTATACAGAACAAATTAAACAAATCTTTTTAGAATGCTGAAGATGCAAAGTTTGTGAAATAAAAGGCCTGAGTCAATGGCAATGCATGTGTTAACTTATGCACAATAACTTTTTCTAAGTTCTCAGCACTGCCTCCGGTCAGAGTAGTCTTCTCCATCACCATGGAAGGAAGTGCCAGAAAGGTTATAACTGTGCGATCTGCCCTCATTCTGAAGAATCAGTTGGATGTTCCCATGGAGATCAGACTTGACAGCCCCTCTGCCCCTGACAGTACGGCATAGCACCACTTTCTAGTTTTCTTTTACCCTGTTTTCACAAGTACAATGCTCAAAATGTGTCCTCATTCCGATTTTGGCAAACTTTAATCTCAATCTTTTTTTTTGTCCTGTGTCGTACATTTTTTTGTTTCTTTATTTGATTTAACCTCATTACATTCCATGTCGTTTCTATGAATTTACCAATTGTATCCTTACGTCAACAGAACCAGTGGTGTTGCCACCCATTTTGCCCAACCAGGCTTTGGCAGTCCCACTCCATCTGACGTCATGGCGGTTACAAGCCCGGCCCAAGGGCTTGGGCTTGTTTTTCTGTAAAGTTCCCATCCACTGGACCAGCGTGGAGCGGCCCGGAGAGATCAACAGTAGCAAGAGGGACTGCCAGTCGGCAGACTTTGATGAAAACCTCAAACGTAACTTCAGGTAGAAGTAGTCAGTCATAACTTTTTCTCTATTTTCTTGGTTACTTTTCCCCGAATCTAATTTTGCTGCACTTTTTAGGTTTTGTGTGGTCATAAAAAAGGAGAACTACCCTGACCAGCGACCTGCCAAAAGGGTTTCAGGTAACACAAATCAGATCTATCGACAGCCAGGCCACACCATCTTTCTATTGCCGACTGTGGTGCTGGCAAACCTGCTACCCTGTGACCTCAACTACTATGTGAAGGGAACTTCCAACAAAGGTTCACTGAAACCAGGAAAAGAAGCCGTGCTTCATGCTGTGGACACATCACAGAACATGGAGCTAGGTCAGAGAGGGAACAAAAAGAAGTTACTGGCTGATATGTTCCCTTTTTAAACCTTTTTTTTTTTAATAACATCTGTCATTTCAGGTGTTCTGTTGGAGAACTTCCCTGTGTGCAAAGAGCTGCTCATTCCACCTGGAACTCAAAATTATGTAGTACGGATGAGGCTGTATGACACCAACAAGCGTCTGCTTTGTCTCACCATTCGCATCATTCTGCGGGCACAAGGGGCACTGAAGATTCTGATTTCTGCCCCCTATTGGCTTATCAACAAGACAGGTTCAACTTTTGAATGTCAAAATGGCATTTGAAAAACAAGCAAACTTGGTTATTTCTTAAATTTATTTTCTTTTTCAGGCCTTCCACTGATTTTCAGACAAGACAATGGCAAAGTAGATGCAGCAGGTCAGTTTGATGAGCATGAACTAGCCCGCAGCCTCAGTCCATTGCTCTTCTGCTACACCGACAAGGAGCAGCCTGCCATGTAAGTTGGTATCAGAAACACAGTACCCAAACTCAAAGCTCAAGGCCTATCTCTCAAGTCTGGGAAAATTGTTCCCTCTTTTGAAAAACCCAGGTGTACTATGCGGGTTGGAAAGGGCATCCATCCAGATGGCGTTCCAGGGTGGTGCCAAGGTTTCTCTCTGGATGGAGGAAGTGGAGTCAGGGCAGTGAAGGTTATCCAGCATGGTAACCGGCCTGGTCTCATCTACAACATTGGCAAGTGGTTATGTCCTCTGTTTCGTACCAGTTAGTAACACTTTTCTAAATTTTACACTTATTTTACCAGAAGTTTGGTTATTTTGTTTTGGTGAATAAAATTAAGTGGAACAATTCTTACATTTATTGATGCAATACATTATTTTTAATTATGCCCAGTAATTTAGAGGAAAATGTTGCTTGGCTAACTTTTCTAATGGGATGCCAACCACTGCTAACATTTCTACAAAATACTCAACAAATTCTAATCGTGCTTGTGATTGAGGAAGACATAGCACATTCATTCATTTTCTAGCGCTTATCCGAGTCCTGGGGGAAGCAACCTAAGCAGGGAAGGCCAGACTTCCCTCTACCCAGCTACTTTGTCCAACCCCTCATGGTGGATCCCAAGACCTTTCCTGTCCAGTTGAGAGACACAATCATTCCAATGTGTCCAGGGTCTTCCCTGAGGCCTCCTACTAGTCGGATGTGCCCATAACATCTCCCAAGGGAGGTGCCCAGCAGGTATCCTGACCAGATGCCTGAGCCACTTCAACTGGCTCCTCTCAATGCGGAGTAGCAGCAGTTGATGATGACAGTGCTTGTCACCTTACAGTATATCTAAGATAGAGTCCAGCTACCCTACAGACAAAACTCATTTCAGCTTCTTGTACAATTGTGTCCTTTCGGTCACTACGCAAAGCTGGGTAAGGATAGCAACCTAAATCTACGGTAAATTGAGAGCTTTGCCTTTCGGCTCAGCAATCTTTTTACCACAATGGACCGAAGCAGAGTCCGCATTGCTTCAGACTTTGCACCAGTCCGCCTGTCCATCTTGCGTTCCGTTCATCCCTCACTTGTGAACAAGACCCCATGGTCCTTAAACCCCCCCCACTTGGGCCAGGATCTGATCCAAGACCAGGAGATAACACTCCACCCTTTTCCAGACTGGGAGGTGCAGATTCTCATCTCAGCCGCTTCACACTCTGCTGCAAACTGATTCGGTGGGAGTTGAAGATCACAACCCAATGAAGCCGCAGGGCTACAACATCTGCAAAAAGCAGAGACACAGTCCTGTAGCCATTAAACCAGAAGCCCTCAACGCCCTGACCGTGACTAGACATTCTGTCCATAAAAGTAATGAACAGAATCTGTGACAAAGGGCAGCTCTGACGGAGTCCAAGCCTCATGGGAAACAAATCCGACTTATTGTCGGCAATGCGGACCAAGCTCGGCCATCACTCATACAGGGAGCAAACAACCTGAATTAGGTGGTCCAGTACCCCATACTCCTGGAGTACCCCCCACCGTATTCCTTAATGAACACAGTCAAATGCCTTCTCCAAGTCCACAACACAAATATGGACTGGTTGGGCAAACCCCCACACATCTTCGAGGACCCTGCCCAGAGTGTAGAATTGGTCAACATTTCCACTGCCAAGAGTCAACTATCCGACAGATCCTCCTCTCCAGAACCGCTGAAAAGACCTTACCAGAAAAAGTGAGGAATGTGATCCCACGAGAGTTAGAACACACCCACCGTTCCTCCCTTCCTAAACAAGGGAATCCCTCGAGGAAGCTTTTTCTTTTAGGGACTTCGAAAAGAGTGGGTATTCTGAATACTCTGAACTGCTGTTTGGCGCAAACAACAGTTTTGGATCGGTCCCCCAACCTGGCGGAGGGAAACTACCCTCTTATTTACCGGGTAAAAAATTCAACATACAGGCCCTGAGCCGGGGGGCAACAAGGATTGCCAGCCCTTCCTATCGCCTCTCACGGCTAGCAATGCCTGAGTGGAACAGAATCCAGCCCCTTTCCGGAGGACTAGATCCAGGGCCCTTTCCGTACGTCGAGGTGAGTACGACTATATCTAGCCAGAACTTGTCTAGTGAGTGCACCAGCTCAGGCTCATTTCCCACCAGAAAGGTGATGTTCCACATCGGGAGAGCTAGATTCTGCAGCCGAGGATCGGCCCCCGCTTTCAGCTGCTACCCAGCTTACTCTGCACCTGACCACTTTGTTACTGGCTCAAACAGATGGGGATCAAACAAGGATACCTTATTCGTAGCTAGACATGACAAAGTGAAGTTGGGGACAAGATGCTGCATACCTGTGCTGTTCTAGCGTGTCGAAATTGTTTAAATAGGGTTTTTGGAAAAATATATTACTAAGATAGTCCTTCATAAACAGAAAAAATATCAAGAAACAACCAAAAAATGCAGAGGTGGCTGACGGGAATTGACGTCGACTCCCTCATGGTCATGTGGTTCAACCCAGCACAACACGTTTTCCACGGGCAAATGCAATCCAATACAATTTTTGTTTTCCTCTGATTTTATCTTCTTGAATTGATTGGCTGTCTTATTTAAACAGGTATCAGTGTGAGGAATGGAAAAGGACGCTACCGAGACACTCACATTGTGACCTTTGCCCCCCGCTACTTGCTGGATAACAGCTCATCACACAAACTTGCCTTCGCCCAGCGAGAGTTTGCTAGGGGAAAGGTAGGGAATGACCGGTTTTGTGGAGTATTGTTGTTTTTGTCATCTGTGATTGACATGCAGCTAGAACTACATACTTTTGGACTTTAACTTGATGTGACACTTTTGACAATATTTGTCATTGTTCTGACTGGAGCTACATAAGTACATTATATGTAATGAACTTTTAGGGTACAGCCAACCCAGAGGGTTACATCTCCACCCTGCCAGGCTCTAGCGTGGTCTTCCACTGGCCCCGAAATGACTATGACCAGTTGTTGTGCGTGCGGCTCATGGACTCCCTGACGTGCACCTGGTCAGGAGGTTTTGAGGTCAACAAACCAAAGTCCTTCCATGTCAATATGAGGTGAGAAATCTACATCAATAATAACATGATGGAATGCTGACCGTTATTATTTTGGAACCTCTCACTGGTTCTTTTCTGTGTTGTCCATAGATTAACTGCTTTTAATTTGAATCTTGGTTTTAAAAGGGACACCATGGGAAATTGCTTCTTCCTCCGGACCGAGATCACCATAAAAGGAGCCACCTACCAGATCTCCTTCACTGACACTGACCAATTGCCACCACCATTCCGTATCCACAACATCTCTGAGGTATTCTGTCGCTTGAACACCTTTGCCAAATAGCGTCTTATATGGTTTAAGAGGTCTCCATGTGCAGCGTAAGAGTAGGTTATCAGTTTGTAAGACACATCAGCAGAAACAGCAGAAATACTAACACAAAGCCACATCCAGAGGTGGTGGTTCAGCCTCATAAGGTTTTGGCTAGCGACAGACTATGAATAAGTCAATGAATTCTGTGATATTTTTTTGTCCTATCCAGCCTTTAGGGCAGATAATATTGGATGTTATAATGCCCTTACAAGCTATACAGATTTGCTCTACCAGGAAAAAGTATAAGAGACTCTTCTCTTGTTACATGGATTTTATTTTACTTAATTTGATGTTTATTTTTATGGCAATTTGGAATGGCTGGACCGGAGCAGGAGGGGATAGAGAAGAAAAGAAAAGAAGACATATGGGCAAGTGCAGGGAGAAGAGTGGGACATAACAGTGAGAGACAACCACACCAGAAACAACAATTACAATAACAAAACAACAGAGACAAATCTGACTACATCAGCAAATGTCTCTGACTATTTAGTTTGCTGACGATTCAGTGATGTTTAATTAGATGAAGAGCTTAGCGAACTTGCTTACTGGTTACTTGTTGTTGGATTTGCAGGCTTGTTATGTTAATCTAGCCTATTAGCCTATTCAGAGATGTTCTTTATGCTATTGTGGATACCAGACAAATATTCAAAAAAAAAAAAATTCCAGTGTGACTTATATATGCTTTTTCCTCTTTGTCACGCATTTTTTGACTGATGTGACTTATACTGGAAAATCTTATCTGGAAAAAACGGTACAAAGGATTACTTTCTTCCAATCTGTCCAGGTTCCTATCCAATTCTGGCAGCATGGTGTGGCTGACATCAAGCTGTACACTGAGGTGAAAGCAGACTCAGAACTGGACTATGCCTGTGACGAGCCAACACTGCCGCCATACCTGACTCTCACCGTGAAGGGAGCCGGCTCTTCAGAGGTCATCGCTGACATGAACTTCTTCCGAGAATACAACAAGCTGTACTACGAGAATTTCATCTACATCGCAGCCACCCACACTTTCTCACAGTACGGATCACTTAAACCATTTTGGAATATTAAAAACCGTCGATATAAGCTGCTTTTTGTGTCTTTGCAGGAGTGGTGGCAGGAGACCTGTTGGCAAGAAGCAACTGGTAACATGTGCTGAATTGGTTCTTGATGTGGACACAAAGACACAGAGGGTCATCTTGAAAAAGAAGGTATTAAAAAATAAATTTCATAGGGGGATAAAAGGATTCTCCAAACACAGTAATAAAATAAGTAATGAATTCAGAAAGTAATTAGACGTCTTATCAAAAAGTCACATTTTTGTTGTCGCCTTATATTAAAATAATCTAGCTTGTGGCTGTTAATAACTTTGTTTGCAAAAGTATTAAACCTATGTACAGTATTTGTAACCTGCACTTGACATGTAGCTTTAAAAAATTGAGCTGAAAAACGGCCACTCAGGGTTAAGGTGCTGGTTCTAGGGTAAAGTCACTGCGGTATAGAAACTTGCATTTGAGGCCGTTTTTTAGTTCTTCGTAGATTTTTTTTTTGGCTGAGCCTTTGCCATTCTGGTTATTCTTTGATCCATTTTGATAGTTGTCTTCCGTTTTCTGCCACGTGTCTCTCTCTCCATTATAAGGCATTGGAGATCATTTCAGCTGTACAGCCAAAAATTTCACACCTCTTCATAACTTTTCCCCTGTCCAATCAACTTTTTAATCAAAGTGCGCGTTCCTCTAAACAATGTCTTGAACGACCCATTTTCCTCAGACTTTTAAAGGGAAATGCATGTTGAACAAGAACTAAATTGAAAAATTATTTTGAAAGGCACATGCATCTAAATAGGCCTCACAGGTGTTTCCAATGCGACCAGATAAGATTTAAGGGAGCTATTACTGATCACATTTGGCAATGTCAGATATTTACTTACCATAAAATGAAGTCACAACATAATTTAAAAAATAATGTCTCTTCATTGGCAGGAGCCTGGGAAGCGCTCCCAGCTATGGAGAATGACAGGGACTGGTATGCTGTGTCATGAAGGCTCTTCTCCACCGCAGAGCAAGCCTGCTCAGCCTCGCCCAATGGACTCTTCTTTGGTTCTGGACATTGCAGGGCTTGCAGCTGTCAGTGATAACAGGTTAGTTCTATGTGCAGCTATATTCTATATGCCAATGTTCTTCAGTAATAGTATTAGTGGGATGTACATTTTTTAATAGTTTACAGAGAAATTAGTAGTTTAAAGACGTCAACAGAAACTTTTTCCAGCTGTTCTATTTTCCAACAGTTTTGAGCCATTGATGCTGAGGAGACCAGACCCTCGTCGCAGCACCACCCAGACATGGCACTTTAGCTCATGCATGCTGACCTGTGGCCTTCCCCGACTAGTAGTACAGGTGGAAATATTAATATTTTTTTCTATATTTTTTTTATATGAATCAACACCTTTATTCTTCTTAACAGCATGTACTGTTCATGTACAAGTTTGTTATTTCTCTTCAAACTATTTCATTTCAGTTGTAAATATTTATTTGGAATCATCTTCACCTTACATTAAGTGAAGGAGGAATGTAACAGAATCATTGAAGTTATCCTTATTAGTAATGTTGTTTCCAACAGTTATTTATTTTTTGCATTTCAGGTAAGGGGTGGTATCGAAGGCCTGTACGATGGAGCAGAGGTGGTGTTGGGACCAGACTCGGGGCTTATGGACCCTGGCCCTGAACAGCAGTTCATCAACCAGAAGATGAGGCCTGGTTCTGGGGTGTTGTCTGTTCAGGTTCTGCCAGATGGACCCACACGTGTTCTGCAGGTACAAACTAGACCCAAAGAAACTGTTTTGTAAACATCATTTAAAGACTCACTGACATTATTTATTACCTTTGTTTAAATATTTTGTATATTGTTTGTAATTATATTCTACATTTTTAGTTTTTGGAAAGTAAATGGGCAAAAATTACATTTATAACTCGAGGGGGACACCTCACCTACACCAACATTGCGGTGCATGAGACAGAGGATGTTTACAGTGATTATAGTGAAGGTTTAAGCAAAGTGTCAATAGTTTTGAAACAACTCAGCTAAAGCTGAGTAAACAAACAAAAACCCTTCTCGGGGTAGCTCGTGGACTTCGTTTAGTATAATTTTCATCAATTAAGTAGCCATGCCAAAACGTTGTGGAGTGATTGAGGACAGAATCCAAGTGATTCGGGTTTAGGATGAAAATGGATGAGGCAAGTGAAGAGTACAAGTGACAGATGGAAGCCCACCTTGAGCTTTTTTGTAATATTTATTTGACGGGTGGTGCAAGTACGGTACGGTATAATGCATTTTGAAAAAAAATGTTATTCCTGCGGTGGAATAGTACTGACCAAGAACAAAAACGACCACTACTTCATAGTTGCCACAGGGCAGAGTAAGTCAAATCTTGTTTACTTATTGTATTCTAAACACTATTTCACCATAATGACAAGACTACAAAGCTTTGTACATAATAAGCTGATTTAAAACAATAAGCAATTCCGGAGTAATAGTTATATTTACCATTCTGTGTTCTGAAGGCGGTCAATCTTCGTCTCCATGTCTTGAGGCGTAAGTCCAAGTTCACCATTTCATCTCCAAATGTTTCTCCCTTCCTGTCATTGACACGTTTCTCAAAGCTTTGCTATAATCACTGTAAACATCCTCTGTCTTGTACTGTTTTGTTTGTGTAGCTGAGAGGTGTCACCTTGGTGATGTCACTACCGGATATGCCACTAGACTGCCATTGTTTGCCATAGCTGCCGCCTTGAACCAAAAATGTAATGTTTGCGTATATTTAGGCAAAGTTGATAAATCGTGTCAGTGACCCTTTAATCCTCATTCGGGTCACACAAATTCAACTAGGACAAGAGCATCATACTGTATAGACCCCTGGCAGCTGGAAAAGTGGGCCAAAATGACTATTCACAATGATTATGGACATTTCTTAATCTTCATTTTCTTTTTACAGATCAGTGACTTTAACCAAAGAAGACTCATCCACAAGTCACCAAGCACAGAACCAGACAAAAGCAAAGAGGAACTGAAAAAGAAAGAAGCTGAACAAGAGCTTGAGGTACAAGCGACATGGTGCGGTGGGCGGATTTTGGTTTTATGAAAACTATAGAAGCCAGATTGTAAGGAAAATATAATTAGTAGATTTAGCGAACAGAAAATGAAACGGAAACAGAGCTCTAGGATTATATAGTGTTGCACAGAGCACATTATTTTAGTTAAATTACACAAAATGTATTGTGTAGCTATGACAATAGAGAAACGTGTCATCATTAACTATGTTAAGTAGGGATGTCCAATATTGGCTTTTTTGCCGATATGATATGCCAATATTATATGCCGATATCGATACCGATATGTGTAACACCACATATTGTTGTGGAATTAACACATACCTGTTAACGGATACGGCATAAGCAATCTTCTTGACGTGGCTGTAAACAACATTGTGACAACTGGGGTTATCAAACATCCGAGAAATACCTGATTCAAAACGTGGCTCGAGGAACACCACAAATTTGGCGAATCAGGTAATTTGCACAATAGAAAAAGGCTGGTGTATCCTGTGCGATACACTTTTTCACATTTTCCCATTAATGGCTTTTCCCCATTGAATTGGAAGTATTGAAGGAAGAAGTCTTGCTTGAGCCTCAAGCCTGAGTCATGCTTTGCAATCATTGCAAATCGCACAGAGCGAGCAAGCTTGTTACTGCAGCCACCAAAAGTCAGATCAGAGAAAATATGATTGCATTCAAATTGGTATTCAAATTTATTTTATACAACATTTATATTTAAACAAAATTCTCATTTTTTTTTACCTTGCAATTATTATTCAGTTATTATAACACACTGCCTGACAACCTGGCTAGGTCACAGACCAGAATGACTTGTGGCATTACTCTTACCAGGTGTTGGTGAACTTGGAGGAAGGAATCGGTGTGTCGCTTCTCAACAAGGTTCCTGAGGAGCTTGTGTTTGCCACGCTGTCCGGTATTGATGTCCACTTCGTACGCACTGCGGCCAATGAGGTGTTGGAAATGAACATTAACAACATCCAGGTGAGATACAAAAGATTACAAATCCCAATGAAAAATATAAAAAGCAGACTGTAGTGCTTCATTTTAGCCACATTATCTTCATATATTGACTTGCAGATTGTAGGCGCCCACATAATGTGCAGAATATCAGCATGGCAAACCACTGAAGACTACTGTCAGCAGACACATTCCCAGTATATACACCACCCTCCTGTTCTATATTTTAAAAAAGTGTTATTTTAGATGGTTATAGATGGTTTACAACATTTAATAATATTGCACTTGTGCAGCACCTTATTTGTGTTTTTGTGTGTGCCAACCCATTGTGGTGACTGGCAGTTTCTCGCTTCAAGTTATGACACCAGAAAAGGTTTGAAAACAACAATAACAAAATGAAAGTACTAACTTAATAAAACATTTTTGTCATAGTGATGCTGCAAACAAAGAAGATCTTTTGGATTTATTGTCGTGTTACTGCACGCTGCTGCTTGTTCATTGTTGTGTTTGTGTTTAGTCCCATTGCTGATGGGGATGTCATACAACTTTATGTCAAAAATCCGAACTATCCCTTTAGCAATAGTATGCACATTGGACTCTAACAAGATTGAGGTAATACAGTAGATGGCAGTGAATGGCCTGTACACTTAACTAATGATGCAAAATCAGGTATTGTGGTTAAAACACATAACATAAGCGGCAAACCTAACTCCATAATACAACTTAAAATGTTTGGTATCGGTGAAGTAAGATGACGGGACTGTACCATTTCTGTTCTGCTTCGGGAGGGCTTTTTACAGCCAAATTTTCACCAAAAGGGAATAGGTTGTTGACATTGCAGTTTTCACATTACAATGTTCTTTATAACATATAGTTTGAATGAAACAGCTTTGTGCAAGTGTGCACATACCAGCACTTTTCACAAATGTTTTATATTTCTTATTGTGGTTATCAGGTGGACAACCAGCTTCTGGGCACCACCCAGCCTGTGATGCTGTGTGTGACTCCAATATCTAGTGATGGCACCATTCTTGACAGTGGACCAGCCTTGCAAGTCAACTCTGTCAAAGTTCCCAGCATCCTTATGCTCACTGATATCTTCAAGGTCAGTTTCTTACACATTAGCATGACCGTTCAGATAGGAGAATTTTGTGATGTGATAACGTAACCTTGATATGTCTGCAGCACCTCATGGTAACAGCTGGACGTTTCAGTGTTGTAATTGAAGAGAAATTGTTGCTGAAGCTGCTCAGCTTCTTTGGTTATGGACAGACAGAGGCGGGTGAGTGGATCATTGAATTTCATGAGCATCTCTTACATATACGTAGTGACGTGTGTTCATTTTTAGTGCATTACTTCTGGTGTTGTGCCATTAATCCAAAGAAAACTAAGTTGTGAATCAATTTATCATGCTCTTTCAAGCACCGAAATACATGATATAGTCCCGACTGTGTAAACTATTGGAAAATGTTTGCTGTTTGTACACACAAAGTTATACATGTTATGGTTGCAGAGCTGGAGAAACTGGATGAAAACCTCCACGAGAGGCCCAATAAGGATGCAGGACCCCCCAAACGCTACTACTTTGAGAACCTGAAAATCAGCCTACCTCAGGTTAAGCTGAGCGTTCTCACCTCGCACAAGCTGCCTGCTGATCTCAAGGTAACAGAAAGTGTTCTTTTCCACAATGTATCTAATGAGGCTAAGCGGTATAGAAAATGAATGAATGAATGAATATCTCTTCGCTTTGAATTTGGTTGCTGAGTTCTTATTTGGCTTTGATCAGGCTTTGAAAGGTACCTTGGGATTTCCCCTGGTTCGCTTTGAGGACGCTGTGGTCAACATGTACCCATTCACCAGAGTGCATCCCTATGAGACCCAGGAGATCATCATCAATGACATCCTCAAGCATTTCAGAGAGGTAGGAGTTTCTTCTCTGGAAGCAATGGTGGCGGCCTCATTGGAGATATCATGTGAAATAAGTAGTAACGTGTATCGTGAGTATAGTCAGTAGATGGTAGTTGGTCCCTCTCTCTTTCCCTCACACATTCTGTGTAATGTTTTTTTTCCTAAAGGAGCTGATCAGCCAAGCAGCTCAGATTTTGGGCTCGGTGGACTTTCTTGGAAATCCAATAGGACTTCTCAACGATGTCTCGGAGGGTGTGTCTGAGCTCATCAAGTACGGCAACGTGGGTGGCCTCATACGGAATGTGACACACGGCGTGTCTAACTCTGCTGCAAAGGTACATATTCGCTGAGCTGGTTAAACCCTGAATGAGGCTATATAAAGAACAACGGTAATGGTGCACCAGTCACAGAGGACCCATATATGCATCCATCAGTTTGCAGGAACTTTATCTGATGGGCTTGGGAAGACCATGGACAACCGGCACCAGAGTGAGCGAGAGTACATCAGATACCATGGTGCCACCAGTGGAGAGCACCTGGTTGCAGGCATCCACGGACTAGCTCATGGTATTATCTCTTGATCATTAGGCTGTATTGTCTGAATTCACCCCTATACCCTCAATTTGACTGAACAGTTGAATTCATTTCAAGCTCTAGGCAGAGTCACTATGCTTCATTCTATATAAATATTATGTATGGCCTTAGGAATATCATTAAAAGTCACAAGGCCTCCTATTTCTTGGTAACTTGAGCAGATGGATTTTACCGGAACTAAATTTGAAGTGACTGGAATTGCACTTTGAAGTTGGCAGTTTTCTGGAGCCTCTTGCAATAATGATGAATTCATAAAAGCAAAACGTGTTTCTTCAATAATACTTTTTGCAATGGTGAAAACAATTACGTGGATAAAGAAAATACAACTCCAAAAATACATTTTGGAATACCACTCAAGTAGTTTGTTTGTATAAAAAATGTTCCAGGGTTGGGATGGCACCTGCATTTTCTGCCTTGATAAGAGTGCATCATGTACCAAGATTTTATTCTCCAATTGGTGACAGAGCCTCGGACTGACTTGGCACATGTCACAAAACTGATACACATCCTTTGGACAAAAAGCGTTCCCTGGGGGATTTTAGTTACCGTAATTACCAAAGCAAGGCACAAGAGTAAATAAATAATAAATAAATAAACGGCGGACAAGCTGCCCATTATTGGTCGAGCCACTGGGAAAAATCCCGGTACTCCCGATGACCCTGAGTCTGCCCCTGACTTTCAGGCAGCAGCCTCAAACTTGTAGTGTTTAGTTTTTGTATTCACCCTTTCTTAGATTTGAGTGATTCACCTGATCAGCCATACTTTTACTGAAAAATGTAAGAAGCATAATTGCCAATTTGCTAATCTCCTGTGATCACCCAGGTATCATAGGAGGCATGACAAGCATCATAACCTCAACTGTCGAGGGGGTGAAGACGGAGGGCGGAGTCAGTGGCTTTTTCTCAGGTCTCGGTAAAGGTCTGGTCGGCACAGTGACCAAACCGGTAGCCGGAGCACTGGACTTTGCTTCAGAGACGGCACAGACGGTTCGAGACATGGCAAGTCTCAGTAACCACAGGTGGGTAAAACATGTAAATTCTTAAGGGATATTGCAGCACCATGGCAAAGAATATTTTCATGTACACCTGTAAGCCAGTGTATCTTCATGCGGTCTTTCTGTGTCGTACAGGCTAAGTGTACAGCGTGTCAGAAAACCCCGCTGCTGCAAAGGACCTCAGGGTCTTCTGCCTCGCTATTCGGCCTTGCAGGCTGATGGTCAGGAGCAGCTCTTCCGCCTCACTGACAACATCCAGTCTGAGTTGTAAGTGTTAGACTGCGTTGCATACACAGTGGGGTTAAAACACCATTCCATCCTTTGATGTATTTGCTTCCATTTCCTGACGGCAGCTTCATCGCAGTAGAGCCCATCGACAGCTACAGTGTGCTCATCTCCTCCAAAGTGGTCTACTTCCTGAAACCTGGAGATCATGTGGACCGCGAGGCTATTTTCCTGGAGATCAAGTATGACGACCTGTATCATAGTCTGGTGTCCAAGGATCATGGGAAAGTGTATGTGCAGCTCACCAAGAAGGCTGAAAGCACCAGTAGTGGTGTCGCCATCCCTGGACCCTCTCACCAGAAACCCATGGTAAGACCAGCTACTCTCAGTGGTAACAGGACTTTTTTCAGGACATCAGTAACTGTACCATATTTTTCTTTACATTCTGACAATGGGCAGCTGTGAAAGCCTCGAGAAAACTACTTTAACATACAGTAGTGTTCAAAATAATAGCAGTGCAATGTGACTAACCAGAGTAGTAATAATTAAATAAATAGTTAGTAATAGTTTATTTTTATTGCTAGATGGAAAACAAGTTACCAGTAGGTGCAGTAGATTGTCAGAAATAAACATTCGTTCATTCATTTGTTTATTTTCAATACCACTTATCCTCGTTAGGGTCCGTGGGTATGCTGGAGCCTATCCCAGCTGACCCTGGGCGGGAGGCGGGGTACACCCTGGACTGGTCGCCAGTCAATCGCAGGGCACATATAGACAAACAAAGACATACAACCAGTCAGACTCACATTCACACTCTAATGGAGAATTTAGAGTCGCCAATTAACTTAACAAGACCCTGCATTTATGATATGCATGCTCTTGAGGTTGTGCAATTGAGCAATTAGTTAAAGGAGGTGTGTTAAAAAAAATATCAGCATGGCATTCAATCAGTGATCAATTTTGTGAAAAAACAGGTGTGATTTATGTGGCCACTATTTAAGGAGGAAACCAGCACTTGTTGAACATGAATTTCTCTTTTTAAAGCCTGAGGAAAATGGGGCATTCAAGATATTGTTCAGAAGAACAGTGTACTTTGATTACAAAGTTGATTGGAGAGGGGAAAACTTATGAAGAGGTGCAAAAATGTTTGGCTGTTCAACTAAAATTATCTCCGAAGCCTTAAAATGGAGAGCAAAACCGGACACGTGGCAGAAAATGGAAGACAGATATCAAAATGGTTCAAAGAATAACCAATGGCTAAATGGCGGCTAAAACAATGGGTAAGGCTCACCCTAGGATCAGCTCCAGGATGATCAAAGACAGTCTGGAGTTACCTGTAAGTTCTGTGACGATTAGAAGACGCCTGTGTGAAGCTAATCTGTTTACAAGAACCTCTGTTAAAAAAAGACATGTACAGAAGAGGACATGTACAGAGAACACATCAACTGGCCCAAAGAGAAATGGAGGAACATTTTGTGGACTGATGACAGTAAAATTGTTCTTTTTGGGTCCAAGAGCCGCAGACTGTTTGTGAGAAAACCCACGCACGCACGGGGATAACATGCAAACTCCAGACAGAGATGCCCAACGGAGATTCGAACCCAGAACCTCCTGACTGTGAGGCTAACATGCTACCCACTCATCCACCGTGCGGCCCAATAAACTGTTAGAGAATATTAGTTTAGTGATTCACTGGAATGCTGGGTCTTGTTTGTTTTCTGAGAACCTACTGCACCTACTGGCAACTTGTTAGCCATTTAGCAATAAAAATATACTAATAACAGTGATTAATCTGGTTAGTCACATTGGGCTGCTAATATTTTGTACACTACTGTATAAACCCACTGGTGCCACAGGCAAGCCTTTACATAGCGCCTCCCTCCATCTGCCTTGACTTTAATTTGTAACTGTAATTTGTAATGTGTGATCCAATTTACATGGTTAACAAATTACAAATAATACGACCAAAATCTTACCTCAATACACAACCAACGTCAAACTATTGAAATAACGACAGTTTGCACGTGAGAACCTTCTATATAAGCTACATTTACACTATGCAGTAACTACTGTATTTACATAAACGAAATAAAACTATCGTAAATACAAAAGCTATATAAAATACCTATGAATACCTATTATAATTTGTTTATTTGTTTTCGTTTGTTGTAATATATAACGGGCATTGCTTTACATTTGAACCAACGTGAACGTTTCCATTTTTAGAGGCAAGAGTGATATCCCTAAGTACTGTAAATGAGTAAGTAAGGAATGAGTTAATTGTAATAACTAGTTTTAATGTAATGATACTGAAGGCGAAATCCCCATTTCCCCGATTTTTCTGCGCCCCCTGTAGGCCAGGGTACCCTTAGCATCTGCTTATATTTCCTAACTGTCCAGCTGGCTCTTCAATAATCCCCTGTATTTGTTTACAGCTCTTGCTGAAACATTCAACAAATCATTTCTCTCTCATTTAAGGATATAAAATAAACAAAGTGCTATTTAAAATTGCATTGTGTTTCTCCAAAACTAATCTGAAATGACAAACTGATGAAATATCTCTGCATTACTCTAACTACTTGAGAACTGAGTTTGAGTTTATACTTCATTTGTGCACACTTGACCTAAAGTCCAGTTTGTTTGACTAGAGTGATCACTCTGTGTCACATTCAAGTACAGTACACCTGCCTGGTGGCATCCTGGTTTGAAGGGCTTGAGTACAGTATGTGTTTTTCTTATTCATGAGCACATGCACACAACCCGTTTCTCGCACAGTCAGGATGAGAATTGCTACTTTGCATAATAGAAATAAAATAATACCTATTATACATTTAAATTAACCACAAAGTCAGGGAAACTGCAGTAATGAGGTGATAGCACACGATACCAAGCTGATGTACAAATGAGTGCACTTTCTCTGTCATTACATGTTCAATCTGTTTCAAAACAAACTCATGGGGGTGTCATCTCCGTTAGCAATTTGGCCTGAGCCTGCAATCCTGCTGTCTGCTTCTTCCACAGGTCCATGTGAAGAGTGAATCTCTGGCTATCAAAATCTCCCAAGAGATCAACTATGCCAAAAGCTTGTACTACGAGCAACAGCTGATGCTACCTGCCACTGACAATGAGGACTGCTTATTGCTCGAGTCCTGATCACACACATATCATGGTTTCTGAAGATGTTTGGATTTGTGTGTTTGTTTGTTTTTTTTTTTTTTTTACAATCTTTGATAAACCACAGAGAAAAGGGAATATAATCAGCAGTCACGTGTCCTAATTTCAGACAAGCACATGTGTATAACAGAGTTTTAATTTCAGATATGTGTATATATTACTCTAGTTCACTGTGTTTGTAGCACCGTATGTACATAAGCTGCAAGTCTTCCGTACTGTTTGTGAATGAGTACAAATGTAAATAGCACAGTATGGATGATGTGATATAACAAGCGTCAGAGTGTATTTTGTGGGTTTTTTTAGTGTTATTTTGAGTGGGGGTTGAAATAAAAAATAATTGCACTGACACACTTGAGGATGGGATATACCCCAACCCCATCCTCTTTGGAGCTGCCTTTCCCTGTCTGTCTGCCATATGTTCAATTACAACTACCAACCTTGTTCTGACTTTTCATTGTTATCTATTTCTTGCTTCTAACTCGCCAGCAAGAAATAGAGTGTCGGAACTTTTGGTTTTGGGTGAGATTCTTCTGCCTGAGTGGCCTATGGTGAGGTTTTGTAAAATGCTGTCATATGGCCAATATGCAAATAAAGGGCCCCGGAATCAACGCTGCAGTCTATGATTTTATTTCCAGCGGCTTTATGAACTCTGAAGTGCAATCAGAAATTACCCAAATGAGTGAATATTTGCGCAGTGATGTTGTGAAAGTGTCCAAAAATACCGGGGAGCGGTATAAATATGATGGCAGGAGACCACGTGATGCGGAAACAGACCGCAGCGTCTTTTGTTCCCATCAATCAAAGAGGACACGGACGTGGAGCTGCCGAACCAGGAAATCGCTGGTATTTGATTTATCTTACACTCTGAAAAGGACAAGTAACATTTCGAGAAACCACACGCTCCCGTCGACCCTGCCTGGGAAACGTACCCCTTCTTGAGAATGTTGACAAAGTTTATTTGTCACGGCATTGTTTCGCGTGCCTAACGTCTTTATTGAGTCTGTTAGCTTAACGAGGTAACGTTAGCTTAATTATCCCCCCCCAAAAGGTTCGCGGGCGGAGAAGTTGGTCGTTCGGTAGCTGCCGCTGAACTTTACCGAGGGTGTTTATGTGGCGTCTCAATGCCAAACTTGCCGAATTGGCGGCTCGGTTAGCTTGCTAGCCGAGCTCCAAGCGAACAAAGAGCGTCAGTGCTTGGCTCCACGAAGCTAGCGGCTACACGTTGACACTGTGTGCTTTGTTACATGGCGCGTCCGGGGGCTTTCACCACGCGGGCTATCGATTGCTGGAGCCTTGAAGACTTTGGCTGAAATCAAACCAACTCGATGGCTGTGGACGAAAGAGACCGGTACAAAGTCAACTTTAGGTTAAGTGAAAGTACAACCTCTCATGGACACTTGTGTTTTTAAACTCTAAAGTCTACTGTCATCTGCTTGTTTGCGTTTAACAGTAGTGTGTTTACAATGGCATGTTTCTCTCTACTTACTAGATAAAAGCGGCCAATACACTGAGGAAAAGTTTAAAGCAGAGTTGAACAGCATTTTATTGCCAGTTTAAGGTAAATGTTCACACCTCCTGAGGATTTTAATACAAGATGGACATTATGATTGCGTTCACGCTTGCCAATTCTTGGTCTGCTTGTATGGTTTGTTTAGTGACGTGTGAACATAGCCGAGTACCAAAAGGACTGGACCGAGGATGCACATTTGTAGTCCAAAAGTCTGGTCTGGAGCCAACATTTTAAAAAGATACTTGGTGGTCAATTAAGTGCGGTCTGGTTTGCGTTCACACTTGTATTTTAGGCCATAGATCAAATAATGGTCTCAGTAAATCCTATGCATAAAGTCAGGCTTCAATGTGACTGTGACCTCACACATCCAAACCATGACGTGATGGAAGATATTTTGATGTGAGCAGCGTTCACACTTGCATCACTTGGACTAGAGTCCTCTGGCTGGCGGGCTGAGGGCCTTCTCTAGCCGCGCACACGTGTCATTTTTGATGAAGTTAAAATAAACTGGAGTCTGTTTGCTCTGCTAGTGCGAATTAGTTTGAAAACAGTCCAGGACCAAACAGCTGTGAACAACTGACAGATGTACCGACTGAGGCAAAAGTCAATGCTGACTGCATCAGTGGACAAAAAACAAACATGATGTCACCAAATGCGACCAATAACCAGGCGATGCATAGCAACCCCCAACAAAAACTGAGTGAAACTCATGAAAAAAATAATAAATACTAGAAAAGCACTCATAGAGTGCAGCTCTTTGATATTTTGTAAAACTTGTTGGAAACTTGTCCTGTATTTTTGCCAAGTGTTCTTACCATTTTTGGTGGAGCTACATGCACTAACCGTTTATCCATTACCCATTTCCGACAATTTCTGAAAATGTTATCGAAGCTTATTCAGAAGTTATTTTGAACACAAACCGATAAACGCTGGCATAAACATAACCTCTGCACTGCTGCGGTATTAAGGCCACAAGTGTAAATGCAGTAGTTAAACATACCTGATTCCTTTCTGCATCACATAACAGTCTCGTGAGGTTGTCATAAATGCTGACACCTTGCAGCACGTTTCCGGAAACCTTTTTAACCTTTGTTGATCGATGCATATGTGACATTTGCCGTTCAGTGAATTTATGCATTTGCCATGCTTAATTGACCACTAGCATTTTTATTACCTGTCTGTTTGTGTCCAAGTTAACTTAAAATTCTAACTGATTCAGTTTTTGGGGTGATCCGGATCACACCGTCTAGTTAGAGGAATTCTTTAACATTGCGAGATAAGACCATTTTCGGCATTTGTGCGTATACCGTCACAAGAAATGGCCACAGCACTTAGAAAAAATTACAAGACAAGTTTCCAACATTCATTGTACCGCTTATCCTCATTGGGGTCATGGGGATGCTGGAGCCTATCCCAGTCAATCGCAGGGCACATATAGACAAACATTCATACCTATGGACAATTTAGAGTCGCCAATTAACTTAACATGCATGTTTTTGGAATGTGGGAGGAAACCGGAGTACCCGGAGAAAACCCACACACACACGGGGAGAACATGCAAACTCCACACAGAGATGCCCAACGGAGATTTGAACCCAGGTCTTCCAGATCTCCTGACTGTGTGGCCAATGTGCTAACCACTCAGCCACCGTGCGGCCAAGTTTCCAACATGTTCTACAAAATATCAAAGACTGATCAAAAAAAAAAGTAGGGTTATTATTTTACTGTGATCACATTGGGGGGACTATAACTCTTGGCAAAAGTCTGCGCTGAGTGCTTTTCTAGTTAAATTTGTAGTCCGGGCTACACTGAGCGCACCCTTGCAGTCTCATTGCGTTTACTTTTTCTACATTTTTATTATACATTTTGTGACTTTTGCGTGTGATTCATGCATGGTTGTATATGGTGTCAGGTGTAATTTTGTTGTAGTCTACTCTTACTTGAGAATAGAGTACCTAATATATGATGAGTTACAGCTTGTTGCTAACAACTTCTTGGTTTTCCCACAGATAGTGAAAATGCCACGCAAGAAGGTGACAGATGTTTCTGGAAATGGAGGGATGAAGAAAAAGAGGGCAAGTGGCAAAAGAAAAGAGAGAGATTTCAGCAGCGATGATGAATTTGACTACGACGAGCAGGAGAACAACAAGAAGCCGGGCAAGCCCTCCACAAAGTCTACTCTGCAGCCTGTTACTGTGGCCGATGACGTGAAAGAGAAAATAGTGAGTCCGTTGCATTCTTTTTCAAATTCTTTCCATTTTAAGCCCAATTATTGTAATCGTGACACAAAATTGGGTTGTCCTTTCCATAGAAACTTGAATGCCCAAAGGTTAAAGGTCAACTGGTTATATTTGGAGCAACTAACTGGGATTTGATTGGAAGGAAAGAAGTCCCCAAACAACAAGGTAAAAATATTTTATACCCTTCAGTAGGGGTGTTGACGTGTGTGTCTGTGTGTGGTGGGGGGAGCTCTTCAATACATTTTGTACATTCAAGTTTCTCACAGGACTGCAATTTTGGGGTATGATGTAAATTCAAATTTACGGTACGTAATTGGCCATGACACATTTACAAGAAGTGAGCAAAAGACACAAAAAGGTAAAACAAATATGTTTACAACTACAAATTACCTTTTTTTTTAATGTGACAAACAAAATTGAAGGCTGAATTATCTCTAGCTTCAGCAACAACTCCAAACCCTCCGGTGGAGCTTAAAGTGCAACTCCAACCAATTCTGGCCTCACGTCAGACTACGTGGACCACAGAACTGTGATTGGTTGGCTTTTTTTCATACATTGTCTTTGCTTTCCCTGACGCACCAAAAAGTTCAACATAACAAAAACCATAGTCTAGTTGAACTTTATTTATTATAGCACATTGAAAGCTACCTCTGACGGCCAAAGTGCTGTACAAAGCCTACAGTTGTAATTTAACTAAAAAGTGAAAATATACAAAGTAAATATCAATGTGCTTGTTTAGTCTTTTTTTTGTTTATGCCATTAGAAAAAAGAGTTTTAAAGTGCTTCAGTGTTATACTGTTCTGATGTGCAGTGGGAGGCAGGTCCATTGTTTTGGCACAGTCTCTGAAAAGGCAGCTCCGTCAAGCTCAGTCCAGCAGAGTTTTAAGAATAATCCTTAGTTTCACTGGAAGCCACTGGAGAGCCACAAGCACAGGGGTTATGTGGTCGTTTAGTTCCTGTCAACAGGTGAGCTGCTGCACTAGGGATGTCACGATTCCATATTGATAACATGCGGATATCAGCAAAAATAAAAGCTTATATTGGTCTTCATCTCAAATCTCTGATATCGGTACTATCCAGCAGCCACCAGATCGAGCCTATGTGATGACTGTGTTAGCTGGTGTTTGCTGTGTGGCAGTAAAAAGATGTAGAGGAGTGCAAAACCTTACTTGCACAAATTGCACAGAACTGGTAAAGTTTTTAAAATGACCAAGGAAGCGGCATGACACGGGAAAATCCAATCGGGCAACAAAAAGTAACCACACCTGTATTATGCCTAGCGGCCACTACTTTGTGGGTATTAAAGATACGCCCTTTCCCCATATGCATAAAGAAGTAAATGGCTACCGTAAGTTGTTGTTTTTTTCCTCATTTTCAGTTTGACTATTGTTGTCTGTGTAATATCACTTGATCAAGCCTTTTTGGAAAAAGTTTGCAAATATGACCAAATACAGTCATGTTTGGACCTTTATGGAATACAACCAAATCAGCCTAATTTATACAGCCATGGCCAAAAACATTGCCATTTTTGGCCAGCTAAAGTTTATTTGCTAAAAGTCATGTTCTAACACAGTACGCTGTTCCGCTCGCACACACGTCTCTTCCTTTCTACACTGACAAAAAAACCTCCTCATCCACGCAATTGCATTTACAGCAAGGTGACAGTCTCCATTGGCTGTTGTCTAGGGATAGAGAGTAACATAATGGGACAGACATGATGAACAATTTCCAGTGATTTTATTTTAAAAACGAAAATAAGGTTTAGTACCAGGCAATAAATGCCAATGACAGAAACTTAACAGGCCAACTTAACCCAGGTCCATTAAATAAGAAAGCCAAGTGTCCAGACAGATTTGGGCAATGAATGGGCTGGATATTTGCAAAGTTGGTAACTCAATGCCTCCTGCTCTATCCTCTTGTTCTCTGGCAGACCCGGTGCCTAATGTATGGGAATCCCTGCTTAAACGAATTTTGAAAAAAAAAAAAATTCAAAATGCAGTCATTGTAATTGTCAAATGTAATACATCCGCCCGGTCCCCGCATTCAGTTACCATCCATAATTTTAGCAAACATTTTGACATGGCTTGTGTTCTCGCATGCTTGTTTAGTGCCTAAAATACAGTCCTGTTTGCATCGCCATCTTGGATCATGCGGCGAAGACAAAATCTTGTGAATGCATTGTGGGGCGGAGGGTGCCATTTTAGTGCAACAGCATTTGTTTTCATCAGATTTGGTGCACGCCGTGACAAAATACATGGACGGTACAAAAGAAAAAGGCGATGGATCGTACAGAGACAAAAAAAACCCACTACCTTTTTGATAACTAATGACGCATAATCTTCCCTCAGTCACCATCTCTGGCTGGCATGTCACTGAACTAATAATCTTAATGCTGGACATTGTATTCGACAGGCGTCTCCTTCTTTTATCTTGTTTATTTGGCTCAGCATTAGTCCAATTCCTAGTTGCATGATCTTATAGGCTTTATGTATTTTTCTTGCATTGAGTTTGGGTAGTGCCAGGTGTCTGCGAACGCTTCCAATCTTAATCAGCAAATGTTAAGAATAAAATCATTTCTTAACTACTCACCTAAGTCTCCCCCAAATCTAGTCTTATCTGTTTTTTTCTAGGTTAAACAGAGCTGCCAAAGCGTAAACATTCTAAATTGAATCATTGTGATACACAAGGAGCATACACTTGGTGCTGAACCAATGCGATAACATGAAATGATTGTGACACTAATGTCTATTCATATGTATGCATATTTTGCCCCCCCCCCCTCCCCCTGCAGAAGACTTATTGGTGCGTTTGCAGGCGGTGGATAGCCTTCTCTGGCACATAAATGTGCTTTGTTGTGATTGTGGTGGGTGGATGGGCGGGTGGTTGCTTTCATTTGAAGCAGCTGCTTACACAAAGACTGCGTTTTTACTGCGTTTAAGGTCGTTATACTGCACTTATTTTTCGCTTGCACTTGTATGTCATACATGCACAGTCACACAGAGGATTACCATAGCTCACCATGTAATACATATTATAGTGATGTTTTAATTTAAGTGTATTTATATTTTACAAACCTGGTAATACTCTGACCTCCAAATGCATCAATTTCAGGTTGCAGTGAGTTACACTGGTCACTTGTGTACAGTCATGCTGCTATTTGTACACAGCTTATAAAACTTTATAACTTTATTATAAAACAGGATCAATTCTGCAATGCTCATTGAAAGCCAAGTTGTAAATTCAAAGCTTCTTTCCTGTAACGTAAAGAATTCATGTATTTCAGGCTCAAACTTGAGCCATTGTAAAATTGTATTTATCTCCCAGGCTATTTTGTAGGAATGTGTTAACATTCTTTAGCTGTCATGACGAAAAATTAGCTTATATACTAAAACTAAACTTGAAGATGCTTGAGCAACACATCATGGAAAGGAAACAGGAAGTCGTTTGCACAGCAGTACTGGCAAAAATGTCATTGGTCACCCGCATTTGCAATGCAGAGGTAAGAAACTTGTTGGACCTCTTAATTTAAATGTGTTTGAGTCTGTTTAGTTGCACAACGCTTGCTCGCTTGCTCAATAGTTCATTGTGAAATATTGTCTTCCAGCGGCTTTCCGCAACTTGGGCCAGAATTTGTGGGGTCCGCATCGCTACGGCTGTCTAAATGACGTTCTGGTCAGCAGTGTGATATCTGGTCCCTGCGCAGCTCACAGTCTTCTCATAACTACTGAGGGCAAGCTGTGGAGCTGGGGTAAGTCGCTAAATAACTATTTTTGTGCTTGCTATTGTACCTATTATATCTAGACTTGGGGTGGGCATAATAATCATCAAGTAATTGGCGACAAGATCTGTTAGTTATTTGCATTGGGAGGCAAATTGGCGTGCACTGCTTAGTTTGTGGCAAAGGAGAAGAGCCTGACTTCAGCTATGGGACATTGAGCAATCTCCATGTAGACATCCCCATTAGGGGAAACTCCTGATGTTGAAATAGAAGTTCATAACATTCATAATTTAAATGAAAAATGTATAAGATATTTAGAAATTGACAAGTAATTCATTGATTTAGTACAAGTTTAGCCTAACTAATGCCTATCCTGAACACAGACAAATTTTCTTTGTTTTAATTGTTGAAAAGATTGTTACAATATCATTTCTTCTTGGAATAAATTATTTGTGGTAGAAAAACCCACTTTTCAGTATTTTTTTTTTTTGCAATGTGAAATCTATTAGATATGTTTGTATTCTTTCTGCAGGTCGGAATGACAAAGGCCAGCTGGGCCACGGAGACACCAAACGTCTGGATGCTCCCAAGTTCATTGAGGGCCTGGCTGAGCTTGTGATCGTTGCTGCAGCCTGCGGCCGTAATCACACCATGGCACTCACAGGTATTTGTACTGATAGCA
This sequence comes from Oostethus manadensis, assembly GCA_024372805.1. Taxonomy (NCBI): domain Eukaryota; kingdom Metazoa; phylum Chordata; class Actinopteri; order Syngnathiformes; family Syngnathidae; genus Oostethus; species Oostethus manadensis. The sequence continues at coordinate 2,768,592 of QODF01000033.1, read as the reverse complement.
ATTATAGGGCAGTGTTTGCCATAGCACCGCAATCTATTTGTGGCAGCGATGGGTTGGGGGAGGGTTTAATGGTCTCATGATTTATTTACATTACAGGAAATTGTAATGGACTCTGTAGGAGAGAGGAGTAATGTTGACACTGCCACAGCGTTATAAATCCACATGGACAAACTGCTTTTTCCTTAACTGGAGCACAAATATCTACATCTTTTTTTTTTTTTTTGTCAATCCCAGGAATGTAACCCTTTTTTCAGAGCTTCTCTTTCAATCTCCCTCTTCGCTAGATTTGTTATTAGTCACTGTTTTGAAAAAAAAAAAGGGTCTACAGAGGTTTTATTCCTTGCTAAATATAGCAACATTGTCACCATGTTGGCAACACTGATCCCTCCTGCTACATTGTCTTGTCCTTAGGCAGGCCAGGCGCTTATGAGGAGTTGTGCAGATATTCTCATAAATGTGTTGGAGTGAGGGTGAACAGGAAGCGCCAAAGCCACGAATACATAAATGAATGTATGGGAAACTCTGTAGGGTGTGTCTGTAGGGTAATTAGTACCACTGTTGCTAAAGCATTGAAGTTAAAGTGCATTGTAAACTGCAGCTTATTTTTATGTACCATATGCATGTTTTTCATGACTGACTATGTCTTTAGAGGATGGCGCTGCATACTCCTTTGGGGAAAACAAGCTGGGTCAGCTCGGGCAAGGCAGCCAGACTGATGCGGTCCTCAGCCCGGCCCCTGTAAGTGCAAACAAAGAACACACACACGCCACTAAGAGCACCTCAACTTAAATGTCACGTGCAGTTTTACTGCTACACAGAGAAAGTGTCTACGATTAGTGTATTAACTCTATCCAGGTTTCCTACAATGGCCAACCTTTGGTTAAAGTAGCATGTGGTGCAGAGTTCAGCATGGTGGTGGACTGCAAAGGCAACCTCTATTCCTTTGGCTGCCCTGAGTACGGACAGCTTGGTAAGCCTATGAATATAATAAGCATGATGCATTAGCTTTAGATCTTTCACAAGATCTCACACAATAAAAAAAAAAAAAAATCTCGTGGGCACAAGGCCTGGGACAGTAAGTACCTGAATTAATAAATCACACAATAGATAAAAATGAATTTCATAATTTTGCAGGCCTTGATATATTGCCATGTGCAAGTAATGTTAAATCTCGTCCGTATGGTTCTTGTAGACCTTGTGTATCGTCTTGTGACACCCCTACTTAGCTAAGTGTGTTAGGATGCTTGTGTATATTGTGTGTGTGTTTGTCATCCATACTGCAGGACACAACAGCGATGGTAAGTTCATAGCTCGTGCCCAGCGCATAGAGTTTGACTGTGAACTAATCCCTCGGCGCGTCGCCATCTTCATTGAGAAGTCCAAAGACGGTCAGATCATGCCTGTGCCCAATGTGGTGGTCCGTGATGTGGCGTGCGGAGCTAACCACACGGTAAGAGGTTGCATCACAGTTGTCTTCTCTGAGTCGTACGTAGAGTATTAAACCGCCATGTCTCTGTGCAGCTGGTGTTGGACTCTCAGAAGAGAGTATTCAGCTGGGGTTTTGGAGGTTACGGGCGTCTGGGCCACACCGAGCAGAAAGATGAGATGGTCCCCCGCCTGGTGAAACTCTTTGACTTCCCCGGCCGAGGAGCCAGTCAGATCTACACAGGCTACCAATGCTCCTTTGCTGTCAGCGAGATGGGTAACACACACTCACGTTATGGTCTCACTGTATGAAAGACATTAAATACTAGGGGTATAACGATTCGTATCACGATTGATGGCTGCCGATTCGATTCAAGAATGACATTGGTTCGTTTAGAACGATACGATTCAGTAACTTTAAACTGATTCAGTAACTTTATAGTCAAAAATTCAAGCGGTCTGACGGTGAAATAAAAAGCAGCATATTGGACAGTGCAGGTAAAGTTTCCTAAATTCCCTTTGCTTTTTGTAAGAGCATCAGGTAAATGTTAATTATGGATATAAACAAACAGGTAAACAACAATTCATGGTAAATGCATTCACATTTTATTTGAACTTCTCTAACCAAAGTATTGAAGTTATTTGGCACCACCATCAGATTTGAATGAAATTTAATATGAATGAATATCCGACATATTGTAACGTTTGCACAGACACTATTAAAGCTACCAGGAGGTGTTTGATCAACACGTTTATCGTTGCAAGAAAAAATGTCCTGACGCTCCCGTCCATGAGTTTGAAAGGCTTCAAGTTGGTCTTAACTTTGGATGTGGTCCAACTCTCAGTATAAATCCCCTAGCAAATTGAAGAGGAAGAAGTCCTCTAGCTGACAAGCATATATACCAATGAAAATACACCCCATGTCCTAAGAAAAAGTGCATATTTGCATGATGTCCACACAGACTTTTCTAACCAAGTGCGCACGCTCAGCGTCACATGACGTCATGTGACGTACGCCCCAGTCAACAGGCTTGACTAATCGACTTATGACCAATCAAACTGTTAGAAGGATAATGTTTAACTTCTTCATCATTAAAATAGCTATAAAAAAACCCACACATCCATATAAAACCTGTCGTGTTTAAATCCTATGCTTCCTTTCCTAGTATCAATTCAATCGATGAATTTACCTTGTAAACTATCGATATGTCGTCTGGAGTGGCAATTTGGGGAGCACAGATGGATGTTTGATCACAGCAATAAAAAATCGATACATCCATCTAGTGAATCGGTCGTTACATTACTTGAATAGCGTGAAGGAAACATTGTAATCATTTGAGATGACAGGAGGTCGGGATGGGGCCCATCTGATCCACTTTCTGTTTTCTATTTCCGATAATGCTGATCCATGTGGCGTGTCCGTGCTTTACGTTTTTGTTCAAACGTAGCTTGAAGAATATTAGCAGTGTGGGGACCGCCATGTCGTACGGGGGCCCGACGCATTCACGGCCACACAAAACACACAAATTGGCTGTACACACTTCTTAATCATCACAGTATCGTACTTGCTTGCAGAGAGGAGTTTATTACATCATTATATAAAATCCATAATGATAATGTAGCAACTAAGAAATGATGTGATAGACGACTGAGTGTGGAAACACCTACATTTGCTGATATTCTTTTGGCATGGTTGCATATTAAAGCAAACGCAGCTCTGGTATCAGATGTCCAAATTTATGTATCGGGTTTGGATCAGAGGTGAGAACATGCGGGTCGGTGTATCCCTAATAAAAGAGAGCTTTCGTCAGTAAAAGTCGCAAAAATGAATCTTTGTTGTACCTGCAGGAAGTCTCTTCTTCTGGGGAGCGACCAACACATCCAGAGAGTCAACAATGTACCCCAAAGCTGTACAGGATCTTTGTGGCTGGAAAATCCGCAGTCTGGCATGCGGGTACGTGCTCATGGGACTTTTTCTCTCCCCTCTTTGAAACAGATACTCGCGTTGGAGTGTACACCATGCGAGTTATCCTTCTAGTGGTTTCTGTTGCATTAGGTATGCATGATTTATTTTTAAACGTGTTTGTATTGGGTAGGAAGAGCAGCATCATCATCGCTGCGGATGAGAGTACTATCAGCTGGGGGCCATCGCCCACGTTTGGAGAGCTGGTAAGAAGGGTGGGATCATCATCGTCATCATGTGACTCTTAGCATTTGCAATGCAAGTAAGAGTTTATTTCTTCACTTCATCTGTCTAGGGATATGGAGACAATAAACCTAAATCCTCCACCGTCCCCCAGGAAGTCAAGACCCTGGATGGTATTTACATTGAACAGGTACGTGTTCTGAGTTAGTTCTACTCGTGGGTGCTTGAATATCTCCAGGCTTGGATTGCTCAGCTTGCCTTGTTTTTCAGGTGGTGATGGGTTACTGTCACTCCATGATTATTGCCAGACAGGACACTCAAGTCGAGCAAGAGAAACTGCAAAAGTTGCCGGAGTATAATCCTCGAACAATTTGATCTGTGCAACACCTCAACCTCTCTCACAAGACAACAGCGGACCAGAACAACGCTTTTCAGGGAGCTGGGATGTCTTAGTGGGATGGCTGAGTTCTTTGTGGAGATATGGTCACTTGGTCCACACATCTCATCTACCAGTTGGCTTCCTTATCCACCAATTTGGACACTCTAATCCTCAAATAAGAAAGGACTGGAGCTGAAAAATTCCTCAGGATGTTGCAGCAGTTCACAATGAACTTCTTCACTTGGCCTGTCAAGTGAGTTTAGTTTACATCAAGCACTTGCCCTCTTCCAGAGATGTGCTTCCAAAAAAGCCCCTTTTCCTTTCTTTATGGTCAAATTTCATGCACTTGTTTCATTATTTTGTGTTGCAGTATTTGAGAAATAAGTCAAATTTACAGGTGCTTTAGCATGACCCTCCGTCTCTGAAGGGACCAATGTGCCGTACGTGTGCCTGTATTTTCTATGGCCCGCTTATGGAAGTTGTCTGGTAGATTGGGACGTTAAATATGGGTTTATCTGTGGAAGTTGCCACATGATACAGTTGCAATGTGGAACATGATGTTCTGATCTGTTACATTCCTTTTGTTCTGTTAGTCACAATGGATCAATATTTGACTATTGTATGGAATGATTTAATTCAAATGGCATGTTATGGGCCAATGCTGCACTGTTAATGTATTTGAGCTGGGGAATTTTGTTTTTTAATCAAGTGTTTTTCCTCCAACCTTTTACTTTTATATTGTGTGCATTGCTCTGGTTACATTTTCATTCCAATAATAAAAGATATGTAAACCTATTCTAGTTTTCTGTGTACCCTTAATGCTAATCTCTAAGGACTGGAGTCCATTCTCAATCTTTGGAAAAAGTACCAGCCATGACTGAAAACATTTATTTCAATGTACAAAATCTGACAGAATTCAATCTTCGTCTTCTTCCTCCTCTTCATCCTGGTTGATCTGGAAGTAGCGGAGCTCATAGCTCTCCTTGGTGTTGGCCACCACACGCAACCAGTCACGAAGATTGTTCTTCTTCAGGTACTTCTTGGTCAGATACTTAAGATATCTAAATGACAAGGCAGTTTTATACAGATGTCAAACTCAAGACTCGGAACATGAAAATGTGGCTAAAGGTAAGGTTGGGTACATGCTTAGTTTTTACAAGTGGAAACTTTGAATGCGAGGCATTTCTCCTTATCCCCTAAATCCCACCGACCCTTGGTGTTTGCTCATTTTTCACTTATATGGCAAAACATCCATGTGTAGGTGACTTGAGGCACTGTCCACACAAACGTTTTTAGGATTTTTCTTTATGGTGGGTAAAAAAAAAAGTGTCCACAGTGTGCTGGATTAGTAAATAGTTGCATCCATGTGCACTAACATCTTCCGCTTGGCTAGCCTGCCTTGTCTTATGATACTTGTCATTTCAATATCAAGCTATTGTAAACTGGGTTGAGTCATATCAGCAGAAATATTCAGACATGTTGGCTTGTTGTCAAAGGTCATGTGATGGCAATAGAGGTGTGGTGACTGGTTTGTGACGTATTTATTTTCATGTTTACCTGGAGTGACAAACCACATTATCAGATGTACCACTCTGGAAGCAGTTTTCAAAAACTACTGTTTCATCTCCCAGAACACATTTTCCATGTGGATGAAAGGCTAAACGATAAAGTACTTGACTGTTTTGACCTGAAAATGTTTCCGTGTGGACAGCCTCTCCGGATAGTGGTTATTTTCAAATTGGCACAGGGGCCAGGGAAACCGTTAATCATCAGTGTGAGTGGATTATTCGTTCATAAGAGCGCACACAGAATGTTTGTCACATTCCTACTGCACTGAGAGTGTTAAAGGAATCTGTGCTTTTTTGGGCAGCTGCAAAAAAAAGTGCCAGGAATGTGATAAAGGTGAGAAACTAGAACAAAATACAAAAGGCAGTGTCTTGTCATGTAAAGTTCCTTAAGCAGGGTTTGCAAAGGTTTTCTAAATCCTAACTGATTTTTTCCCCCGCCCCCTTACAGGAAGATTTTTTTAATAAGGCATTGAACAGCTTTGCTCATACTTTGTGTGGTGAGCTCCACAGCCCACGGATGATACTGTCCCACCACTGATCTAGAAATAGTCCTCCAAGCCAAATATCTCACATGATCACAAGTAAGATCCCAAAAACAAAGACGGCACACATCTGCTAGAGAGGCAGAATATGGATTATTGCAATCTCCGTTCTCGATGTGGTCTTACATACTGTAAAAACAGCATTTTATAGAAAGTGGTGGCCTGTCAGATCTGAAAATACTGACTTTTTTACCTCCAAAACATGATTTCATTTAATAATGTTCATGAAAAATGAAGGTGGTTGCTCCAAGCACAACAAAGTGAAGTGAGTCCTACAGATCTTAATCTACTTTTAACTTTAATATTTGTCCACATTTTATAGCACTGCAGCACATGTCTGCAACATGGATTGGACATACAGAAGTGTTCAAAATAATAGCAGTCCAATGTGACTAACCAGATGAAATACTGTTATTAGTATATTTATTTCTACATGCCAAACAAGTTACCAGTAGGTGCAGTAGATTCTCAGAAAACAAACAAGACCCAGCATTCATGATATGCACGCTCTTCAGGCTGGGCAATTAGCTAAAAGACGAGGAGTTCAAAAAATAGTGTCTGCTGTTGCCTGTACCACCTCAAAAGTATTTTGTGTAAACTTTGTTTCTATGATTTGGAAATCCTGTGAATTGCTAACATTTAGTTGTATGAGAACAGTTTTGTTTTATAACTACTTCACATCTGTGTGGCATGGAGTCAACCAACCTGTGGCACCTTTCAGCTGTTACTCCACTCCAAGACTCTTTAGCAACATTCCACAATTCATTACATTTTTTGGTTTAACTTCAGAAACAGCATTTTTATGTCACTCACAAGTTCGCAATTGGATTAAGGTCCCAGGATTGGGCTGCCCATGACATAAAATTTATTTTGTTGGTTTAGAACCAACATTTTGATGGTTTACTGGTGGGTTTGTGATCATTGTCTTGTGGAAACTCCCATTTCAAGGTCATGTCCTCTTCAGCATGAGGCAACATGAGCTTTTCAGGTATTTTGACATTTGCAAACTGATCCATGATCCCTGCTATGGGATAAATAGGCCCAACACTATAGTAGGAAGAAACAAGCCCATTTCATTAATGCCCCACCACCATGCTTCACTGTCTCCACTGTGTACTGTAGCTTGAATTCGGAGTTTGGGGGCCATCTCACAAACTGTCTGCGGCTCTTGGACCCAAAAAGAACAATTTTACTGTCACCGGTCAACAAAATGTTCCTCCATTTCTCTTTAGGCCAGTTGATGTGTTCTCTTGCAAATTGTAACCTCTTCTGCACATGCCTTTTTTTTTTTTTAACAAAGGGACTTTGCAAGGGATTCTAACTGTCTGATGTCTAACTGTCACAGTACTTTGAGGTAACTCCAGACTGTTCTTGATCATCCTGAAACTGAACATTAGCTGAGCCTTTGCCATTCTAGATATTCTTCTATTCATTGGCTCTCTGGTTTTAATCTCCATTGAAGGGCATTGGACAAACTGAACAGTCAAAAAAATTGTTGCAACTCTTCATGAGGTTTCCCTTTTCCAATCAACTTTTTGTGCAAAGAACGCTGTTCTTCTGAACAATGTCTTGACAACCATTTTCCTCAGGCTTTCAAAGAGAAACCACAACAAGTCAACAAGTGCTGGTTTCATCTTAAACAGGGGTCAACTGATTCACACCTGTTCTTCCATAAAATTATCACTGATCAAATGTCACACTGCTATTTTTTAACACCCCCTCTTTCAACTAATTGCCCGATTACACAGCCTTAAGACCATGCATAGAATGATTGCTGGGTCTTGTTTTATGAGCATCTACTGCAGCTACTTCTAACTTGTTTTGCCATGTAGCAATACAAAATTACTACTAACAGTACTTAATCTGGTTAATCACATTGGACTGCTATTATTTTGAGCACCACTTTAAAAGTTGACTCATCAGAATTCCGTATGGTTGACACGACCACATGCTACATATTAATGCGGTCCCAACAAACTTGTGTTACCTTTTAGAGAAGGGCACCTCTGAGGACACGGTAATCTTACTCTTGCTCCTCTCAATGGACACCACACCCCCACCAAGGTTGCCAGCTTTGCCGTTAACCTTGATGCGCTCCTGGAGGAACTGTTCCTGGAAGCAGAGGAAGTCATTTGCGCCACGTTACTTCTTGTCTGCATGGAAGTACGCTTTCATGTACAATTTGGTCATCTAGTGGAGTTGTAGGAAAAGAACATACAAAGTTGGCAGCATCCATAATGCCATCTTCAACAGGGTGGGTGCAGTCCAAAGTGAATTTCAGGACCTGCTTTTTCTTCTTACCACCTTTACCAGTATTCTGCTTCTTCTGCTTTAATTGAGAAAACACACATGTTATTACACCAACAGGCCTGGAGCAATGGCTGCAAAGAGTACCTCCAGCTTCAGTGTAGACAGATAAAATTGAACTTTTGGGGTTTGCGTCATAGGAAATGTGCATCATTACCTTGTGTTTTTAACTTCTTCTAACAGAAGATGAAGTTATTGACACACAGGTGTTGATTTAATGACGTTTCCTGGCTTCATGCAGGTGTGCATGGATTTGAAAGAAATTGTATATTTAATATCTCACTTTAATAATGAACAGAAGCATTTGGATGTACAACCAAGTCAACCGTGGAAGCTTCTTCAAGTTTTTGATCAGCCAAAACGTGCAGGACAGCCACTGGATGTGTTTTGATGTTTTTGTGCGTATAAAATGAATAGGAAGGAGTTACTATGCCACCTACTGTACAACACCAAGCTACACAGATAGCAACATTATAATCAGTACATGGGCAAGGGTGACCAGACGGCCCTCAATGCATTTGTAGCGGTCCACATTTACTTGTGTCAGAGAAATTGATAGATAAATTGAAGCACCGTGTATATTAAAGCTAACTTACTAATGGCAGGAATATGACCACTGTGTTTAAGACAGCATATGCGGATGTTGTGCTGGTTGACAAGCTTGCACTCCATCTGCACACACTATATTCAGCAGTTTTACAGAAACTAACATCTTTTTCACGATACTTTGAGGCCTGCATTGCATACAATGTGAAGGAGTGGGGTCATCGAAATGTCATTTATTATTATTATTATTATTAACGAAATAGTTGAGGCCGCAAAGTGTGGACTGCTAAATGTAGCCTACCCTTTAAAGAGCGAACTACAGCCGACGTAACATTATAAAATAGCATCAAAGTAACACGCGCGCTAAATATATATCGAAATACAATGTTATCAGCATCGTTTTAAAGCGTGTCTAAAGAAGCCGCGGTGGCAAAGCTAAACAGGACCGAAAAGCCCAAAACGTGGTGAGCTAGCAGGAAGATGCTAACGTTAGCTACAGGCCGCAAAAATTGCCTACTCGTTAACAACACTTAAAGAGACCGCCTAAAAGCGTCAATTTAGGCACGGGTCATTGTTAGACAACAATGTCGGCATCCTAGTCATTCGTTTGTATTTTTAACACACGAAAAACAGCAGTTTGGGTAGATTGTTGACACGCGATTCTACTTACAATGGGCGCCATGGCGAAGAAGCTAGCAGAGAGACCGAGCCTGTAGTGCGCATGCGTTACAATCACTTACAAATCAAATGCCGAATCATTGATCCAATCTGCCGAATCTGTTGTTGTGCTGTGGTGTTTCTTACTGTAACGATGAGACAATAACATCAAAGAAAAAAGAAAAAAACACGTTCCACTTTTACCCTAAAATATAGTATACTAAAACTATAAGGAAAAGTGTTGGGAATAATTTTGGGGCAGCTCTAACGTCCCAACGACACTTATTTATTTAAAGTGACATTTATGGGATATGTACTATTGAAATCATATTTACTTTGTGAAACGCTAAACGACGGATAATCAGAGGGCAAATTCACATATTTACAAAAATTCCGCGAAAAAAGCAACTAAAATGTTAATACTACTAGTACTTTTGTTAGAAAATGTGGTGCATGCATCCTTTGATTGGGAGTACATACTTGCATGAGAAATGTAACATGAAGTATCCGCATTGACTGTGGGTCACCAAATAATGTATTCAATTCTTGCTTTGTTTTTTTGTTAATTACAATATTGTTGTATATTTATTGCATTTTCACACAACTTCAGGGGTCACTGAATGACAAAACCAATTTATACTGACAAAAAGTGGATTTGCTGTAAATAAATTGCACAACTCCAACTAAAATGTCACATTTAATAATCCAATTAATACCCTGAAATAAACCACAAATGAAAACAAAGCATCATTTGATGAAGCAAAAAAAAGACAATTTTTTCCAAACGACTGTGAAAAGTGTGATGTTTTTTGTTTTGGCCTGAGCGATGATGATCAAATGGATTCCACCTACAGTGCCTGATTCAACTGTCGATTCAGTCACTGACCTCGACTTTTCAATGCAGCCTGAATGGTATGAAGACATCATGTGTGCAAACAATCAGTGCAAAAAATAAAGTTATATAATCCTGGATCTTGTAAAATGTTGCTACATATGAGAAGTCTTGAGTGTTTTTTTTGTTTTTTGAAACAGTACTGTGAAGAAGAGGGCAGTGGTAAGCATAGTCACTGCAGAGTGTAAGGTTGTCATTTTGGACCTGCTGCTTTGATGTCTTCTTGTGTTGGGATTTTGTCACTATGGTTGTGCTTTCTTTTCCATTGCCTGCAAATATAAACATAAACACACACACACACAGTGGATCCCAGCTTTTCATAGGGCATAGCCTAAATTCCAGAAGCACCAGTGAACAGTGAAACTGCACGAGTAATTGATACTCACATAAAAATGTGCGTAAGCAAGCCGAAATCTCCTCCTGCTATCTTAATGTTGATATTTGCCTCAACTTTGGGATCGACATTTTGCAATAAGAGTGATTGTTATAATTACGAGAATATATTCCCTCCCGAATCTCTTTTCAATAAGCTTCACACACTTATTCAACACATTTTACATTATAAAATATATTAGTACTCCCCAAAAACGAATGATAAGGCAGGATGAACGATAAATAAATCGGAGTCACAGTGTTGAAGGTATATCGAATTTTCACTATTAACCATAAACATAAAAACTGTGGCAAAAACAGTGGCACGTGTACGCTGTTTTGGTTACCTGTTTGATGTATTTATATATTATTAGCAACTTTTCCGCCTGGGAAAAAAAATGCCTATTTCCAAAGAACATAAGTGCCCATTTTTGAGGCTGTGAATACTGAATAGTGAGTGTGCAAGGATCCACTGCATGTGTTCAGGTTGCTCACTGAATAAGTGCATTGGAGAGAATTGTCATGTTCCTATATAGCCTCTTGTATACAGCCCTTCCTGGCAGACAACAGTAGAATTTGCTGCTCTGTACAAACTGCACTGACACATGTAACCATAAAAGAATGTTGTTACAAAGATGAGCCAGCTACAGAGGTAGTAACAGCATCACATCCACTTTTTGTGGAAATGAGACATCTGGGACATCGGTAATGAAATAATCTAGTCAGTACCTGCCTCGATGGTGGAGTAACGTGTAAAACCATTTTCTACACAATTTAACGTTCCAGGCCTGACTCGCATATGTTGTACCCCTCAAAAGACTGTTCTAGATCATTTAGATACATTATTAAATATATTTAATGTACATAAATGGAATCCTTTTTTATTTTTTTGCAGCCGGATAATTGCATTCCCTCAAAATGCTGCTGGCCATGTCACGTCCCTGTGCAAAGCTATACAGCTGCCATTCACGCTCTGCCGCTAATTGCTCAACAAAGCAGCACCTAGCATGGTCCTAGCATGCAAACAAAACGGCAAACAAATGCTACAACATTACACGCAAAGATGGTGAAAGATTTTGGTCTCTGACTGGATTGTAGAGTTTGGTCAAGTAAAAGCAATCCACTTTGCTTGCCGCCGTGTCCGCTGTCGTGGTCTTCGTGAGCTAGTGAGTCCAGCCCACAGAAGGATTTGTGACCACGCTGATATCAGTTCTGGCCTGCTTTTGGAGTCAAGTCCACTCAAGAGTTGCGCTCCTGGGGCTAGTTGATGCGGATGCCTGAGATGAAGGGAAGCCCGGTGGGAACCCTCTTTTTGTACTCCACATAGTCCTCAGCAAAGAAATTGATGAGGGAGATCTCCTCCTCCTCAATCCGCTCCCGAAAGAACCTCCAGCTGGCTATTGTGTACCCCAGTATACATATTGGGTTACACAGCATGACCTACAGTGGAAAGCACAACTTGTTAGACAACCTTTAACTCTACAATGATAGGAAAGCAGTATAGTATAACAGAATATATACACTACAGTTTTCTTTACCTACTGTCAAAACACTGAAACAGAGAAGCACATATAGATAGTGGTATGAAAAGGTGCTTGCCCCTTTCCTGATGTCTTTGCATGTTTGTCCCACTTGAATNCCTCTTCAGCATGAGGCAACATGAGCTTTTCAGGTATTTTGACATTTGCAAACTGATCCATGATCCCTGCTATGGGATAAATAGGCCCAACACTATAGTAGGAAGAAACAAGCCCATTTCATTAATGCCCCACCACCATGCTTCACTGTCTCCACTGTGTACTGTAGCTTGAATTCGGAGTTTGGGGGCCATCTCACAAACTGTCTGCGGCTCTTGGACCCAAAAAGAACAATTTTACTGTCACCGGTCCACAAAATGTTCCTCCATTTCTCTTTAGGCCGGTTGATGTGTTCTCTCGCAAATTGTAACCTCTTCTGCACATGCCTTTTTTTTTTTTTAACAAAGGGACTTTGCAGGGAATTCTAACTGTCTGATGTCTAACTGTCACAGTACTTTAAGGTAACTCCAGACTGTTCTTGATCATCCTGAAACTGAACATTAGCTGAGCCTTTGGCATTCTAGATATTCTTCTATTCATTGTCTCTCTGGTTTTAATCTTCATTGAAGGGCATTGGACAAACTGAACAGTCAAAAAAATTGTTGCAACTCTTAATGAGGTTTCCCTTCTCCAATCAACTTTTTGTGCAAAGAACGCTGTTCTTCTGAACAATGTCTTGACAACCATTTTCCTCAGGCTTTCAAAGAGAAACCACAACAAGTCAACAAGTGCTGGTTTCATCTTAAACAGGGGTCAACTGATTCACACCTGTTCTTCCATAAAATTATCACTGATCAAATGTCACACTGCTATTTTTTAACACCCCCTCTTTCAACTAATTGCCCGATTACACAGCCTTAAGACCATGCATAGAATGATTGCTGGGTCTTGTTTTATGAGCATCTACTGCAGCTACTTCTAACTTGTTTTGCCATGTAGCAATACAAAATTACTACTAACAGTACTTAATCTGGTTAATCACATTGGACTGCTATTATTTTGAGCACCACTTTAAAAGTTGACTCATCAGAATTCCGTATGGTTGACACGACCACATGCTACATATTAATGCGGTCCCAACAAACTTGTGTTACCTTTTAGAGAAGGGCACCTCTGAGGACACGGTAATCTTACTCTTGCTCCTCTCAATGGACACCACACCCCCACCAAGGTTGCCAGCTTTGCCGTTAACCTTGATGCGCTCCTGGAGGAACTGTTCCTGGAAGCAGAGGAAGTCATTTGCGCCACGTTACTTCTTGTCTGCATGGAAGTACGCTTTCATGTACAATTTGGTCATCTAGTGGAGTTGTAGGAAAAGAACATACAAAGTTGGCAGCATCCATAATGCCATCTTCAACAGGGTGGGTGCAGTCCAAAGTGAATTTCAGGACCTGCTTTTTCTTCTTACCACCTTTACCAGTATTCTGCTTCTTCTGCTTTAATTGAGAAAACACACATGTTATTACACCAACAGGCCTGGAGCAATGGCTGCAAAGAGTACCTCCAGCTTCAGTGTAGACAGATAAAATTGAACTTTTGGGGTTTGCGTCATAGGAAATGTGCATCATTACCTTGTGTTTTTAACTTCTTCTAACAGAAGATGAAGTTATTGACACACAGGTGTTGATTTAATGACGTTTCCTGGCTTCATGCAGGTGTGCATGGATTTGAAAGAAATTGTATATTTAATATCTCACTTTAATAATGAACAGAAGCATTTGGATGTACAACCAAGTCAACCGTGGAAGCTTCTTCAAGTTTTTGATCAGCCAAAACGTGCAGGACAGCCACTGGATGTGTTTTGATGTTTTTGTGCGTATAAAATGAATAGGAAGGAGTTACTATGCCACCTACTGTACAACACCAAGCTACACAGATAGCAACATTATAATCAGTACATGGGCAAGGGTGACCAGACGGCCCTCAATGCATTTGTAGCGGTCCACATTTACTTGTGTCAGAGAAATTGATAGATAAATTGAAGCACCGTGTATATTAAAGCTAACTTACTAATGGCAGGAATATGACCACTGTGTTTAAGACAGCATATGCGGATGTTGTGCTGGTTGACAAGCTTGCACTCCATCTGCACACACTATATTCAGCAGTTTTACAGAAACTAACATCTTTTTCACGATACTTTGAGGCCTGCATTGCATACAATGTGAAGGAGTGGGGTCATCGAAATGTCATTTATTATTATTATTATTATTAACGAAATAGTTGAGGCCGCAAAGTGTGGACTGCTAAATGTAGCCTACCCTTTAAAGAGCGAACTACAGCCGACGTAACATTATAAAATAGCATCAAAGTAACACGCGCGCTAAATATATATCGAAATACAATGTTATCAGCATCGTTTTAAAGCGTGTCTAAAGAAGCCGCGGTGGCAAAGCTAAACAGGACCGAAAAGCCCAAAACGTGGTGAGCTAGCAGGAAGATGCTAACGTTAGCTACAGGCCGCAAAAATTGCCTACTCGTTAACAACACTTAAAGAGACCGCCTAAAAGCGTCAATTTAGGCACGGGTCATTGTTAGACAACAATGTCGGCATCCTAGTCATTCGTTTGTATTTTTAACACACGAAAAACAGCAGTTTGGGTAGATTGTTGACACGCGATTCTACTTACAATGGGCGCCATGGCGAAGAAGCTAGCAGAGAGACCGAGCCTGTAGTGCGCATGCGTTACAATCACTTACAAATCAAATGCCGAATCATTGATCCAATCTGCCGAATCTGTTGTTGTGCTGTGGTGTTTCTTACTGTAACGATGAGACAATAACATCAAAGAAAAAAGAAAAAAACACGTTCCACTTTTACCCTAAAATATAGTATACTAAAACTATAAGGAAAAGTGTTGGGAATAATTTTGGGGCAGCTCTAACGTCCCAACCACACTTATTTATTTAAAGTGACATTTATGGGATATGTAATATTGAAATCATATTTACTTTGTGAAACGCTAAAAAACGGATAATCAGAGGGCAAATTCACATATTTACAAAAATTCCGCGAAAAAAGCAACTAAAATGTTAATACTACTAGTACTTTTGTTAGAAAATGTGGTGCATGCATCCTTTGATTGGGAGTACATTCTTGCATGAGAAATGTAACATGAAGTATCCGCATTGACTGTGGGTCACCAAATAATGTATTCAATTCTTGCTTTGTTTTTTTGTTAATTACAATATTGTTGTATATTTATTGCATTTTCACACAACTTCAGGGGTCACTGAATGACAAAACCAATTTATACTGACAAAAAGTGGATTTGCTGTAAATAAATTGCACAACTCCAACTAAAATGTCACATTTAATAATCCAATTAATACCCTGAAATAAACCACAAATGAAAACAAAGCATCATTTGATGAAGCAAAAAAAAGACAATTTATTCCAAACGACTGTGAAAAGTGTGATGTTTTTTGTTTTGGCCTGAGCGATGATGATCAAATGGATTCCACCTACAGTGCCTGATTCAACTGTCGATTCAGTCACTGACCTCGACTTTTCAATGCAGCCTGAATGGTATGAAGACATCATGTGTGCAAACAATCAGTGCAAAAAATAAAGTTATATAATCCTGGATCTTGTAAAATGTTGCTACATATGAGAAGTCTTGAGTGTTTTTTTTGTTTTTTGAAACAGTACTGTGAAGAAGAGGGCAGTGGTAAGCATAGTCACTGCAGAGTGTAAGGTTGTCATTTTGGACCTGCTGCTTTGATGTCTTCTTGTGTTGGGATTTTGTCACTATGGTTGTGCTTTCTTTTCCATTGCCTGCAAATATAAACATAAACACACACACACACAGTGGATCCCAGCTTTTCATAGGGCATAGCCTAAATTCCAGAAGCACCAGTGAACAGTGAAACTGCACGAGTAATTGATACTCACATAAAAATGTGCATAAGCAAGCAGAAATCTCCTCCTGCTAACTTAATGTTGATATTTGCCTCAACTTTGGGATCGACATTTTGCAATAAGAGTGATTGTTATAATTACGAGAATATATTCCCTCCCGAATCTCTTTTCAATAAGCTTCACACACTTATTCAACACATTTTACATTATAAAATATATTAGTACTCCCCAAAAACGAATGATAAGGCAGGATGAACGATAAATAAATCGGAGTCACAGTGTTGAAGGTATATCGAATTTTCACTATTAACCATAAACATAAAAACTGTGGCAAAAACAGTGGCACGTGTACGCTGTTTTGGTTACCTGTTTGATGTATTTATATATTATTAGCAACTTTTCCGCCTGGGAAAAAAAATGCCTATTTCCAAAGAACATAAGTGCCCATTTTTGAGGCTGTGAATACTGAATAGTGAGTGTGCAAGGATCCACTGCATGTGTTCAGGTTGCTCACTGAATAAGTGCATTGGAGAGAATTGTCATGTTCCTATATAGCCTCTTGTATACAGCCCTTCCTGGCAGACAACAGTAGAATTTGCTGCTCTGTACAAACTGCACTGACACATGTAACCATAAAAGAATGTTGTTACAAAGATGAGCCAGCTACAGAGGTAGTAACAGCATCACATCCACTTTTTGTGGAAATGAGACATCTGGGACATCGGTAATGAAATAATCTAGTCAGTACCTGCCTCGATGGTGGAGTAACGTGTAAAACCATTTTCTACACAATTTAACGTTCCAGGCCTGACTCGCATATGTTGTACCCCTCAAAAGACTGTTCTAGATCATTTAGATACATTATTAAATATATTTAATGTACATAAATGGAATCCTTTTTTATTTTTTTGCAGCCGGATAATTGCATTCCCTCAAAATGCTGCTGGCCATGTCACGTCCCTGTGCAAAGCTATACAGCTGCCATTCACGCTCTGCCGCTAATTGCTCAACAAAGCAGCACCTAGCATGGTCCTAGCATGCAAACAAAACGGCAAACAAATGCTACAACATTACACGCAAAGATGGTGAAAGATTTTGGTCTCTGACTGGATTGTAGAGTTTGGTCAAGTAAAAGCAATCCACTTTGCTTGCCGCCGTGTCCGCTGTCGTGGTCTTCGTGAGCTAGTGAGTCCAGCCCACAGAAGGATTTGTGACCACGCTGATATCAGTTCTGGCCTGCTTTTGGAGTCAAGTCCACTCAAGAGTTGCGCTCCTGGGGCTAGTTGATGCGGATGCCTGAGATGAAGGGAAGCCCGGTGGGAACCCTCTTTTTGTACTCCACATAGTCCTCAGCAAAGAAATTGATGAGGGAGATCTCCTCCTCCTCAATCCGCTCCCGAAAGAACCTCCAGCTGGCTATTGTGTACCCCAGTATACATATTGGGTTACACAGCATGACCTACAGTGGAAAGCACAACTTGTTAGACAACCTTTAACTCTACAATGATAGAAAAGCAGCAGAATATATACACTACAGTTTTCTTTACCTACTGTCAAAACACTGAAACAGAGAAGCACATATAGATAGTGGTATGAAAAGGTGCTTGCCCCTTTCCTGATGTCTTTGCATGTTTGTCCCACTTGAATTTCTCAGAAACTAGACATAAATATAAAATGCATTTATAAAGTAATATGAATATTAGTCAATGCTAAATGAACACAAAACTAACTGTAAATGAAACGTCAAAAGTCATTGAGATCTATCGGTGTGGAAAAGCTTATAAAAACATTTCTAAAGCTTTGGGACTCCAGCAAACCACAGTGAGAGCCATTACCCACAAATGGCAAAAACACGCAACAGTGGTGAACATTCCCAGGAGTGGCCGGCCAATCAAAATTACCCCAAGAGCACAGCAACAAAACATCCAAGAGGGCGCAAAAAACTTTGGTGGTACATTGGTGTGTGTCCCAACTAACAAGTGTGTTTTTGGTTTTTTTTTTAGGTGGTTGATACTGTAGTTTGCTTTGAACTGCGAGCTAAAATGTGGGTTATGAGCTACCAGTAACCAGCGTGCTTAGCTGAGGACATCTATTTGGCTTGTGTCAATGTGATAAAGGTGGAAGTGAACGAGTACAGTTTTTTGAGGTTTTATGATGGCAATATAACAGATCACTCATATTTGCATGATGAAAACAACCAGCATCCTGGAACCTAATTTGTTTGACTTGAGTGAAACTAACAGTAAACATTTTCTGCATGTAAAAGACGTCCAGACCTGTGTTCCTATGCTCCAGTAGAACCAGCCCACATAGGACGGGTGTCTGAAGAACGCATACACCCCACTGGTGACCAGCACGTGACTATAAGCTTTTTCATTCTGGACAATGTGGTTGAAGTTGGAGCCGGCCGTCAGCATGGCCGCTTTCCGTAAACCCTCGCCACACAGCACCATTAGCAGACCCACGACGCTCAACCATTTCAGCTGCTTCAGCTCTGAAAGATGAGGCAAAGAAGCTCATTTTAAAACTTCCTCTGGGGCACCTACTGACTTGGGGTTACTAGGAACAATGACGAGGAGACCAACCTGGAAAAGTTAGCATTTCCACAGTGAACTCGAGCCATGATGAGACAGCAGCCAGCGTATACTCCACGCTGTGGTTGAGCAGAAACGAGTCCAGTGACAGGCTGCGAGGGTTAATGACGGCGGTCACCAAGTACTCAGAATAATGGAAGAATGCCAAGGAGCACATATACCTGCAAAGATGTGGCAGTATAACACACTGTTCAGTTTCAACCTGGTAACTGTTTATATAATATGAAACCATATGACAAGCAGCTACTAACACAAGCTATTTGCTACACTTATAATATTAAAGTTGCAAAAATCCATGATATTACGTCGCTGTGTTTTAAACAAATTGACACCTGAAATTCATGTAAGTCGTTTACATACCAGCCAAAATGTGTCCAAGTGGTTTCAGTGCAGCTTATAATTAAACCGCAACCAAAGGTAACTCCTAAAAAGCAGGCTCGTACAGCAACCTAAGACAAAGACAACAAACATATGTAAACATTTTGACATAACAAACTTGCATACGTCGTTAATTCAATTTAACGCCACTGAAGATAAATCATAATATACTTAATTTGACAAAAAAAAAAGCACTAAATTATGGTGAGTTTCGACTCCAAACTCAACTATTTTAACTGTCTGTAGTTTTTGTGTTGAAGAAAATGTGAATTAAAAATCAACTGGTTAAAACTACGGCTACAAATACATTTAGAAATATAAAGAGAATCTATTATAAAAAATATATACAAATCAAAGTCATATTATTTTTCCATTTTGTCATTGCTTTTTTCCCCCCATTTGTTCTACACAAGCTGGCGACATAAAGCAAAGGCAAAACACGGACTCATTCTGCCAGGGTGACTAGTCCATACCTGATCACATGATTCCTACTTGCAGTGACTGTGTAATAGCTATGTGTAAATGTAGCTCTTAGCGTGTGTGACTGCAAGAAATCTTACACGATTGAGTCCACATCGAAGCAGCGAGCTAACAGGCTGAATGGGACTAGTCACCGTGTTTGCCTTTGCTTTTAGTTGCCAGCTTGTATGGAAGAGTTGGAAAAGACAAAAACAAACCAGTAAAAAGTAATGACAAAATGGAAAAAATATGACTACCTCTGTATATATTTGTTTAAATTAGTGGTTCTCTTTATATTTCCACTTGTATTTGATTTTAATTTTGGCACTACTGTGATAAATAAGAACCAAAAAGGGAGAAGTAAAAGTTGACTTGTCTTAATACATACAACGCAAGGTATTTAATGATAACTGTGCACCGTGAAGTTACAATTATTTAACTTTTACTGCATCACTTTAAAGTTGGAACATACGTTTCACCAACTATGTCTATAATATCTTCTCAAGAAGACAATACTACAGAAATGACACTTGAATAGACTTTCAAGTAGTCAGTGTACAGCTTGATTTGCAATGGAGATGTACCAGGTACAGAAAACGAGTCACCCCGCAGCCATTTTACTGTCCAAAGAGCTGGAAAAACAAATGCGTGCCAAGATAATTTGGTCTTTCCACGGTCAAACATGGTGGTGGTAGTGTCGTGGTTTGGGGCGGCACAAGTGCGGTTTGAGTGAAACATCAAGTCCAGCATGTACATTTTGTAGCAGAGCAAAATGGGACCAAAAATGATTGTTTTTACAGCATCTTTGGAGAATATATAGTAAATGTTTGCTGATATATGAGTGCTGTACTTTGGTGAGCTACTGCAGGCTGTCATACTTAACCCACACAAATAAAACAGTAAGCAAGCGTGTTGCTATTTAATGTACAGCCACGTAGAAATCACGTAGAAGTTTGTAGGTCACAAGGAGCCCCGTGCAGCTTGAGGCCATATTAACACCATCTTCGTGTTCTTCTTTAGCTAATGGGATTAACGAGGTGGCCAGACTTCTTAGCATCAGGTGGGAGACACGCCTGTGACGAGTAACACCCATTCGACAGAAGTTCCTGACTAATTTATCGATTGTAACAAATGAAATAAACTAAAAGTCCAACGTAACAGTAAAGTTGGCTAGCTAGGTTGCCGCTTACCTTGTATAGAGGTCCTCTGTATTTTACCAGGAGGAGGCCGTTGACAATGGCAATATGCAAACAAATCGCTATTTTTCCACGCGTTTCCGTCAGGTATTCAAAGACCCAGTCGAAATGCCCGTAGCAGGATCTTATCAACGGGATTAGGACCACACTGAGACCTAGAAGAAAGCTCCTTACACTCACTCTACCTTCCAGTAGCAACTTACTGCCGGCCATGATGGAAATGGTTCCGACCAAGCATCGCGAGATCCCACGCTGCATTCCGCGTGACGAGAGGACGTGGGAATTTCTGATGCTGCCTTCGCGTCACACTGGGATGTCGGATTTTCCCCCATCAGTTTTCAAAAGCCCACAGCACGACCATCAAAACAGCACTACCGCCCATTTCGAAGTACAGAACAGTTTACTGTGTATTATTACTCATTTTCTGTATCTTTATTGGCAGACTAAATTCTATCCGTTTTTTCACAACGTCAAAAGATTCGGATGTTTTGTCACTATGGCAGAAGACCATTGCAATCCCAGCAGGAACACAACATTAGATAAATTGCCTGTTGGGAGATCTGTCATGTTCACCTCAGTCTTAGACAAGACAATTTGTCTGTATAATAAAACATAGTTGTGTATAAAACTAGAAAAAAAAAATGATTTTAGATTTTACAATATGGCTGGTGCCCAGTTCAGGATGTACCCCGCCTCACACCCAGCTGGGATAGGCTCCAGCATACCCATGACCCCAGTGAGGACAAGGGGCACAGAAAATGGATGGATGAATTTTACATTAACAATAGCATTCGATGTTAGAACATCACACACTGAACTCATACTGCCAAGGAAACCAGCATTTTTTTAAATCCAAAACAATCAAATACTACCACACATCCAAGCAATGAGAAAGTGTGTTCAACATAACATACTGTAAGAAACAAAAAACAGGAAAACCATATGCATTCTAAAGTACTGTAAATTAAACTGGAGTTTCACCCCTCTTCACCGGCCTCGACTTCCTGGGCGTCCACACGTTTGCTGTTTTTGTTTGGTCATACTGTAGATTCTCATCCGCATTACAGCACAAATTCTCTTTTCACCTGACTGTCAAATGATCCAGGAAATTAATAAATGGCATGGATGTGCAAACCTCTTAATTGGCAGAGAGCCTGTCTATATGCAGGCGGTCATCAAACAGAACCACATACTTGCAACGAAAACAAAAACAATACATCCACAGCCATGTAACGCATCACAGAAATAAACTACCACGCAGGTGATAATCATCATCACTTAACACCGTTATTTCCACGTGCCCGCAAGGCATGACGGGTTGTCCAGCAGCAACAACAATAAGAAATGTGAACAATAAAACATAGGATACCAGGAGTATGTTAACATTTCTCCTTGTTTACATTTCCGACAACCTCCTCCTCGGTAAAATGTTGGGAGAACCAGTACCACACGTTGAATGAGAATCAGCTTTATTTGTCATATGTGCTTACCACACTAGGAATTTGACTCCGGTCAATATCGCTTGCTTACAAAGTACAAGAATAATAGTAAATGTACAAAGAGAAGAGAAGAATACTACTATACATATTTACATGGAATGTATAATATAATAGTAAAGCTTCCTAGCATGCCTTGCGGTGGAAATATATGGCTGTTATTGGCATGGATATTGTGTGCAGATTTTTATTTTTGTGCCCACATGGTGCACATGGTGCTTGGATTACAGTAGATTCTTGACTAGTTTTGACAACTGAACCAACTATTGTGGATTAAATGAAATCATGCTGACATTCTTTGGAGAGAACACCCATAAGACATGAGAATCAACCACCAGTTTAGATTAACATGATCTACTCAATTGGAAATTGCAAAGCTAACTGTAAGCTCCCTGTATTTAATCATTTCCAAAGATGAACTTAGACACAGAAACATGTACTAAGACATTTGTTATTGGATGACATGAATGAAACTCAGTTGCATTATTTTTAGAAAATTTGTGTTTCAAGAAACGAGCCAAACCAATGGAGAAAAATGGAGTGTTAATCAACCAAGATGCAACAGTTTCAACTTAAAACATCACATCCTTAAGTAAAACCAAACATAAAATCAATGACAATTTATAAAAAATACAAACATTTGGTTTGGAATAAAAATACAAACAAGTTTGTAAAATGTATTTTATTTAAAAAAAAATAGAAAATCTGCTTTTTCCACTAGGTTTGATTATAAATCACTCACTGGATTGTTTTCATTCTGATTCGTTCTGCTCGTATTTCTCAGCAGCACTTTCAGCAGACTGACCCATCAGTGCTCTCAACATCTCTTTGTACTGCTTCTTATGGTGAGGGCGAATAATATTGGAAAATCCTTCAGGGGAGAGAAAGAAATATGATGCTAACCGGAAGGAAGAAAGTCTCAAAAATACATTTACATGCCATGATATAATACTTACTGATTAAAAGGCTGAAGTCTTCATCTTTCTCGGTGAATAGGGACACAGCCGCAGTCACCATATTGTCATAGTTGTCTGTCGCCTTGTAGTTGTGAACAGCTCGACACAGCTGGGCCGATCCCTCCGGGCCCAACGCTTTTTTAACATCAGCCAGAAAGGCAGTCTGGACTTGGCTCGTTGGATTGGGGTCTGGTTAACATGGAGGTGTTTTAACAATGTCTGCATTACTGGTTAGCTAGGAGACTAACCACCATTACAAATGTTTATGAATTGCATGCTGTAAATTCACTTAAATGCTGGCCAAATTATGCATTTTTCTACTATATTACTCACCGGTCCGAGTTTCTCGAAGATCTTGATGTCCTCCTTGATTGAGCTGCTCTGCAGTTAATTGAGTGTTAGTAGATGTTAAACTGGAACTTGATGCCGACATTCCACTGGGTTTCTCGTCTACTGGTTGAGAAACATAATACAAAAGATAAAGGACTATGGGTACCCAGTGTAGTAAAAGTTCAGCACTGTTTGCAGAAGGTCTATTGTTTACACACGTGAAAGAGGCCATCATTGAAATCGTTAAAACTAAATAAAGCTAACATAAGAGGGATTAAACAAACTTAAAGACTGGCTGTAGCTATAATCGTTGTAAAAGTTCTGCCACCTAGCGTAAACGAGTGTCACCATCTTTACCTACCACTTTGTGGCATCCTTGATTTCTTCTCGTCTTTGTACAGCGAGTGTTCAGGTTTGTATCCACAGCCCGTACCGGTCAGTTCCTGGCATTTCTCATCAAATCTTTTCCTGTGATGTGGTCGTACAAATGGGTATAAACCTGTGACACATTACAACCCGTTAACATGTTACATTTACAACGATTTATTCACTTATTTTCTATAGCGCCCATCCTCATTAGGGTCACAGCTGAGCTGGAGCCTATCCCAGCCACTTTGTGAGAGAGAGGTGGGGTACAGTGCAAGCTGTACAGGTCACCAGTCAATCACAGGGCACATATAGACAACCATTTACACTCTGACATAAATAATTCACAAACATTATTCATTTTAATTAACTCAAAGAAGGATAAGAGATGTGCTAAGTGCCGCTTTTCCCTACTAAGGTCAAGAGGGTGTGCTGGAGCCTATCCAAGCTGATTTTGGGCAAGAGGAGGGGAATACCCTGGAATGGTCACCAGCCAATCACAAGGCCTATAAAGGAAAAAAACATTTACACTCACATTCATACCTACGGACAATTTCGAGTCGCCAATCAACCTCAATCAATCATGTTATTAGAATGTGGGAGAAAACCGGAGTAAAACCAGATAAAACCCACTGCACGCACGGGGAGAACAGGGAAAGCGTGGCCAAAATACTAACCGCTAAGTGCTTTTAAAACAAGTAAAAGTATGTATTGATGTCTATTTAAATAAATGACTCACCACGAAACAGACTGTAAGTATGAGGGTCGTCAGTTAACAAAGACGTCTCTGACAGCAGGCTGTCCACGTTGTCATTTTTCTTGTAGGAATGCAGAGCCAGACGAATTTTCTCAAAGCTGACCTGACTCAGGGATGACTTCATTTCTCCCAGAAACTTCCTAGCGATGGTATTTTTCCCATCTCCGGAAACACTCGGCTTCTTTAAAAGGAAAAAAAAAACATATTTATAAAACAAAACAACAACAAGTGTAATGTGTGCAGAAAAAAATGTTAGACCTATTCCTTTGGGGCACTTGTTTTCAAAAAACTCTTAAGGTTCATATCTATTAATGCATGCGTGCACATTATGCACACATTTTTACAAAACAATGTTGTGATAAAAACAACTGAACAGTTGTTCAATTAAATTGACAAATACCTGTTCTTGGATCAATTTTATTTTGCGTTTCCCTCCACGCATCATCTCATCCATTCTTTTGTCATACTGAAGTGACAGTGTGGACAAATTGCTTTGCTAAAAGGAAATAATGAAAACATAAAATGAAAACAATATATTCAGGATAAAAAAACAATTGACAGTGAATATTATTTAGTTGAGCTCACCAACATTTTACTTCATGTAAAAATAAATAACAATACTTGTTGTACAGTGACAAAATTTAACTATATCATATATATATA
Source organism: Oostethus manadensis (assembly GCA_024372805.1). Classification (NCBI taxonomy): domain Eukaryota; kingdom Metazoa; phylum Chordata; class Actinopteri; order Syngnathiformes; family Syngnathidae; genus Oostethus; species Oostethus manadensis. Next base: position 2,743,124 of record QODF01000033.1, on the reverse strand, counting down.
TATATATATATATTTAGGATTACCAGAGGTGTAGGGGTACGCCATTATTTACAGTTCGGTGCAAATCTCTATTTTAAGTTCAAGGTTGAGTTAATTTCAGTACTGTAGTAAGGGAACATCATGCAAAACATAAAACTGCCTAGCTTGTGTTAGTTGGTTTTTTAAAAAAATATATAAAAAACTGAAATCAGCAGGCTGAAAATTCTCAAATAAATACAAATTTCAAATACAAAATAAGAATATTAAAAAATTGAAGGCATTCAATATATACTGTACATAGCATTAAACATGCTAAAAACAATCCAATGTAGGATAAGCTGTGTTACCTGTATAAGTAAGAGTTTGTACAGTATAAAGAATGCATTTTTATTCATAAAGTTTAGCCAAGGGCCGAGCTGCACTGTGTATTCTCCACTTTCACGGCAAACGCATCACCTTTTCAAAAGATTTTTTCCTAACCGTGCTGCCCAGTCTGGTGGAGGTGCAACACAAGGTTAAATGTACACGACCTGTCCCCTAACTTGAAATCTTTACTGTGGGAAATCGGTACACAGCTGGACTGAACCGAAGACCACATACAAGAAGGATGCGTACATGTACTGTTACACCCTTAACAATTACACCGGAGAATAGTATTACATGCCATACTTAAGCAGACCATTCTCAGGTCCTGAAATGGCAAATGTAATAAATAGCACAACAGAGATTCTGACATAATGCATATGGATCATTTTGTGTACAATGAACTGTGTTGCCATCAGGGAATTTTCAAACTCCTAGCAGCTGCAGCTTTTTGTTTATGTTGCCGAACTTAAGCTATTAATTGACACTACCTGCCCTATAGTGTACATTTACTAAATATAAAATGTGAAACATTTTTTTCATGCAATGAAAACCACCCACCGTCTGATCTTCCAAAGCACCATTCTTTTCTCTTCGGTTCTCAACTCGCTCCAAGGCATCAAACAGACTGCCTGGTTTTATCTTCGTTTTTGTTGTCTGAGACTCGTACTGTTTAAAAATGCCAGCGACTGCAGTATCGTCATCTAAATGGAGACAAGATGGAACCCAAATCAATATAATACATGGGGATGGGTCAGGTTTTGTACCCGTTTATGTAACACTTACCAGTTCTCCTCCTTTTAAGAGTGGATGTGTGCATGTCCAACATTTTGGCCTTCTGAGTGTAGTGACTTTGAGAGGCCAAGTAAGAACTGGAGCCAGAGGACTGTGGAAATGACAAGTGAGAATTGCTTGCAGAACCCACTGAAGCAAGCTCAGGTGCAGGATCCTTTTGCAACACAGGCCTCTGGAACATTCCAAAAAACAAACAAGTTAATTCATACATTTACAACACCATGTTTTAAGAGCACCTTTTTCATTATAATCACAAAACAATCGGTTACAATAATTAATAAGACATATAGTTAAACAGTTTTACAAAAGATTAACATAAACCAAGTGTGGTCTCAATCCTAGTCATTATAGTACATTATTACAGTATAGTACATTCTAAATAATTACACCATTTAATTTTAGCAACAACATTGACACTGTAAAGTAGTACAACAAACATTTTTTCTTTTCTTTTCTTTTCATTTTAACTTACCATTTTCTGTGCAACCCTGAAGAACTGGCAGACATCACGGACTATGTTCCCAAAGTTGTCATATGGCCGAACATAAGGTCTTACCCATGATGGAAGGTGCGATAGGGCGTCTCTATTTTTAAACCTGTGGAAAGCACATGTTATTTATATATATTGTTTCTGACATAATTTTCTGAACTTCATGCAACATTTGTCTTAATCATTTGTTTAAAAAAAATACATTTTCATAAAATAAGTGATTTTTTCATTCCTGGTATTTTAGTAATAAAGAAAGAACGAACAAAAAAAGGAGCTATACTCTACATTATAAATAACCAATGCCACTTTAAAATTTATAACTAGTGGTTTTCAAAGTATTTGAGGAAAGCCTGCCATGGTGCAGCAGAATGAGAAAAACAAAGAACTAATTGATTTTTAGTTACGACAATGAGGGCGTAAACGCCTCAAAACAAGCTTTAGAAACCTGGGAATAGGGGAAGACCTAACTGTATTATGTTCTCTGAATGGAGGTTTGCTACCCCGGAAGCACTGGAATAAACTCTCTCAGTAACATGGTTTAGAAGACTTGCTGTTTCCAAAGAAATAAAGCAAAAATGAGTGACTGATGAAAACTAATCTTACCTCTGGTCACACAGGAAGATGGCACCATAGTCATCCTTGTGACGAATGACTCTGCCAATAGCCTGGTTGACAGCTCTGAAAGCCTGCTCTTTGTACCACTCCTGCCCTGAGAGGAACTGCAAAAGGTAAACACATCCCAACACAAAGCATGTCAAGCAATGCTCATGAAATGAAAAGAAGACAGCCAGAAGCCAATCAGACTACGGCATTGCTACTGTGACGATAATTTGCCTGCAACATAGGTCTGTTTTTTCCATTGGAATTCAACAATAGCAGCCTTGTCAACGTCGAAGCAGAAGCTGTAGTAATTCTACATTTGGTCAAACTTAAGATTTGTAAGATAAAAACAAGATCACTATCACAAAAGGTTATAGTAGCATCTATTTCACTACTTGCAGGTATCTCTCAGCATCATAGGAAATGTAGTCCATTCAGAGAAAAAAAAGAAGCTAATTTACAGTATATGACATGAGTATTTTCATAACTACACAACATAAATAATGACTAGTAGCAGCTACAACTGCCATCATTATTTTGACTTTTCTAATTGTTCTTTTTGTTTCAGTTTGATTCACCAGTTAGAAACATCATGCTTAGGTTATACATGCAAAGTTATAAAACACTTCAAAATAATTGTGCATTGTTTTGTGACTAATATAAAAAAAGCATGTTTTTCCCGGCCTATGTATACTAAGTAATGTTATTCTTAAAAGTCATGTAAAATATCGCCCAGTCTCGTGCAGCTGAATCTATTCTAACGCCCCTGGTAAATATACATGTACTAATAAACCTTATGTATAGTAAGACTAATTAATCATTGCACATACACAAAATCAGTCGCAGAGAAACGACCAACAATTTGGAGTCAATTGTTCGAAAGACATACTGTACATTCAGCAAACACTATGATTAACTGACAACAAACATAACTAATGTGCATGCATGCATGTTAAGTGGGGGGTGGCTTGCAGTCGTTGGTGCAGGAAGAGGGAGCGTTTATTATTCTTGAAGCACATTTTCTGAGATATTTGTTTGAAGGTGTGCATCATTTTGGGCAGGCTGAGACTGCCACCAGCTGGTACCCTACACTGCATCTCATCAGGCTGAATTGGACACACATGAATGTCTCACTTGTGTGTCTTGTGGTTCATCTCACCTTCATACCAGGGATTTTCCTTTGGTTCATTTCATCTAAAAATTGCATTTTCAAGACAACTCGAGGATCCAGCTTGGGTGGAAACGGGAGTCCAGTGATTATAACACCACGACCAAATGTATTGGCAAAATCCAGACCCTCGCTAGCCTACATCAGAAATAAACGTTAAAAGCTGCTGTGAGAAGCAAGCGTCCTTTCTTGATGCACTGTTCCTTCGACTAGGTATACAGTTACCAGGCTAGATACTGTATTTATCCTTGGACATTCACCTTTCCTCGACAAACTGCGGAAAAGATTCCGCCCCTGGATTTTGAGTCATTAACTGCATTGTAGTAACTCCCAATAGCCTAAAAATACAGAAAAAACACATTTATTCAGGCTGATATAGTAGCTCTTGTAATGTTACCAGTTCATTCTCATAGAAATAGTTATTGTATATCATATTGCATTTACCTCAGTAAAAGTTCCTTTCCCTTTAGGTTCAGTAAACATTGGCTTTACACTTTCAATGCGATTTGCATGTCCATTATCCTGGTGAGAACACATTTATAGCAGAGATATTTAAACAAAACTTATTCTAATGATAATTATAATGCTGATGATGAGTTTACTTAATCGTCACTAACTCTCCAGAACTCCAGAGTTTTTTCCATTAAAAAGAAGGAGGGAAAAAACAACAGAAGTCCATGTGGTACAATGCGGGTCAGGTTCACTGAGGAGAGAACAACAACAAATGAGCTTGACAAAATTCTTGGACTACTAATTGAATAGGGTTTTTAGTCAAGAAATTCTGTGTTTAACCAAACATGAAGCAGGGTTTGAACTCACCGACTGTGTTTCCTAAAGATGACAAGTTTTCAGGAACAAATCTTTAACAAATACAAATACATTTGCTGTCAATATAGGAAGAATGAAGGTATTAAAACATCTACAGGTCAAAAATCAAATTTAAACATTCACAAAGCCCTCAAAGAAATATTTCAAAATTTAAAAAACGTCTCACTATTATCCTCACTAGGATGGCAGGGGTATGCTGGAGCCTATCCCAGCTGACTTTGGGAGAGAGGCGGGGTACACCCTGGACTGGTCGGCAGCCAATTGCAGCGCATATATAAACAAACTATTCTCAGTCTCAAATTAATCCATCGCCCATATTTTCAGAGGTTGGAGGAAAACGGAGTACCCATACACACGCGAGTACACCCCAACACACATACGTGTGTGTGTGTGTGTGTATACTGTATATCTATATCTTTATCTATATATTTATATATTATATATATATATATATATATATATAATAATATATACACATATAGATATGTATATAAATATATAGATACATATGTATATGCTTAGATACATACATATATACACACACTTTATATAAAGATATATACAAACAAAATAAAAAGTAATCTAAGCGCACATCATGTAACTAGACTTAATACAAGGGGCTACATTTTATGTTACAATGTAGCTGCTTTCAAAACATGCAATGTGTCAATTGACAAATACATCGCTAGGAACATTTTCTAAATGATTTGAATGAAGACTTTCACTTGTGAATGTATTAACCCCTGTAAGTCCTGCATGGAAGTATTAAGTAAAGTGGGATGCTGTGTATATCTGCTTATGTCTTTATTTTACTTTAAAACACTGTATACTAATAGTAATAATACTAATTTTAGATAATGGTGGACGTGGGAATTATTAGTTGCATTTATGTTTATCTCACAAAGATGCATCTTATACTATGTGAAAGCGTTGTATTACGCTCTCTAAATCTGTGACAGGTCCTGACAGCGCGGCACTGAAGTGTAGTGTTATAACACATGTACACACTGACCTTCTGTCAAATGCTGAACTTAACGGCACCCCATCTGGGCCCCGTTCAATGATGGTGACAAAGATTTGGTCCCGCTCAATCACATGGCTGTTTTCCAAAGACACTGGGAATTTTCTAACCACAAAGCAAGGAAGAACATGCTGACCAACATTTTTTATATGGTTGTTAGTTTGTGTTTACACATTATCAAATGTACACATGATACTGTAATAACAAACATACATCCTCATCTCTGAGGTAAAGGAACTCAGGGGAGAAAGGGTGCCACTGGTCAGAATGATGGAGCGGACACCTTGATTCACCAGATCCTGCATGCTGAAGCCCGGAGAAAAACACCAGTAACTCAGAATGTTTCCTGTAACATACAGTGCATAAGAAAAACATAAAGGGTTATGAATGAATTTTAACTGAAAAGAAGCTGAATTTATGAGACAGTGAAAGGAGCTCATAACTTTTTAAAACTACCTACAAAGCTTAGCCATGGCATATACCTTTCAAGCAATTTGAAAGATCTTCTCACAGGTTGACTGTATCCTGATCTCTAAATGTAAAGCCACCTGTCCCTCACTTCATTTTATTACAAACACTTAAGAATATGTATTTTATTTAAGACTAAATTTCTCTATTCTTGCTATGATTACCTGTTGATTCACAGCATTTTATGAAAAAATGTATCATTACATGTAAATGCGTATGTGTATTGTATTAGTCGGTGTTTTCTGGATACAAACAAAACCTCAGTGTTTAAGAGCGACTTTTTTTCCCATTCATTATAACAGAATATTTCAATTCAATATTTAATACAATTTTGGTTTTAAATCCTTTTACTCAGATGTGAGCACAAACTGGCATCAAAAAGCAACAATTAGGTCACTGGTCATGACACAGAGGAAACAATAGAAATGTTTCTACTGAGCCTAATAGATAAAATATTTTTTGTATTTTAGAAGTTAAATATGTGCAATCTAGTGGAAAATACATTACAATGTATTTAATTTAGACTGGCTATATCACTATATGATACTAAAAGATTACATCCATCCATAATTCAAACATGGATGGTTGATTGATGGTCACGAGCTTAAAGCATAAAAACCCAACAAATGGTACACTTGAGACCTCGGCATCACCAAAGTGAGCAACTTTCAACCACATTTAAAACAAGTCAACTATTTGCAAAACAAAGTTAATAAAATAAATTCAATGTTTTTTTTTTTTTTAATCATTGCAGCTCTGCCACTTAACACTCCACCCAACCACACACTTACCTGCTTTCTTTGTCGAAGATGAAGCCCATGGGTCAGTGCTCGTTTGTTTTTTCTTAGAGCTGGTGTCTTGATGGATGTGAACCTGTGTCCAGTGTACAAGTATGAAATGTAATGTGCAAATATACAATGATCAGGTGCCAGGAGTGTTGCCAGGGATTTGGAACCCGGCAAAAAAAAACTATTTTTCAAGGGCCTTTGTCAGCCCTCCGAGCTATTGCAAATAGAAATAGGACAGTATAAAAAAATGATAATGGGGAATGCTGAAAAATGAGCTGGGTAAGTACCAGGTAAGTTGACCTGCGGATACCAACTCTCTTTCAAAACTAACAGGACATATTTAACGTCGGTGGTTAAAAGACAGATGATCAGTTCAGATTTGCCATAAGAAGTGTAATGTAATGGCAAAGAAATCTCTGTGGAGGTGGTGCACAAATCCCATGCAGTCCCACTGGTCAAAGGAGTCAAACTCGAGGTCCATTTTATGTGGCCCACGAATTGTGTCAATAAAGCATCTCAGCTTTTTCCTTCTAAATGTACAGTATATGTTTTTTATAAGTCAATCATGTTATCAATGTATTCGTAAAAATAGAAAAGACAGTTACAAGTAGCCCTCTGACGGCAGCCATAGCTGAACACGCAACTAAAATTACCAACTAGTATATAGAGTAGTGTGGTAAACTATTTTTGTAAATCATTTTATGAGCGTGACGAAATACTTACCTTAAAATTAGCTGTATTAGCTTCCATTATCTTTTTCCGGTCCAACGGAGATGATGGTGATAATTCCCCAGAGAACACCAGCTATTACAAAAAATAAAAAGCACATTACTACAGTATATTCAATGGTAATAATTCATTACAAACAAGTGCTAAGTCAGTTTCAACAGAATGAGTGTAAAATGCTTTCAGCTAGACTTTTGACGGTCAGCAATAGCTTTTTCATTCATTCGTTTGTTGTATTAAACTTTTTTTTATTTCTTTCTGTGAATGTACTGTCTCTGTTTGGCAATCTTTGGTGTCAGGAGACAATGGGACCACATGACCTCTCTAGTGGGAAGAGCCCCGGTGAGAAGATGTGGGAGGCAAATTGGTACCCATGCAACAAGTCTCCCCTCACCAGATCAAAAGCAATGAACCACTCGAAAGGCTGCAGCCAGTAAAAATGGCTCCAGTGATGCTGCAGGAGTTGCCAGAACAATGGTTGCATGCTTTTAAATACTGTAAATGATAATTGACAGTAATTCCACCACATTTAACTAGTCATCATTTTCCCTTGACATACAGTACCTGTATAATGTCAGAGAGCTTCTGCAGTCCACTCGTATTGAGAAATATCCCTGGTTCTGTGAAAGACATCCAGCTCATGTTTTAGTGGCAAGAAGATATGCATTACCATCAACACAAAGGGTCTGTCGTTGTGCTTTTAGATAATTCGGGGACTTTCAGGAGAAATAAATTGTTTTGTATTCCATTGCTGGAAATGTGCCTTCTGAAAATTTTGAAATGCACAAAAATGATTAATTCAGCTGATTGAAGTCTAAACTGATTCCATGTATGGTATCAGCGATATGTGTTCAACGCAAACAGCAATCTACAGAGTCATACTCACGCCCCGCTAAGTATCCAATGATCTGCTCCAGCGCTTCCAACACACAAGTCTTGGTGTTGTAGGTCAACTTGGCTCTCTCCAATAGCTCATATATGAAGCTGAAAAGCACACCAAGGATAACAAACCCAATTGTGTACAACATGCACAACTTCTTACTCCTTCTAGGGCTCTTCGTCTTCATTTCTGTAACGTTTGACCGGCTCATGTTCCAGTAAGTCTGTTTAACTAAACTTTACACTTGTACAATCCTGAATAAATGAAAATGCTTGCTACCAAACTTTCACTTACATTCCAGGTTTTGTTATGCCTTTGTCAGCTGGAACTTCAAATGAATCAAGAGCAGCTTCCAGATTCAGAAAAATCTCTGTAAATAATGACCAATTCATTTGAGGTATTTTCTAATAAAACAGGAACTGCTGAAAGTCATAATCAGGGTACGGGAGAAATATGTATTCATTCATTCATTTGAATTCTTACCTTTGATTTTAACAACAGTTTCTACATCTGTTTTTAAACCTGAAACAAAAAAGCAAATAGTCATTTACATCATGTACACAAGATTCAGTGTGTTTAAAAGTATAAAATGTTCACACTAGAGACAAACAGTCATTCTGACAAGAATGGAGGCTTTCCTACCCTGAAGAGAAGACTCTCCAACACTGGCTTCCTTAGCCTGGTCACCTAGCAATCTGGTTAACGCATTAATAGCTGAGGCTATATCATACGGTGTCATATCGAACGACGTCGACTCTTCACAGGTCTTCTCCTGCAAGCAAAATGCAAAAATAGAATTATATGTTTACTTTAATTGTAGCGGTGCAAGATCATTATTGGGGGATATGGGGGTACATTAAATAACAAGCTCCAGTAACTGGAAAAAAAAAAGTTCTAACGGGGCAAGATTATGAGGTTAGTGTGAGCAAATCGAGCAGTCCTTTTCTGTGACGTCGTAAACAAAGTCAATCCTGTTGTTTCGCCAAATGCTTTGAAAACATTCTGCAATGAGGGGAAAAAACAAAGAGGGAGTTCCAACACATCAAATATTATCAGCCACCTGAAGTGCCAGGATCACTGACGCTCAGGGCTTGTTCCTTTCGCCACAGCCGTGGGAAAATGTGAAAGAGGGCCAAAGATATCTGTGATTTCATCATGAAAATGATGTCAGTGTATGACCAGCCCTTTACCGTCATTGAAGATTTTCATTGAAGGGCTTTTCACGACAAATCCCTTTGGAGCCACAGTTTGTACTTCTGAGCTGCCGCTATTTTTTTAATGTTTAGTTAATCGTAGTGATGTCATAAAATTTAGATTGCCAAATCAAACTGTGAACAGACTGCACAGGGACAAAGCTGCAAGAGGTAAACTAAACAATAAATTAATTACTTAAAAAGCATTTAAAATACTATTTCTGGTGGGGCTGGATAATTTCTGAATGTTCCGATTATGGTATACTACAGTGTGTATATTGTGTATGTGTAGTGTGTGAGGGACACTAGTTGAGACATCGCCTTTATTAGCACAATATAATTCTCACAAAGTTTTGTTACTGTCTTTAAATCATAGTAATAATGTAGACATTGATCTTACTATGTTATGAGCTTCATCAAAAATGACAACAGATCCAGTCAGTTCGATGCTATGAGCTCTGCGGCTCTGTGGAAAGCAGAACAGTGGTTTATTTGGTTAAATACAGTTTTGAATTTAATAAAGTATTCAATTCAATTTAAATACTTCAACATTACATTTACCTAAACAGCAATAAAAGTGTAACAGTCAGCACATTATTTAAACCAAGTTTTTCTACATAAAAAAGAAAACAGCATTTAAAGTTGTATAACATCTCAGAATTGTATAAATAACATTACAAAGTGGGGGTATATACAGTATATGCATGTTTTATTCAATAATAGCTGCTTACCTTTGGATCCAGCAGGTAGTTATAAGGCATAAAAATCACATCTGCCTGCTGTTTTAAGGAACGTGAGAGGTAATAAGGGCAGGCCCTGCAGGAAACGGAAACCAAATTTAAACTTTGCATGAACCCAAAAAAAAAAAAAAAGTGAGTCAAGCTCAAGGCTATTTTTCAATGACATACAATAAATGATACAAATGTTTATACAAACAAACATATATATGTGTGTGTGTGTGCGTGCGTGCGTGTATATATATATGTGTGTGTGTGTGTGTGTGCGTGTATATACATACACACACACACACACACACAATGTAATAGCCTAACACCAGACTCTTTAATAGTAGCAGAACATTTCAATCACACTTTAATCATGTCATTATAAGCCATGATTGGTTGCATTCAAAGACACCATATAAAGTAGAATTTACGTTTTGAGTGTAAAACTATTTTCTGAAAGGTCTGAGCATACTTAAATGTAGCTAATTGTAATTGTACAGAATTCCAGTTACATTAGTGAGTGCTAAGATTATCCAGTTATTATTTTTTCTTTGTCTTTCTGTTTCTTTAGCGCACACATACACACGTGATAAAGATGCTGTTGTGATGTTCTGAGTGTCTGAATGCCCTTCATCTAGAAGACAATGATGAAGTGTCGAACTATTGACGTGTTTATAAGTTGGAGATACATACAGCGTATGCCGTTGGAATTGCACTGCTGTTGCTGTCTTCAGGTTAGAATAAAGTTATAAAAGAGCGCCAGACTATGTGACTGTGGGTAAGCTTTTGTGCCTCAGTCAGCTTGACATGACGCACATGCTTTAGTTAAGCTAAAAATGTAAACGTAATCAAATAGATAGATAGTTCTACAAAAAAATATATGCTTTTGGAAGTACAGCCCCACATAGTCATCCAGCAAATATCAATGTATGCACAAAGTTTAAATAAACATGACAAAATTACACCTTTGCTTGTTGCCAAATTTGACCAGGTCTTCAATGTCCAAAATATTATTCACCAATTCTCTGTCTGTGCTTTTCTCTGAAGAAAAAACAAGATTAGTTAGTTTATTGAGAGCCAGGATGACTTCAGCCAGATAATTGTAGTCCAGTGGCATCACGGTAAAAGCATAAGGTGTTCCTTCATTACACAACAATAGTTTGAGGGAAGAGCTGCTGCCAATATCAGTATACTGATGTAAAACTCACCTTCAACATTGTTATAGAAGATACACGACCTTGTGGATACCTTTCCTCGACACATGTGGACCTGAAAAATTCCACAGGCATAAGACATATAAAACATCTACACAAAACACCATCCTTTAATACCATATAAATAGATCTGTGATCATAATCTCATTTCAGCACTAACTAAAATCTAACTCATTACATGGAACGATCCTCCTCAAAGGCTTAATTGAAAATTGTGATAAGTGGAGTGCTGCGTGTGAGATAAGCTATCAGACACCATAAACATTTTGTTTTGAATATTATTCCAAATGAAATTACAAATCTTTCGGGTATACTTTTTTTATTACGATCATACATACTAGAATGATTCAAGAAAAACCCCACATGGTGTTATCACCTTGACATGGTTGCTTTCCTGATGCATCACTTCTGGATTGATGCATAGCTGTTCTCTTGAACCCAAAATACACACCTTAGGCCTAAAACACGAATAAAAAGGAAAATTGTCAACTCAAAGCATTGTGTCCCATCAAGGAGGGGCTATATCAGTCTAATTAGACTAGATCCTATTTATTGACACCAGCTTTAGTACTGCGCTCTTGTTTGTCTCCATTCCCCGTTTTTGGTTACTTACTAATGCAAGTCCCTTCTACTAAATATTAACTCCCCAACAGTAGCTATGGAGCACGGAATTTTTCAACTGGTTTTTAATTTGTAGGTGAAAATTTTGCCCACATCAGATGAAATGTACCTGCTGTGTAGGACTTAAGGGCTGAGTATGTTATACCGGCCTGTAGTTCACTGAAACCAGACACTTAATAATGCAATCACCATATTCCAAAATATAGTAAAATGTATATATAACCGTAAAACCTTACAGTGTATTCATTGCTCTAGCAGTACCACAGGGCTGGCAGTTCAATCCAATCGTTATTTCTATGACATACGCAGCAGGTCCAACATTTTGAATCCATTTTTGTAATGTTTGCACTTAATTGCTTGAAGTTAGTTAAGTATTTAACTCAACTTATGGAAAGAAGACATCTTACTTGTATGAAGTGTTCTTTAACTCGTTAACAACCTGGGTGAGCTGAGAGTGTGTTCGTGACGCGTATATGATCTTGGGAACATCACTGTAGTATGCTGGAAAACAAAAACAGAAGTCATTTTACGAATGGAAACCATCGCAGGGTGTACTCTCAGGGTGCCTCTCTCCCAAAATCAGCATGCCTCTTATAAAAGAAAAATAGTATAGAAAGTGGATGGATGGTGGTACCCAACCACTGGGTTAGGTGGAAATTAACTCCAGTAGTAGCATTCCTCGCCATAAACGAGCTATTCTACAATGCATAAATGCCAAAAGAAATGTTGGCAACATTGTGAAATGTACATACTTGGTGTCTGACCATCTGTGCTAGCTTGCCCCCAAGATGAGAGAGGATTGCTCGGGAACATTTCCTTCCCATTCAGCCTTTCTGCTATTGTTTGTGCCGAGATAGTGTCTTTGAAATGATCCCTCCAAGCCAAGGCGGCACATAGCAGGCACAAGGTCTTTCCAGTGCCTGTAGGGCTCTCCAAAACGCCATTAACCCCCTGCAAAAACCAGTACAGCACATTGCTTTGGAGCGGGTACAGTCAGCAAAGTTTATTTCCATCCAAAGAGATAAGCAGCAAGGAACTTGGGGGGATAGAGAAGGACAAATAGTCAGCAAATTCTTTCTTGTTGTCACAAAACAAAGAGCAAACTTTGCTCCTCAGATGTAAACACTCACCCTCTGGAGACATTCGATGACTTTCCCCATGTAATCTTTCTGGCACTCGTAGGGAGCGAAGGGGAACTGCACCGTCACTCCGTTTATATCCAATGTCGGCATGATATGTCTCGGGGTGTAACACTAACCTCGCTGCCGCAAAGGGTGGACAACTAAGGTAACCAACTCCTCGGTCATGAGAAGCAGATATAGAAGGTTCCATTCGTCGTTAGCGGGGAGCGTCTGCGTCACCGGAGCTGCTTTACCGCCAGCAGATCACTTTCGGCTTACTGCGCATGGGCAGTCTTCTTCTTCTTTTGTTTCTTGAAATTGGCGGTTGGCAAGCAACTTCTGGTGTGCGTTACCGCCCCCTGTCGGTAGGCAGTTGGAGATGCTTTTATTCTACAACGGCCGATCAATTAGCCGGCGACCAGTCCAGCGTGTGCCCCGCCTCTCGTATGTAGTCAGCTGGGATAGGCTCTGGCATACGCCCGCGACCCTAGTGAGGACATGAGACATAGAAAATGGCTAATGGCCATTTCCTAAAGTGCTGTCTTTATCTACGTTGCAAATGACCTATCCAAATGACCTTTGCGAATTGTGACAACCAACTTTTTCCTTTTTAATCACTCGCATAATGTAAGGGGAAGGTGCTGTACTTGTATGCAGCAGTGCCTTTCATGGAAGGTGTGAATACGTTTTAGTCAAATGACATCATTTTGGAACTGAGAGACTACTAGGATATTGCACCCCCTGCTGGCCAAAATAGCCAATGTCAATGACAACGTCATCAGTTTCTGTGGAGGCATTTCCACCTATACAAACTCTAGTAAGTATTCAGCTATTTTAAACTAATTTAGTACGTGAAAAAATATTTTATTGCATTCTAACGTGAACTTTTACCCGCGTTCATTTTTTTGCATTAAGTGAATAAATTGTACCACTTGCGTTACACCCACCCCATCAAAAAATCCTAGTTCAATAAACAAACTGGAGCCTGTAAATTGTTAATAGGTTTAAATGGTTGTTTATATGTGCCAGGTGATTATTTCTGGCTATACCCCATTTCTCAGCAAAAGTTAGCTAGGATAGTTCAACACCAATCCTGATTAGGACAAGCGGTAAAGAGTATGGATGGTGGTAATGACTCCTCAACAAGGTGATAAACAGACAAGCTCATTACCTCACCGACAAAAAACACTTACACTTCCAATGATGCAGACATTTAAAGTTGGAAGTTGGGGACAAAAAATGCTGATGTTTGGCTTCAAATTGGTTCAGTGTGGCTTTCTGGTAAATCATGATGTATATTCATTGACAAAATGTTCTTTGGAAAATCATAGTGCACACATAATTAAATAATTCAACAGCTTATTTATTCTATTATGACATACAATAATCGTGAAATACATTAAGTGAATGGTTGTTCGCGCTACTCTTCACCGGTGCTGGGCAGAACAATTTTGTTGGGGTCATAGTAGTTTTCATCTATCAAAGGTAGACCCGCCTTCTCTTTCTGGAGTAGGACGCGTTCAGCCTCCCTTCTGGCCCACTGGCGCATACTGCAACACAAACACACACAAATATGATACAATAAACAGTTTTTGGACATGTATCTATGTGCTTTACAGTGTTTTACCATTACTGTGCATCGGGAAAGTATTGACAGCTCTTTGCTTTTTTTTTTGTTGCGTAACAGCCTTACTCCAAAATGGTGCAAATTAATTTTTTTCCAAACAAATTCTACACCCATGACAAAACATGACGTTTTTTTTTATGTCTGCAACTTAATTAAGAAGAACACTGGAGCTCTGTCAAAGTGACCATCGGGTTGCAGTTATCTTGGCTTCGACTTGCTTTAACTTACATATGATGGAGGCCATTGCAATCATTGGCACACTAGGTCCACAAGCTATTGCTCTAACTTTATGTATGATTTTCTGACAGGAAATGTCCACTGTGGGACCTTATATAGACGGATGTCGATAATATTCTTTAGACTTAGAAAACAGCAAATTTAACCATCGTTGAGGGCAATATGAGAAAATAACATGAGCAAACAAATAAAAAGGGACATACCCATGGTCTGGTAAGTAGTGAATGAATGTTCCTCCAATGACAATACACACTGAGATGCCAAAGAAGAAGGCCAATCTCATGTTCCATGCATCAACCACAGGGTCACTGGAGAAGCCATGGTAATCTGGATTCTGTAAAAATAGAGTGACAAATGTAATTATTAAGGGAAGGATGGCAGATACAGTAGCAAAGTGTAGCTGTTTTTCCACCAATTATACTGTTCAGGCGCCCAACCATCCATCATTTTCCTCCACTCATTCAAGGTCAGGTCGCGGGGGCAGCAGCCTAACCAAGCAAGCCCAGACTTCCCCCTACCAGGCCACTTTGTTCAGATCTTCCCGGCGGATCCTGAGGTGTTCCCAGGCCAGCTGAGATACAAAGTCTCTCCAACGTGTCCTGGGTCTTCCCCGGGGCCTCCTACCAGTCGGACGTGCCCTGGGAGGCATCCTAACCATGATGCGTCTGGGAGGCATCCTAACCAGATGCCCGAGCCACCTCATCTGGCTCCTCTCAATGCGGGGGAGCAGCAGTTCTACTCCGAGTCTCTCCTGGATGTCAGTGCTTCTCACCCTATCTTTAAGGGAGAGCCCAGTCACCCTGCGTAGAAAAACTCATTTTGGCTGCTTGTACCCGCGTTTTCGTCCTTTTGGTCACTACCTGTTCATGAGTCATGTCTTCTAAATATTTATAGCATTGTGCTTTGGAGATGTTCACACGGTGGCCAAATGGTTAGCATGTTGGCCACACAGTCAGGAAAACTGGAAGATCTCTATACGTGCGTGCGTGGGTTTTCTTCAGGTACTCTGGTTTCCTCCCACATCCCACAAACATAACCGTTAGTATAATTGCAGACTCCAAATTGTCCATAGATATGAATGCCAGTGTGAATGATTGTTTGTCTGTAAGTGCCCTGCGATTGGGTGGCGATCAGTCCAGGGTGTGCCCCGCCTCTAGGCCAAAATCAGCTGAGATAGGCTCAAGCATACCCCCGAGACCCTAGTGAGGATATGCAGCATAGAATTGTATGGATGGAGTTAAAGAAATACAAAACGGTCGCAGCAAATTACTGATTTAATTTCCGCTATACTATTACTATATCTTCAGTTTATTGATGGAACAGATGGTGGTCGACTTTGCAAAAAGGATGGAAATGGCTGTAGTGAATACTTTCTTCCAGAAGAGACAGGAACATAGGGTGACCTACAAGAGTGGAGGTAAGAGCACACAGGTAGACTACATCTAGAAGGTGTAACCTGAAGGACGTCAGTGACTGCAAAGCAGTGGTAGGTGAGAGTGTAGCCAGACAGCATAGGATGGTAGTGTGTAGGATGACTCTGGTGGTGAGAAGGATGAAGAGGGTAAAGGCAGAGCAGAGGACAAAATGGTGGAAGCTGAAAAAGGAGGAGTGTTGCGTGACATTTAGGAAGGAGTTGAAAAATGCTATGAGTGGCCAGGAAGTCCTTCCAGATGACTGGACAACTACAGCTACTGTGATCAGGGAGACAGGTAGGAGAGTACTTGGTGTGTCATCTGGAAGGAAAGTAGATAAGCAGACTTGGTGGTGGAATGAGGAGGTGCAGGAGTGTATACAGAGTAAGAGGTTAGCTAAGAAGAAGTGGGACACTGAGAGGACTGAAGAGAGTAGACAGGAGTACAGAGAGATTCAGCGTAAGGTGAAAGTAAAGGTGGCAAAGGCCAAACAAGGGGCTTATGATGACTTGTATGCTAGGTTGGACAGCAAGGAGGGAGAGAAAGATCTATACAGGTTGGCAAGGCAGAGGGACAGAGATGGGAAGGACGTGCAGCAGGTTAGGGTGATGAAGGATAGGGATGGAAGGGTATTGACAGGTGCCAGTAGTGTCATGGGAAGATGGAAAGAGTACTTTGAAGAGTTGATGAATGAGGAAAATGAGAGAGAACAAAGAGTAGAAGAGGTGACTGTTGTGGACCAGGAAGTAGCAAAGATTAGTAAGGAAGAAGTGAGGAGGGCATTGAAGAGGATGAAGAATGGAAAGGCACTCGGTCCTGATGATATACCTGTGGAGGTATGGAAGTGTCTAGGAGAGGTGGCAATAGAGTTCCTGACCGGGTTGTTTAACAAGATCTTAGATAATGAGAAGATGCCTAAGGAATGGAGGAGAAGTGTGCTGGTGCCCATTTTTAAGAACAAGGGAGATGTGCAGAGTTGTGGCAACTACAGAGGAATAAAGCTGATGAGCCATACAATGAAGTTATGGGAAAGAGTAGTTGAAGCTAGACTAAGGGCAAACGTGAGCATTTGTGAGCAGCAGTACGGTTTTATGCCAAAAAAGAGTACAACAGATGCAGTATTTGCTTTGAGGATGTTGATGGAGAAGTACAGGGAAGGTCAGAGGGAGCTGCATTGTGTTTTTGTAGATCTGGAGAAAGCTTATGACAGGGTGCCCAGAGAGGAACTGTGGTATTGTATGAGGAAGTCTGGAGTGGCAGAGAAGTATGTTAGAGCGGTGCAGGACATGTACGAGGACTGTAAGACAGTAGTGAGGTGTGCTGCAGGTGTGACAGAGGAGTTCCGAGTGAAGGTGGGACTCCATCAGGGATCAGCTCTGAGCCCCTTCTTGTTTGCTATGGTGATGGACAGGCTGACGGACGAGGTTAGACAGGAATCTCCATGGACTATGATGTTTGCAGATGACATTGTGATATGTAGTGAGAGCAGGGAACAGGTGGAGGAGAAGCTTGAGGGGTGGAGGTTTGCCCTGGAAAGGAGAGGAATGAAGGTCAGCCGCAGCAAGACGGAGTACATGTGTGTAAATGAGAGGGACCCAAGTGGAAGAGTGAGGTTACAGGGAGAAGAGATAAAGAAGGTGGAGGATTTTAAGTACTTAGGGTCAACAGTCCAGAGCAATGGAGAGTGTGGAAAAGAGGTGAAGAAGCGTGTGCAGGCAGGCTGGAATGGGTGGAGAAAAGTGTCGGGTGTGATGTGTGATAGAAGAGTTTCAGCTAAAATGAAAGGAAAGGTGTACAAAACTGTGGTGAGACCAGCGATGTTGTTTGGTTTAGAGACAGTGCCGCTGAGGAAAAGACAGGAGGCAGAGCTGGAGGTAGCAGAGATGAAGATGCTGAGGTTCTCTTTGGGTGTGACCAGGATGGACAGGATCAGGAATGAGCACATCAGAGGGACAGCACATGTTAGAGGTTTTGGAGATAAAGTCAGAGAGGCCAGACTGAGATGGTTCGGACATGTCCAGAGGAGAGATAGTGAATATATTGGTAGAAGGATGCTGAGTTTTGAATTGCCAGCCAGGAGGCCTAGAGGAAGACCAAAGAGGAGGTTTATGGACGTAGTAAAAGAGGACATGAAGGTAGTTGGCGCAAGAGAAGAGGATACAGAAGACAGAGTTAGATGGAGGCAATTGATTCGCTGTGATGACCCCTAACGGGATAAGCCGAAAGGAAAAGAAGAAGAAGAGTTTATTGATGGAACTGACAAAGAAATGACAATATCATACATTATTGTTTCTATATAAAGGGAAATGTGCCTTCTCCCTTTGAACTGACAATGGGGGTTGTGAGGGGCTGGGAGAACTGTTAATATTTGTGCAGACCTGCCAACATGTATGAATATGTCGTACTCAGCATGCAATTTGACTCTTTAATATGCTTGTATGATCCACGGCTCTCCATTTTGTCGCATTTTGCTGGATTCAGTTTCCAAGTCAGTCTGTACAGTATGGATAAATAAATACATATTTTCAGTTTCTCAGTAGGCCTGACTGGCGACCAGTCCAGGGTGTACCCCGCCTCTCGCCCAAAGTCTGCTGGGATAGGCTCCAGCATCCCCGTGACCCTAATGAGGATAAGCGGCATAGAAAATGAATGAATGAATGAATGGAGTTTCTCAATAGTATTTCAAATGGGCGGACGCAATTATAGTGGGGGCATGACAGATATTTAGAGGAACTTTTTTGGAGGTCCATGTATTGCTAAGAGGTACTTCAGCAATGCTCAGGAATATATTTGTTTACTATAGACCAAGGAAGATTTATTTTTTTACCATCAGAACACTCAGTCAGGAAAAAAAAAAGCTTCCTCAACGATGTAAAATACACCTTATGATTGCTCGTGCCATACAAATAGCCGTTTTAGCTGCACAATGACAATAAACCACGTCATGTTTCAGACCACTCGCCTTCTCGGTGCCAACGATTGCTTACACGTATTGAAAATTACAAATAGTTGCAGACAAAAGTCAGCCAACGTGACAGTTGGGTGTTGGCACGGCGGCAAGACCGGCAGTGACACGCGAGTAGACGTGTCGCATCCGAACCAATAACACGGGAGCCATGTTGAGTAGGTACCGCGCGAACTAGCACGCGCTGTCAATCCGTTGGCCGTCGTTCACGTCAGTAGTTCGAAGAAAAACGTCGACGAGAGCGGCAACGCTAACGTAAATCTGCCAGCTTTAGTTACAGACGCCAGGAATGGCGGAATCCACCGCAACATGGTAAAAGCACGGCACCTCACCTTGACGTACTGGCTGACCTCACCATGGCTGCCGCTCGGTGCCGCCTGGTGCAGCTCCGTCACAGCGCTCGAAACGACAGCACCGCTCGGCTTTGACTGTGACACGCACCGAAACGGTACATGGGAACGTAAGCGGGGCAAAAGGGGCCCGAATCGCGCCAGTCGGGTTAACATTTTGCCTTTCTAGAGGAGACTGTTTTGCCTGGAACCGGAAACGGGAGCTCGGGACCGTTTCGTCGTTTTTTCTTCTTCCTCCTTTGCCAGCAATGCTTGCTCGCGTCTACTCTGTTGCAGTACTGCCCCCCAATGGAGGCATGTGCGTATTACAACAAAAACGGTGTATCCAGGCAGAAAACTAAAAAAAAAGACGCCGAAATTGGGAATGGGCCTGCTACCTGTCGTTAACCTCTGGCTTCCTTGCCATTTTTGGACTTTTTGGAGATAAAAGCATATAAGGCCTTATAAATACACGAGATTGCTACAGATACAGGGCGCCGGGTGTGTAAAAACATTAGCACCCACACAAACCTCCAGGACGGAAGTGTGGCACAGTGGGGCTCCCTTCGGAGAACACAATACAGTTACAGGCTCTGCTTGTAGAAAAACTGATTTACTCAAGAACTCTAAATTGTCTACAAGAGTGAATAGTTTCTTATACACTGACTGGCCAAAGGAAGGTCGCCAGCTGGATGTAACTAAGCAAATAGGTATGAGGTTGCTGCAGATGGTCAGGTCTAGGTTCAGCAACACTATGTGCTCAAAGAATGAGGTCAGCTGACTACCTGAATATATTGAATTCCATCAATGGATTTTTTTACTTCCCCGATGCCACGGGCATATTCCAAGAGGACAATGCCAGGATTCATCAATCTCAAATTGTGAAAGAGTGGTTCAGGGAGCATGAGGCATCATTTTCACACATGGAGTCCAGACCTTAACCCCATTGAAAATCTTTGGGATGTGCTGGAGAAGGCTTTGCACATCGGTCAGACTCTACCATCATGAGCGAAAGATCCTGGTGAAAAATTAATGCAACACTGGATGGAAATAAATCTTGTGACATTGCAGAAGCTTATCGAAACAATGCCATAGCTAATGCGTGCCAAGGCGGTCCAACTAAATAATATTATAATTATATTATAATAATATAGTAATAATTATATGACCTTTTTTTTGTCCAGGCAGCGTATATGCACCCAGCGATCAGCCTGACATCAGTGCTGGGTGTATCTCAGTCAGGCTTCTTTTAGGCTCCAGATCACGTGTAACCCCAAATGAGGACAAGCGGTACTGAAAATGGCTGGATGGAAATTTGGTAGAAATTTCTGATCACCGCAGACTCTCTCGCTGTAAACCAGTGGTTCTCAAATTGTGGGGCGGATTTATTATACTCAACATGCCATTTGACTCTTGCATACACTTCACTGCTCTCCATTTTGTTGCATTTTCCTGGTTTCAGTTTCAAGTTCAGTTTGTACGGCACAGATAAATAAATAGATATCGGTTGTCAATGGTATTTCAAATGAGGGGGTGCGACAACATTTCTGGCCCCTGGGGGCCGTGTGACAGAAAATAACCGATTACCACTGCTTTAAGCAAACTTGGGAGTTAGTTTATCAGTTTTGAAAATAATTGTTTTTTTTAGTATTTTTCTCAAGCTGCTGCTGCAACTTCACGGATGTCTTTAGGCGCAGACCTGCCTGCTTTGCTGTTCTAGCAGGAAATGATCTACATCTCCTAAGCTTATGATGATATTTACATGTTTTTAGACTTTTTAGTGATGTAAAAACAATTGCAACCAAAGAGTTGCTGAGAATGTTTATTCGTGCCCATTATACAATCATATGAATGACTAAAAAGTGGAACTGTTGCAATTCCGTATTGTATTTAAACTTTTTTTTAATTTACAAATTCTCATATATAGCTAGATCATAGTCTGGCTAGGTACTTTAAAAAATATTAAATATGATATTTATACACGTAGAAATGGAAGGCAAAGCAAATGTTAGCAATTTAACAGGAAATTTAAAAAATCTATTTAGACAAAGGCCCATCAAAATAAAACAAGTAAGCAAAAAAACAGTACATTTCTGAAATATGCATGAATTCAAGTAGATCACTGGTTGTGGTGCGGGGGGAAAAGGCTCCTTAAACATGTTGACACACCTTGATTAGGGTGTTCTTATCAACCACATTTTGGCACACAATGTCAACATCGTGTGGGGGGATTTGGTGTAAAGCAGGCCTAGAGGTGACTTTTCCATTCAATTTACAACTAGTTGAACATTTTCCCATCCTGATGAGAAAAAGAAGCAGACAATGTTATAGTCCCATGATACAATAGTAGGTTGTACTTTTTTGTCAGGCATACATACTAGTACAGTATGTTTTGCTACTGATCTGTATTATACAGTTTCAGTGTCAACCCATAAATGATCAACAAAAGTCAAACCGCATTTGTTGATGAAACAGTTTGGTCGGCTCAATTGTTCTAGCAATGAAACAGCTCATTTAAATGTTACGTTGAAACACGACATGTTATGTATTAAGCCACCCCCCAGGGCAGCAGAGTCTACATTGTCAAGATATTTTTTGCACAAAAAAAAACCACTTCCAAGGTTTCTAACGCCAGTAAGTGAGGCACTTCCCTAATAATGCAGCATCACATGCTATTTCACTTGATACTATTAATCTCACAGAAGCAAAAATAACAAAAAAGATCATTGGTTACACATTTGGGACTTACTAGCAGCCTCACCAGCAGCTATGGCAGCTGCCAACATGTGTCATCAACATATTTTAACACGTGTTTTCCATTGCTCAATACAGAAAACAAAATTAAACAAAAAGTGCAAAATTGCATCATCTTGAAATAGTAATTGGCCCATATAATTAAATACTGTTTTTTCCTCAATGGTTAATATACTGTGAATTGACAAGAAATAGTATTTCATTACTGTATGTTGCATGACATTATATGAAATTATTTAGGAAAAACAGGGAAAAGGAGTAAATAGCCTCATCCATTCCTTGACCACCCAATCACATCACGATGGTTATTGGATTTTCAAGTATGACTTTGTCACGTTTCATGACATGTGATGGAAACCCATTCAAAGTTGTTGACACAGCAGTATGGATGCTCAGCTGCAAGAGCACTTTGGAAAACAAATACAGGTAATAAAGGGACAGCCTGGGAACTAAAAATAAAACTAATTGGACATGACCTGGCCTTCCATACAATGTTAATAAAACTGAAGTATCCAGTCCAACAACAGAAACCCAAGCAAGCATGCATTTTCAGTCTCACGAGATCATATCTTCTTCAACTGAGGGCCACAGAATGTAAGCACTAATATGATGATGCATACATGAGTCTTCTGTATACTATATGTAATCAAGCATTCACAGAATTCAAATCAATGTGGGAGGCTGTCTGAAATAGTCCACACCTCCGTTGGGCTGAGAAGCTCTAGTGAGAATGCCAAGTTAGTGACAGTGTGTGTGTTATGACGAAAGGGAGAGTGTTGGTGAAGGAATTGTTGTTGTCATGTTGTAGGTTGAGTTTTGTGATGAAGACTGAGGGGATCCTAATGGGCTATAAATGGGTCGAGCAGAAATGGTTATTGGCGGGGAGTACTGAGCAGCAGTGGCTGATGTTGGGGAGTCTGAACTAACCTCATCCCCCTCTTCCGAGTCCCACACTTCACTCTGCAAGTAGTCTGCAAACAAGGCCTTGGCGCGTTGCAGGATCCTGCTCAGGTTGTGGCGCCGCACAAGGCGATCAAAGTGCATGGCAAGCTCATTGTAATCTAGGCTGTTCTTGATGATGTGGTCTCGGTGTTCCAGCAGAATGGACAAGCACAAAAAAAGCATAAAAGGATTGCCTTTTCCGAACTCTTGGGGAGGTGGAAGTGAAAGTGGTTTGATGCTGGCCTCCAGTTTTGGTGAACTGTCCATGTTAAGTGTGGAGCTTGAGGGTTTTTTGCTAGGAGATGGCAGGGTGTTGGAGGATGGCCTGGAAACAGGCTGTGACAAACCCCTTCCAAAAGGCAAAATTGGTGAAGACAGAAAGGATCGATTTTGAGTATGGGAGTTAGATGCAGCTGATGTTTTTGCAGTGGGGTTGGTGGTCAAGTTCAACCCTGTACTCCTGAGCAATTGTGCAGAAGATGTGATTACTTTCGGGACAGTTCTTGATAAGGCCTCTCTTCCATTAGTTGTGAATCCAAATGTGGTTTGTGGAGGAGAGTCTGGTGTAGGACCTGACCAACTAGAAGGTAAGGCTGAAGAAGAATGAGATACAGCACCAGTTTTCCAGACTGGCAGACCATTAACGGACATGGGAGGTGATGATCCTGAAGAAAAGTCATTGTTACAGTGTCTTATCAGAGGTGCACTTTCTCCAGGATCCTCCTCACTGTCAGTGGTGGACTGACGAACTAGAATGCGTGATAATGACTGTGAATCTATCAAACCCTGTTGCGGTTTGAGATCCTTCACGTTAAAGCAGTCTTCATTTTGGCCACTATAGTATTTAAACTCTCCAAAGCTCTCCTCAAGAGAAGGAGACATAATATGTGCTTTACCCATAGTTACTTTAGAAACACCACTATTACATCCAGGTCTAACATCAGGTTCTTCTCTTGAGGGCCTGAGCATATGTTGTCTACGCTGCTTCTCTTGCCCAGTGTGATTGTCAGCAGGCTTTTTTGTGTTCATGAAACGTGTCAATTTATCTAACTGTAACGGTGGTCCAATGAGCTCCACTTCAGTTTCAGGTGGATCTGGAGGCAAGGAGCTCCAAGTAACTTCAAGCATCCTTAGGGCATCATCAAAGGCAAACTCTCGCTTGAGCTCCAGGAGCAACCAGCGGTAACAGAAGAACAGGTCATCAGCTCCACGGGAGACCAGATAGGAGTAGAACTCATAATCTGAATACTGCAAAAGCAATTTTAGATGCTGGAATTTAATAGACATCAGTTGTCCATCAGGTCTGAAGTTCCCTTCCAATCGCTTCATGATGCCACAAAAGCAAATGAAGGCATGTGCCTCGTTATCCATAACGGCAAGTATCGGTGAAGCGATGTCACTCATCCCTTGACAGTATGAGATCTAAAAAATAACAAATATAAGTTATATTCGAATATAGTACATTCAAATGGCGTCATTGTGGGATTTAAAAAGCGTTTTAATAAAACGAGCAAATAAAAGCTAAAGACACCTGTGGATGTGTGATGGCAAAAGTAGTAAGCAGGTCTGTGAGCGCAGTCAAATGTGGACTGTCTTCGGATCCTGCGTAGTAGGGATGAGCACGGTCTGTCCTTAAGACGTCTTTAAGTACATTCCCTCGGATAAATTCAAGATCCTCGCGACTGACGTGGGCTGGCCATTCTTTCTTCAGCTGGTCGTACTCTCTCGTCTTCCGCTTCATGTAGTCCATCCTTTCCTGTCCACTCAGTCCGTCCGGGTAGACGTTAAGGAGGTAGCGCCAAACAACCTAAAAACAGCAGTCATGATGAAAACATTTTTTTAGCCTAAGGTAAATGCTTTTATTTCTCTGACGCGATTCATCAACTTTGCTTTGGTATGTTATATATTGTTTGTAATTATGTTCTATGTTGTTCCATTTTTGAAAGCGACGCCATCTGAGGGCTATCACTCGGGTAAACAAACGGTGCAGCGCTGTACGAGAGAGGATGTTTGCAGTGACTACAGGGAGTTTTCCAGCGATGTGTCAATAGTTGTTGAGGAGAGAAGAAGGAAGAAACATTTAGAGATGAAACGGAGAACTTGCGGAACATGGACTTAATGCCTTAGGATGTGCAGGTGAAAATTGGTTGCCTTCAAAACAGACTGGTAAGTGTAAATTACTTCTGAGTTGCTTATCCTTTTATTATTGTTTTATATCTGCTACTTAATAAGCATAAAGGGGCCTTTTATAGCCTTTTTATTTTATATTTTGACGCTGTCAAGGCCGCTGCCGCTCCCCTTGACTCCCACCGTCAACATATCACAGTGAAAACATTTTTATATAACATTTATAATGCTTTGCAGCCTTGTGACTATCGTGGAATAGTTTTAGAAGACATTGTGTAAACAAGACCTCACTTACTCTGTTCTGTGGCTTTCTTTCTGTGTACCAGCGGTATCCAAAAAACCTTCATACCGTACTTTCAAGTCAAATGCTTCTTGTCAAGGTGTTCCTATGAAGCAGTCATCAGTGAAATGATCACTGCAAAGAACAAAACTCAAGGTGGGCTTCCATCTGTCTCTTGGTCACTGCACTCCATCATCCATTGTTGTCTTAAACCTTCCTCTTTTGGAAAAGATAACATCTTAAAGTATCACTCGGATATTGTAAACATCCACAGCCACACAATGTTTGGGCATGACTTCTATTTGATTCGCTGTGGCGACCCCTGAAGGGATGAGCAGGGATAACCCGCTTCAAAAATATACTGAACCAAGTTGACGATCTACCTGGGGAAGCGTTTGCTTACTCTGCTTCAGCTGAGACGTGTCGCCCTGATGACGTCACTTCCCGAATGAGGCTAGTTCGTCATGGGTGACTGTAAATGTAATTTTCCCGAATTTACTGTTTGCTTTCAAGCATAACTACAAACAATATATTCCATATTTAAGCTAAGTTAATGAATCATGTCAGGGACCTTTGAAAAACAAATGAGAACTCCATGTCTAAGTCCATGCTATTTTGGTCGTAGTCGTAATAGTCCCAGCCACGAGTTTGCCGTATTCCTCCAGAGAATTCTCCAATTGTTATGTTCCCTTTTCAGTATGTTTTTTCAGTAAAGATAAGCAGTGTGCCTCTGTTCCAGTTAACCCCTTGAGTCCAATTTCTCCTTTCCAAGTTGTCTGTTGGTCTGAAAGTTGCTTCAGCAGCCACCACTGAACCTCTCAGCATTCTGGTGACTGCCTTTCAGAAAGCCACATTCTGAAGTTCCCAGGGGTAATAAACAACAAATCCAAGCCCTTGCTGCGCGATGCCATCTGGTTTACAGGCAACAGACTAGCCCTTCCTATACGCCAAATGCTTATGCTGTTCAGGGTCTCGGGAACGTTTTGTTGTGTTGTGGATTTTGTGCCTTGTGAACAGTGCAGCGGTTTCTCTAATGAGACGCTCCATATTGGCTTTCTTAACAATGCAAATATCAATTGATACCAATATTGGCAGCAGCTTTTCCTTCAAACTAATTTAGTTTAATTAGTAAATGCTGCTTCTACTGTAGGCATTTCACAAATAAACAGTGCAAAATAAGACAAATACTGCAATATGCCAAAAATGCTTGCATCATAAGCAAAGTGGACTTTAGTTCAGGTTTTCCCTAGTTTTGTGCTCTCATTTTGTTTTTTTTGTTTGGCGTGATGTGCAGCTGAGTGGCGGTCAAAAGTAACACTTTACAGTCATTGCAAATTGCATATGTAGAATCCAAACGACAAACTTGGAAGTCGTTCCGGGTGGTGCACATGCTGAGCTAGCATGCATGCTGCTCTGTGCAGCACATCGTCACTCATGCGCCGATATTATGTACTGAATAACCGATACCATTATGCCAGTTTTAGGCCAATATTGGGGGACATCCCAACTTTTGAGTATTCATATGGTAGGCCATAATTCCTTCTCATTTAGTAGCTTTTTCAGTATTTAACGCAAAGAAAAAAAGAAACCGCACCTTGCGTAGCGAAGGCTCCACACCGCCATGGTAGATCCGCAGTCTTAATTCCTCAGGCCGCGTCAACTGTCCTTGTCCATTGAGGTAACTATGAAACTCAGTGTCACTTAGGGGGGGCTTGAAAGGCTTGATCTCCTCCCCGTAAGACCAGCTGAAAGCTTGTTGGACTCGAGAGAAGGTCCGACCTACCTAAATCCAAATGTGGCGACCAAATGAGCACAGCAACAAACTTGATTTGCAGCAGAGTATGTGGAAGATAAATATTGTAAAAGGTACCTGGGACAATAAAGATTGTGTGAAAGGAAGTGCCGCAGATGCCAAAGATCTAGTCCTTTCTGCAAGAAGCTGCTCAGAGCCAATCACGTCTTTGGGGCTGATGATGTCCCAGTCCTCCATAACGGGACCTGTGATTGAACAAAGAAAAACTTAATAGATGGATTCACAACAAACATCTATTAAGTTTGTATCTCTATGAAAAATACAATTGATTAGATGCTTTTTCCTTTCACATCACTTTCAACAGTCATAAGGTCAGTAAATACAGACAGATTTGAAACTGTCACCCACAACTGAGAGGAAATGAGTTTGGACAGTGAGAAACTACCCAATAACCACAAAAGCGCAAGCCGACCGTGACATGCAAGCTGTTGAAATACCGATACCACTCACGACAGGACAAGTCAACACAGTTTTACATTATCTTACATTATTATTGAGCAGATTGATGGATGTTTGTAGCTGATGTGGACCAGTAATTACTTGGAATGCTTTATGGTCCGATGAAACAAAGAGTTGTTTGGTCTTAGTAAACAATCACTGCTTTAAAGAACGGTTGCAGTGGCATCACAATCTGGGGCTGTTTGTACATGGAACTAGGGATGCAACCGATTCAGTCCAGTATCGCTATACCGGTGTAACTCATGTATTGGAAATTTCTGATACCACCTGCGGAGATTTCTGATCCATGAGCCATGTCTGTGCTTTAGTGTTGTCAGGTTGTTGTCAGCCAATGTAGCAAGAGGAATATCAGCAAACGTAGCTGTCTCCGCACTCACACGAACGCCTAGCGTGTTCTCTGTCGGACATCACAAACACTACCCAAACTTCCAAGTCGCTACAGAAAGAGGACTTTATTAGAGCCTCATATAAAATCACCAGTAACGATAATGTGGCAACTCGGAAAATGTATGCAATGTTAAAGGTTTTGTGTTGTCCAACTGTCTGTGAAGTTATAAACGCGTCAGGATGAGTGCTTGTGTGTTTGTGGCACTGCAAGTGTGGAGACAGCTATGTTTGCTGATGTTCTTCTAGCTACATTTGTGGATATTCTTTTGGCATGGTTGCATATGAAATCAAACTGAACTCTGGAATTGGCAGATATCCACATTTACAAATCCGATCACAAATGAAAACATGTGGATAGGTCCACGTAGAGGGAATAATAAAGAAGAGAGACTTACAACTATTTGGACAGTTTTTAAGGAATACACAAGTAGGTGTTCTAAAACCCCATTACATTTACACAATGTACATGCACATTAATGTGGCTGAAATGGATAAGGTAAGATGACATGCTTTTAATGACCTCATCGGTCCCATTGAAGCAGAGTGGAAAATGCATTTGCTTCATTGCATTATTATATCATGCATTTATATGATATAAGATGATATCTACTAGAAATATTACCCTCCAAGGCAAAAAATCTCAAATCTCTAGTGCAATAAACTTGTGTTTACCATGTTCCAAATATTAAGTGTTCAACAAGAGGTTGAATCCGGTGTGCAACTGTTAGAGGAGACATAATATGGTTCAAAAAGGTCATTTTCCTTACGTGGAAAGCAGAAGTGCTAGTGAACTAGCCGCTGAGTGAACATATCCTCTCTCACCAGAAAAAATTACTCACTGCTCAGCACTTGTGCTATATACAGTACATCTACCAGAGACTGTTTTTTTCTCTCTTCAGTGAGTCCAAACATACCAGTTTCTATCCTGTCACACTGCCCCTTCATATTGCCGAGACAAAGACTGGCCGCAGGCTGTGTTACGTTGTACTTCCAACACTTTGACATATCTGACCTCAGCATGAAGTAAAGACAAACCAAAGCTTAGGTTCTTACTGTCTTCTGAAGGTTTCACGTCCATTTTGAGTTGTAGATATGGCTTGGCTGCACTGGCAAATGCAACATCCAAATCCCCGTCAGACATCAAAGACAGGTACATTTCCGCACCGCTTCCACCGCGGGACATGTAACTTATCTCAAAATTGCGCTTCCTAAAGAAGCAAAACACATTTTTATGTACTTATTGCATTGACTGTGTTTTAATCATGCGGGACGACACTTACCCAGTCAGATCAAAGGCCTTTATTAAAATATGCTGCAACACCTCCAATGATGTTATCTGAGGATCTACAGCAAAGGATCGAAACTCCACAGCAAATACTCCATCACATTTCTGAAATGCATTGAATCACAATCTGTAAACAAATAATCACTGCAATTGATGCATTATCAATCTGCACGGTTCCATTATGACAAATTGATATTGTGTGTGTTTTTGGTTTTGGATCGGTTCTGTGTTCGGAGCATTTGCCCATATTTGCCTTTGTCCTTCACCTCAAGGCTTAAACTGATAGGGAAACTGAGCCCACTTCGTTTACTGTAAGCACAATTTTAGGGAAAAAAACCTCAGCAATTCCAAAACAATACTCTTAAGTAATGTCAGTGCAAACAACAATGCAAATTATTGGGCACAGGCCTTCTAGTGATAACGACTGACTGCTGTTTTCCTGTTTACATGCAGAGCATATGCAAGGGCTGACAGACACTACTGATTACAACAATGTTGCTTCCGTCGGTGACGTCATCCCGGGCTGCTTTGACGTCGGACTCCAAGTAGCTTAGTTATACTGGACGCGTGTGTTGTGTTACGTTTGACTGCCGGTGTCAGCTATGCAGAGTTTGCTCGAATCACCGGCAAAATAAGACGACGGAAAGAAAGGACGGCCCACATTAGCACGACAGCTTTCAACAACAACAATGGTGACGCTGGGGCCGGTAACACAATACACCTACATATCTCAGACCGAATTGACATAACGGTGTATCCTCTATGTGTAGCAGGACAGTGTGCACATAAAAAACATCTATATATAGAGAATACAGTACAGCAAAAGAATATGAATGACAATCCTACCTTTACTTTGACTCGAACCACCCCCCTCTCCTCCTCGCCTGCCATTTTAAGAAGTCGGATTTTGGATCAGTGTAGCGCTCTGGAAAAACGATCCTTTGTCCATCTACAGCAACATAGTGATCAATAACATCCCGAGGTTAGCCGAATGCCTCCGCTTCGCTACTAGTCTTCCTCGGCTTCACTCAGAGCATTTAGGTGCGTTATACTACCATCTAACGGCCATCTTCTGCTATTTTTCATGTGGTATTTCCTTCCTGAGCGCTACAATAAATAAATAAGCGATGTAACATAAAATCTAGTTATTTTACAACGAGGAACTATTATTCAGACGTGCACGTTTCCGCTTATAAAACGAATGGTTTCATAATTCCACACAACCACTCTGCAACTTTGTCATGAGACGAGTAGCCTTGATGCATGCTGGGAAATGTAGTATAGAGTGTTCGTTGTGCAGTGAACCGTTGAACGGTGAAGACTTCAATCCCCATAAAGCCAGTTGTTAGGTTTTTTTTTCTCATGATTTCACTTTTACGCTCAAGGAGTCCCTCAGTTGTGGTTTTCTCCCCTCTGTGGTCGGATAAAACCGTCCGCTTCAACCCGCGGCCGTGGCGGACACCTCAACGATAATTTGTAGGACTAACGCGCTGCCTTCGACTCGGACTAAAGGATGGACTCATTGGAGACGAGCGTCTAGCTTGCTAACTAACAAGTAGCTAACTGCTAGCCGACTGACGCCTGGTCCTTTTGACTACCATGGGAAAGCCACGCTCATGCTAACTGGCTGCTAGGTCAATAAGCAGCACGCTTTAAATGCATTGCTACAATTCTGCACGTTGATCCAAACACCCGTGATGGAGGAAGTTGACAAAATCTTGATTCACGCCCTGAAACAAGTCGGCACGTAAGTATTTGCTGATGGGATGTGTTTACTTTTGGAACGTTATTGTTCGACCAAATATGTTTGACTCCAGTTAGCCAAACTGTGCTTCCCCGTACTCGAGCATCATATGATCCAACACGTGGGCAAAAGAATGTCAGCTTGCAGGGGAAAAAAAAAAACACATTCCAGTACGGCGGTTGTGCCTCTTGCAGAGAGCTGAGCGAGGAGATTGACAGCGTCAAAAGTTTCACCAGCGAGCTGATAGTGGAGGCGGTGGTGAGATGTATCCGGATTATCGATCACGGTCTCGGCAGCGCACTGCCAACGACCCTGCCTCCCGCCATGTCTGCCCGCTTCAGAGTGGGCATGAGCCTGGCACAGGCCTGCCAGGTAAGGTACCCCGGAAGGTGCTTTGCTTGAATTTAACGAGGCAAAGTGTGGCAAACGCGCACCATCGTCCTACTACCATAAACACACAAACACCACTTTGTTGTAACATTTGATCATTTTCTTTGGGAGCTTTGTGTGGGTTTTTAGCAGTTGCAAGATTTCTTTTGAAGGTGTTTATCCTGCAGCATTTTCCCATGTCTATGGATCATTCCTGTGTTTGTAGTGTTTGGACCTTGTGTGCTTGCCCCTATAAGCCACTGAAAAAACATCAGCTGTCACTGAACAGAACGGAATGTAACATTGTGTTTTGTGTTATTATACATTTAGACATTTGTTCAAACAAGAGCACTTGATCATTTAACTGTAAAGTGTTACTATACTTATGTACACTATAAACCCCTCATTACTGTTCCAGACTTGTGGGCAAGAAGTGACGTGGGAGGTTCAAAGTTGAGTTTCAGATGGGTTACGGCCACGACAGTAGCCCATGTTATTAATGTGGGGATTATTAGCATGTTGTTATTATTATTGTACACGTGAGATCGCGCAAACCTGCAATAAAAGGCAGTTGTTCCGGTCTGGTGCTTGCCTCATGGAACATTACGTACCATTACTAGGTACACCTAGTGGCCAGTGTAGAATACTACATTTCTGCAACATATATGCATCAGTTCATTTATACATTTTTATACTTGAAAATGCCTAATTTAGATAAAACCACACAAATAGCTTAGCTTAAATAGCTAAGTAAACTAATTGGCTGTATTGAGCCACAAAACAGCATGATTTAACACTTAAATGATGGTGCAACATAGATTATATCTGTCCTGTGTACATACTGCTGATTTCAACTTTGGACAAGTATGACAGTGGAATAGCATTTGCAGTGAGCACTCTGGGGGAAAAATACATTGCCATCACCAAAACTATATTTAATCAATATCAAGAACTGTTGCCAGGCAGTTCCTAACATGTCTGTTTGGTTGCAGGACATTGGTTACAAAGGTGAGATAGGCTATCAAACCTTTCTGTACAGCAGTGAAACTGAGATTCGCTCCCTGCTCATGTTCCTTGTGGAGAAACTGCCTAGAGAAAGTGCTGAAGCCTCCGACCAGCCGACAGGTAATCACATCATCAGTCTCTGTATGGTCTGCAGTTTCTCGCAGCTGCAGTTGTCTTGTATTAAAGCTTTATGGATAACAGACTATGATAAGTTGGACAAAGAAAGCCTATTAATGTACTAGTGCATCATCAGGAACCAGAGTACCGGTAGCTTGTGGGTTGTGGTACATCAAGGGTAGGGAACCTATGGCTCAGGAGCCAGATGTGGCTTGTAAAGACTGCATTTGGCTTTCAAAAATGTTTAAATGGTAAAATAAATTTACATTTTTTAGGGGACCTGATATTATAAAGTAAAACATTACATAAATAATGTTAAAAATAACATTCAAAACCTAAAACTTTCTTATACACTTGAATCCATTCCTTTTTATCTCAATGTGGGTGGCCACAGCCAATGCCAGATCCCGGCACCAAAATGTGATTATTACTAGATAATGCCACAGACCGCCTGAGTCATGGCGATATCAAGAAGTAAACTTCCCCTTCTTTAATTAGTCGGCTAGATAATTCTGTTGAGCAAACCCTTTTGATGAAGAAGATGCCAGAAAGAAAGAAAGAAATGGAGTACGGTGCACCATGCAGCACCAGAAATCGCATTAGTGGTAAGATGTGTTTTATTTATTAGTGCTCAGCTTCAGAAAAGCAATGTCATTAAAAACTCAGAAACTTATATTTTAAAATTGTTGGTCCTGCTTAAAAATTCACACATTTATTTGTAATTCCATGGTAAAGAAAATCTTCTATGGCTCTCACGTAAATACATTTTAAAATATGTGACTTTCATGGGTCTCGTAGCCAAAAAGGTTCCAGACCCCTGTTACACGATGGTATACAATTCAACCACAATGCAATGTATGATCACACCAATAGCAATTTGGCAACTCACTCACATTGACTTCATTCAAATCCTAAACATTTTGAGAAGTCAGCAGTTTTTCTTTTCTTGTAGGCAAATCTTCAATCCTTCAGAGAGCCATTGCTTCTGCCATCAAAGCTCAGCTGGTTGCACCATGGCTCCCTCCAAACTGCAGGCTGCCACTGCATGGTGAAACACAAGTAAACTCTTAAAAGTTGCACTTTGTCGTTGAGGTAGTGGTTAAAAAATACACTCCTGATTTAAAGTTAAGACCAGTTGAGAAATTGCAAGAATTTACATTTTGCATTATAGAATCTGACAGAGGTATAAGTAGAGCTTCAAAAAGATAAAATGGGTGAGAGACAGAAATTTCAGTAAGCATTTAATTACAAACAAGTAAAATAGGCTGTTCATCAGCTGATAAAGTTTAAGACCACAGGCTTTAAAAGCCAAAATATTTGCAAAAATGTGGATTTAATGTAATTTTCTGCCAGATATTCACACGGTCATAATCTCTTAATGGCAAATGGATACCTAAGATGTTTTCCACACAGCACAGTTGAGTGGGCACCTTCATGATGTGGGTTTGCAAAAGTTTACAAACACTCTTGCAAACAGCGAAGGCCTCTGTGAAGCCATTTTCAGCCCTTGGTGTAATAGTACCACTAGTCTCATGGAAGCAACGATTAACAAGAATAGGACAGCTACTCATTGAGTCTTTTTTTTTTTACATTTTATTTCTATTTCGGGTGGGGTGCTATGGTCTTAAACTTTTGATCAGCTGACTTTTGATCAGCCTGCAGTATACAGTATACAGCCGACAGTATTTCACTGTAAGGGTTGTATTGCAATAAATCACTTACTCAGAAATGTTTTTGTCTCACTCCCATTTCATCATTTGCTTCTCTTCTGCTGGCTCTCAATGAAAGCAGTCACATCTTTTCCCTCTCCTCCTTCTTATCTCTCCCTACTTTGTCTTGTTTTAGTCCTGTCTCATTCTGTTAAGAATGCTCTCTGCACTGCCCTTTGTCCTCCAAATCTAAATAATGGAATTGATAAATTGGTCTCTCCACGCAAAAGACAAGATCTTCTTGATTAGAAGCCCAGAATCGGGGGAATCTGTCTGCTTGATTCGATTATGCACTGCTCTGGTGTATCGCAGAATTCAGGCGCAGCAGTTCACCGCACCCCAACGGCTGTCCCGTCATGATTGATATGGTGGTTAAAGGTGCACTTTGACTTTGAATCACAACAAGGAAAATATTATGGAGAAGCTTTCAGAATTGCAAAGGCAGATGGTTCGATTGAGAAACTACAATGGACAGAGTACAGAGTCAGTTGGAATGCAGCTACTCCCATAACCTAAGCATCTAATCTGCATTTCGGGCTCCCCCCTTGGGGCTGGCTTATTCAAGGTCACGGCTCAAACAACAATTCCTCCAAGAGATTGCTGCAGTGGGACACTCTGACCCCTCTCCTCCTTTTTTCATGGGCACCTGATGTTTGTTGTCTCTGACTCAATCACGAAGATCTTCATGGCAACTGCTGTTTTATCTTGATGACACCCTGCGGACTGAGGTTCCACGATTTGACACCTGTTGGGGGAACTTATTCAGGCCTACACACTCAGGCATTCAAGAACACTCACATGCGCATTTGCACACACATCACTTCCCACATCCAACACCTCCACAGCAATCCACCACCTACCACCTACCATCTTGTGGAGACGGTGACCATAGCTTGCACCGATTATGGCTGCATTTGCTGTGGCTGGATGCTGGAATGATTCTACTGCACCCACTGGTAACTTGTTTGCCATGTAGCAATAAAAATATATAATATATATACAATATAAAAACAGTGATTAGTCTGGTTAGTCACATTGGACTGCTATTATTTTGGACACTACTGTATATAGACAGATGATTGCACAATTTGGCTTGTACCTCTGTATAAGTGACGACTAAAGGGCATTCAGATTTATTTTTTTTTTGCATTTTGAAGTTCTACTCAGAACCTCCATATGATTTGACAGTAAAAATGGTAAATTCTTGCAAACTTTCCACCGTCTTAAAGTTTTGGTCAGGAATGTGTGTATGTGCTGGGAAGTAAATGATCACACACTTCTCCATTGTGCTTGCTACATACTGAATAGTATGGCACAGACTCAAAGATGTCAATGATGCATTGCGTGCATATGTGCTCATGGTCTTTAAATGTTCTTTATCTTAATAAGAACAACTAGGAGTTGCATTAAATATTTTCATTCTCATGTGAGATTTTTCTCTCCATAGACTTCCGGAGCACTGTACAGCTTCCACAGCCTACACCTAAGTTTACCCCACTGTGTTAAAGATCCAGGAAAGAAACCACAGAAAGGTAGTCAGCAGTCTTTACTACAGTTTGATTAAAATCTAAACTATGTAAATGAAAAATAAAATGAGGTATTTCAGTTTGCTGACCCGCTCTCTGAATTGACTTCTTTTTAAGTTAAGTTAAAAGTGCCCACAAGTTACAATAAAGGTTATTGGATAGCTATCTACGTCTGTCTATTTCCATATCTAACTTATTGTGTGGAGATATGACGAAATAACTAAAAATGTACACTTCACTTGCTAACCGTGCTACAAAAAAGGTCAGTTAGGATAATCCATAATTCCACTTATAGAGAATGTACAAGCCCTTTATTTCTAAAATTGCAAGTATTAATATTTGCCGATCTTGTAAACTTTCTAATGGCTAAAATTGTGCATAAAGCAAACAATAACCCAACTATGTAATGCAGTTTTTCTCAACGAGAGGAGCAATATGATTTTGAGAAAAATTTAACTTAAAACAATTTATAAACTATAACAATGCTAAAAACCCTTAGCATATCATTTTGTGGAATCAAGGTATGTATCGGATTGAGTAAAGAACTCAAACAACGTACTAAAATGATTTGAAAATGATGGTTTAAATAAGTTTGCTTCTTCCTGCTCCTTTTTAGACTTTTTAAAAACTGAATCCAACGTAACCTGTATGCATGTTCAAAATAAATTAAACCATTACCATTTGTTGAAAAATGCATACAAAAGTAAGCTCTGGCAAGTACGGGGGGTTGAATCCCATATTTATTTAAATCAGTTCAACAGCATCCATAATGTATATGTACTGTATTTAACTAATGGCAGTTGAACTGAAACGTGTGCTATGACTTCAGAGGTAAAGGACTACCAGCGAGATTTTCTCCGCCCTGTAACTGCTCAGCTCTCCCATCATGCCTCTGTGGTGGCGTCCATACTGGAGCAGCACACAGCTGAGCTCAGTGCTGCACAGGAATGGGACAACGAGTGGAACAGCCAGGGACTTCTGTCACGTCTTACACCACAGGTATATGCAGTAATATATACATGTATACAGTATGAATGTTTTTTCCACATGCACTACATCAAAGCTGTTTATTTATTTATTCCAATGTTTTTTATAAGAGCCGATTGGCTGTAAATGTTGAACTATTTCTCCTTGTACACAGGACTACAGGGCCCGAAAACAGACTCGACTGCGAAAACGAATTGAGGAGCAGTTGCGCTCTGCTGCTCTTCCTTCTGCGGAAAGTGCCTTTGGTCCTCTTGCCTCTACCTCTGATTTGTCTGACATACTGCAAGCCTTTAAAGGCTCTGCCTCTTCTGAGCACATCCTAACAAAGGGCTCGCACTTTACCCATTCCCAGAAGTTCACTTTTACACAGGTGCTTGCTTTTCCTGTCGAAGAATGAGTCCTAACAAATGTGTCTGGACTCTGTTAATCAGCAACGTGTGTATTTATGTACGTGTGTGTGATCAGGAAGTACAAACAGCGGCGTCTGCTGTGCGTCAGACAGACTTTGATAATCATCAAAGTCAGCAGGAGGAGCTGGCTTCACTGCAGCAGCAATTTCAGCAACTGTGCATTGAGGTGGACCAACTAACTACCGAACTGAAGCACATGAGCGTCACAAATGCCCAGGTAGTGCACACACACCTCCTGCCTAGATTGAATCCATAGCCCTTGTAAAGAAATCTGTTTCTATTGTAAGGACGTCATCAATCTGTACCTACAAAAAACATCAGTTATTTTCCCTAAATTCGTCTATAAATAACTTGCATACTCAACCATAACCCCGCTACTTTATCATGCATGTTCATCTTTTAAAAACTGTCTGTGCTGCCTATATATTCAAACTCGGAATTCGTACCCGAGGCGTATTTGCCTTACAAAGATATTTGATTTAGTTAAAATAGTAAAAGTGTCTTTTTTGAGTGTTGGACTTATCTAGCACCCTTCTGTATAGGTACTAGATGAGACGAAGCAGCGGGAGCTGCACAACAACGAGGAGGAGGAAAAGATACAGGTGAAGAAGAAAACCATTGACTTGTTGCCAGATGCTGAGAACAACCTATCGAAGCTTCAGGTGGGTTGTTGAGTGTGGGTAGACATTTCTTCAGATGTAACTGAGCTTCCATGTTAATATTTGTCTTTCTCTGTAGGGTCTCGTGGAGGCCAGTGCCAAGCGGGTGGTGAACCTGGCTTCTCAGTGGGAAAAACACCGCGCTCCACTCATTGACGAACACCGCAGACTCAAACAAATCTGCAGTAATCAGGATGTAATTATGCATAGAAAATAAGTATTAATCAATGTACGTTTTTACCTTTTACTTGGTAATTCATGCTCATTTTTTTCAGATGGAATCTTCCAGAAAGCTGTCTGAAATCAAGGTTTTACATGACAAAATCCGTGTATCAACAGATGAGGCCAAGAAGAAGGAGGAAATATACAAGCAGCTGGTAAAAAACAATAAAAATAACATAACATTCAATGACAGTTTACGTAAATTCAACATGTGTCAAATACAAGTACAGTTGTGAAAATGTTGAATGTGAAATGAAAACAATATCCACTTATTTTTGTTTGAATGAATGAATGAACAAACCGTGCTGGCACCAGCATCAGTCAAGCACGAATGAAGACACTAACATATCTGCCAACCTTGAACAAATTTAAAGAAAAAAGGTAAAAGATAAAGATAAATTCCTTCTGCTTTTCACGCATTTCAAGTCAATCCAATTTGTGAAGTTTTTAACAACCGCACCACCATGCGGTGTATTTGTCAGAAAAGCGATAGCACATGCAACATAGTAGGGTTGCATGATGTGCCAAAATTGTCCCCTTCAGGCGTAGGAGAGTTACGACATAGGGTGTCTTAGTTTTTTCACATGGCTGCGTGCACCTTTCTGTTAACATTGTGTTTTTGTCCTTCAATCTAGGTATCAGAGTTAGAAAATCTTCCTAAGGATATGACTCGGGCAGCATACACACAGAGGATTCTGGAGATTGTGAGCAACATCAAGAAACAGAAGGAAGAAATAACCAAAGTAAGATTTTGCAATAGGACCAGCATAAGTACCCATGAACAAATGAAGGTCTCCTAAGAGATATGGTCATATTGTTTGGGACTGAAGTTATTTTTTTGGGGCATAATCTAAAAGGTTGTCTTGTTGCAAACACACAACTGAGCCTTTATGAAGATGGAAAAGATGCCAAAGCCTATTTTCTTAGAGAACCTTCTGCTTGAAAACTGAATTGTGTCTTTCAGCCAAACACTAGTCTGGGAAGGCGCGTGTGCTTCTAACAACCTTTTTTTTTCATTTTTAAACAGATTTTGTCTGACACAAAAGAGTTGCAAAAAGAGATCAACAGCCTCACAGGAAAACTGGACAGGACTTTTGCTGTGACGGATGAGCTCGTCTTTAAGGTCCTTTTACAATAAGTGCCTTTCTGTGTGCTTTCGTTAGCTTTTGTGCTTTTAAGGGGAAGGTCTAAGGGGAAGAATCTGAAATGGCCTTAAGACATTAAAACCCTTAACATTCAGTATTAAACCGATGATTTTCTGCTGTCTATGTATGAACATAATTCAATGTTTTATCTTTGACATCCCTGACAGGACGCAAAGAAAGATGAGTCAGTCCGCAAGTCCTACAAGTATCTGGCTGCTCTGCATGAAGTACAGTCATTCTGAATATTCTCAATTTCAATTTATTTCTTTGATTTGCAGTATTGTATCTCACCTTCTCTCACTCGTGTAGAACTGCAGTCAGTTGATCCAAACCATTGAGGACACTGGTACAATCCTGAGAGAGATAAGAGATCTAGAAGAACAGGTAGGATTTGCTGTCTAGTTGTTTTGGATCATCAGTGCCCAAAGTCTATGAAGGTGTTCAGTAATCCCCTGTTTATCGTGGTTAATTGGTTCCAGACGCGACAGTTATAACTGAATTAATTTTTCAAAGTTATTTTAAAAAAAAAATATATATATATATTTGTAGTTACAATATTGAAAATCTGTTTACAACCTTCTAAATACCGATTTTATCTTTGTTAGAGTGTCTATATATGAAATAACACCCCTACACAGTAGTCACCATGTTACCCCATATAGTATACATAATAAGAGAAACTAAGACGTAATATAGACTCACTCAAGGGGAGAGTTCCCTGTTATTTTACTTCCTATTCTACAGTACACCCTACGGTGACTGTTTTCTCATTTAGGTAACATTACTGACACCTAGTGACCAATGTGCTGTACTACATATCATCATATTGTCTGTGAATGCATCTTCTGAATGCCTCATATTTTTAGACATTTTCATGCTTGAACATGCTTAACTTAGGCAATACATTCATTCATTTATTCATTTTCTATACCGCTTGTCCTTATTAGGGGCGCGGGTATGCTGGAGCCTATCCCAGCTGACTTTGGGCGGGAGGCGGGGTACACCCTGGACTGGTCGCCAGTCAATCGCAGGGCACATATAGACAAACAAAGACATGCAACCATTCATACCTATGGACAATTTAGAGTCGCCAATTAACCTAACATGCATGTTTTTGGAATGTGGGAGGAAACCGGAGTACCCGGCGAAAACCCACACATGCACGGGGAGAACATGCAAACTCCACACAGAGATGCCCAACAGAGATTTGAACCCTGAACCTCCTGACTGTGAGGCCAACATGCTACCCACTCATCCACCGTCCGGCATTTTTTACTAATACTAGACCATGAAACAGCAATGATTTATTGCTATATTTCTGAGAAAACGTGAGAGTGAAGATTCGTAATCCAAAGTGGCAAGGGATTACTGTATTTTTTTTGTGTGACTAATTTTGACTTATTTTTATTTTTTACTGACCATTTATTTGTTTATATTTACATACATATTTTCCTTTATCAACAGATTGAGACAGAAAATAGTAACAAAACAGTGGCTAATCTGGAGAGGATTCTGGAAGACTACAAGTCCATCAGACAAGAGAATTCTGCACTTGCTGCCAAGGTTAGAGAGGGCTGACTCTACACTGCCTTGTGATGGCCACACTCAAAGACAACTGTTGCTCCGTAATAAGACTAAACACATCATCGAAATAAATCATTGCAGTCCATTAACACCACCCTGTTGCCGTTGGGTGCTGCTTTGCCTTACAAAGCTAATCCAATATTTGTATCATGGAACCAGAACAAGCATTTTATGATGTAGTGTGGAACCTCATGTCTGATTTTTTTTTTTTTTCATGTTAAACGCATTTCTGTCCACACATGCTCAGAGTATTTATACCCTACATTAAGCAGCAGTGGCCAGCAGATGTTTCTGCCTGACCTGCCTTATTTGTTTAAAGACATTATTGTTTGAATAATGTTGAGACTGTTGATTAGATTTTTCTTTGTCAGTACAGCGTCCACCCTGATCATTTTCAGATTAAGCTACAGCATATTTGAACTGAATGTTGAGTGAATGGTGTTTGAATGTGGTAGACTTGATGTCTAGATCTATTATTAAACTATTGTTTATAAAGTATTTGACTTGAAAAACTTTATTGGCAAATCTCATACTGATTCAACCACAACACAATTGACAGCCAGTCACCACTTCAGAAATACATTTGCTCCAGAAACAACATTTTAATGTCAGCCCACAAGTTTTTGATTGGGATTGGGCTGGCCATTCCATAACATGAATTTTGTTGGTTTGAAACTATGATTTTGCTGGTTTACTG
The DNA here is from genome assembly GCA_024372805.1 of Oostethus manadensis. Taxonomy (NCBI): domain Eukaryota; kingdom Metazoa; phylum Chordata; class Actinopteri; order Syngnathiformes; family Syngnathidae; genus Oostethus; species Oostethus manadensis. The sequence goes on along the minus strand of QODF01000033.1, from coordinate 2,701,353 downwards.
GTGTGTTTGTGATCATTGTCTTGCTGAAACACCCATTTCAATGGCATGTCCTCTACAGACAAAATTACCTCTTCAAGTATTTTGAAATATGCAAACTGATCAATGATCCCTGCCATACGATAAATAGACCCAACAGATAGTAGGAGAAACATGCCCATATCGTGATGCTTGCACCACCATGCTTCACTGTCTTCACTGTGTACTGTTGTTTGAATTCAAGTTTGGAGGTTGTCTCACAAACTCTCTGCGGCCCTTGAACCCCAGAAGAACAGTTTTACTCTCATCAGTCTATTAAATACTCCTCCATTTCTCTTTAGGCCAGTTAATGTGTTCTTTTGTGACCTTTTCTGCACATGCCTTTTTTTTTTTTAACAGGGGGACTTTGCGGGCGATTCTTGTAAATAAATGACACAGATGTCTTCTATCTGTCACAGTACTTAAAGGTAACTCCAGACTGGCTTTGATCATCCTGGAGCTGATCATTGGCTGTGCCTTTGCCATTCTGGTTATTCCTCCATCCATTTTGATAGTTCCCATATTATAACCTTTCCCCAACCACATTTCCCAAAAAGTACAACTTTTTTGTATGTTTTTCATACTCTGACTTATAAAAAGTACGTTGAGATGGTACTAAAATTTTAATTTAGGCTGCTGCCCCCGCGACCTGACCTCGGATAATTGGACAAAAATGGATGGATGGATGGAATAGTCCTTGTAATGATTTCATTACTGTGCATTAATTAGCCAGCATGCTCCTTCAACCTGAAAGCTGCAGTTGTGCAATATCGATAAATGCTCATTTGATTTAAGATTTTTTGCTCTCATACTTGTGCAGTATTCAGTTAGAACAGGGATGAGCAAACTTTAGACTGACAGACCACATTAGGTTAAAAAACTTGGCTGAAGGGCCATCTATATATAAGTAGTCACCAAACAGAACAACATACCTGCTCACGGTGCAACGAAACAAAAACAGGCCCAAAAAACAGGTCCTGAGTTAGAATCATGTCCTGAATCTGGTCCAACAGGAAACCTTTGGTGAGGGGTCAGAGGTTTCTTTGACAGCCAAATTGTTGGTCAATAGGTACTCTTTTCACATCCTTGGATGGCAGTACCTGAGGTCAAATGTCAGGCAGCTGCAGCTGAGACATTCCTTAAGAAATCTGTCAGGAAGTGAGCACTTAAACAGCTGCTGTTCAAACACTTGACTCTTCAAATACCGCAGCTCAGAAACATGACTCCTGGACTGCTGCAGCACATGAATTTGACACTAAGATGGGTGCAGCACAAGCCCTGGATCTCCAGTGTGCCGCCAGACTAAAGCAGGGAATGCGCAATATGGCATTCAACTGGATGTGGAGGGCCAAAAGAATGGATGGATTAGATGGAGTCAGATCCTTGGCTTACTGTGCAGCAGAAACTGGAGATGCAGAGACCAATAGTGGACTTGAGGACATGGGACTAGGCAGAGAAAGCAATAAAGGGAGAGGACCAAGAGAAGCTTTTCTTGCAGGCGACGAGAGCCAGGAAAGCCACATACAATATTTTGAAGTGTATTTCTGTGAGAGCCATATAATATTTTTCAAAATTGAAATTTTTATTTCACAAAAGTACGACTTTAAAAAGGTTTTGACTTTATGCTACTAATTATCATGTTACATTTTTCCTCAATAATATTAGGACGTTATTGTCATAAAACTGAAACTTTTTCTTGTTAGAGTATAAATGTTTTCTTTTAATATTGACCTTGTACAATTATGGCTGATTTTTTTCTCTTTTTTTTTTTTTTGCTGCTTGATTTTCCTGTCAAAATAACATTTTCACGATGGCGCAAGTCATTTTGACCCCCAGACCACACTTTGGACTCCCCTGCTCAAGGGACCCCTGACACGGCAACCTCTCACCCTTGACTCCATTTTTTTCATGAAAGCATAAGACCACAACAATGTAATAATAAGCATCCATCCATTTTCTATACCACTGGGCTGAAGCCTATCCCAGCTGACTTACATCTTGGACTGGTTGCCTGTCAATAACAGGGCATAATATAACAAATAATAACAAACAAAACACTGATTCAACCTTTTAAAAATATTTATTGAGCAATACACGCTGTTCAGAATAAATGTACACAACCATCGTAATTGGTTTCATTATACCAAATGAATTGGTTTACAGTATAGCCATACATCACCAGACTTGGTCGTTTTGACTTTGCCTAACTTTTCTTTAGTTTGGGAAGTACTGCTCTGCAGTGTTACAAAGTACAACAATCAAATGACCAAGTTTGTTCCATCCACACCGTATGGTTTAAAGGTCATCAATGCTCCATTTTATAGAGCAGTTTAACTAGAGATTTAAGAAATGTTTTTTTATGCAGACAGCAATTTCTTTTCAGATTTAGCCTCCATAATTAATAAACTATGAAGGCTGTAGCAATGTTGGCTTCCATGGGCAACATAAGATGACTTGACACTTCCCGCCAATGCGTCGTGGGCGTGTGTGTAACATCACACACTTCTTTTGTCGGTGCCACGAAGGAACAGAATGTCCTCTTAAATAAGTGTCAAAGCACTGGCCAAAACCATCCAGCAGAAAGTGGAGGACTGTTTGCAAGGAGCGTGGCAAGCTTGGAAGCGCTTTAATGCCCCCCCACGTGTCGTTTTTCTCCGCTCATCCAATCAATTCCGATGAACGTGAGGCTCATTGCCATAAATATAAACCCCAGTGTTGCAAAACATGCGGCCTGAAAACCCCAAAAGGAAACAACGTTAGCATGGAATCAAATAATCGACCGATGTTTTTCTGAAAGGTAACAAAGTCTACCTGGATCTTTGGTCTTGAGTTCATGGGCTCTTGTTCAGTGGGTATGATGCGGATATAGAAAAGTCCAGGCAGGATGAAGATCAGAGTGGGTGCAGTTGTTGCCCCTGAACACAGAAAAGATGGGCTGCTATGACATTTTCAGGGCACAAAAGACATCCTTGCAACTACAAATGCATGTACGGGGTCGGGAGTCCTTGACTTAAATTTTTAGAGTCAACCTTGGTAGAGTTTAATAGGTGTCTTCCTAACATTATAGTTATCTTTTTGCATTCAACAGGAAGTGCCCATCCTCTATCCACTGCTTTTGGTGTTTTGGCGGTACCATAAGAGTAACACTGATGTCGGTGAAGAAAAGTGTGATGATAACCATAGAAACTGCCATGGAATTATGTAGTGCAGTATGAGCAATGCAAATGATTAAAATATACAAATTACCAGTCCTATGCTCTTTCCTTCACTATGTGTCAGGTGCTTTCAAAGGGTGAGTGGTTTTTCTTATTCTTCTCAAGTATCACTTTAAACATTGACACTTTGAACTAGCAGTTTTAATCATATTAATCAGTTGTCAAATTCATTACCTAAATAAATCTCTATCTTTAGAACACACAGAAAAGAGAGACATATGTGTTCATGTCTCATATAAGGATTTTGGAAGATTGGCCACATTCTGAAAAAAAGTGCGGTTTTCCTTTTAAATGTTAAGATTAATTATTTTGAGTTGGAGGCATTATTTGCTATGGTAAAATGCATTAAAATTAGAATAACGTCAAAGTCAACAACAGTAGCGGTTCCACATGAGTAATCATTTTGAAGGTTTTTCTATGCACCGTAGCGAAATGTATTTCTATGAGTTCAAGGTGATACCAGTGAGGCCAAAGATGTCTCGAATGTTTGGGACAAGGATGACCAGCAGGTTGACAGTAAACAACAGACACAGGGCAATGGCAATGTGTCGCAGCCAGCGGAAAGGCTTCCCGGGGAAGAGAAGCTGCTGCAGGGCACGGCGGATCTGACGGAAACAGACACACAGTATTGTACAGTAAGCATCTCAAGCTTTCTTTATTACGGTATGTATGTCTTCCTACTGGCAATTACTTGAATGAGAATGACAGGGCAAACTGCCCGTACCCCCATCACGCTACACTTTTGTATTGTCATGTTTCTATTTCGGGTGGTAAACTTGTTTCAGGCATGATGTGAGCTGTGCGTTGAGAATAGAATATACATGTTCATACAGGAAAGAGAACCACTGGGACAGTGAGGGTGACGGCAACCAGGACAGCCAATCGCACACAGAGAATCATAGTGTCCAGGGGGTCCACCTTACTGTAGGTATGGAGGAGCTCCGCCTCTGTGTTTTCTGTCACAATGAAAAATAAAAAGTGCCACCTAAATCTCCGGTCAACTGGGACCCAATGATATGCTTTGAAAAGGGTTTTGCTCTCACCATAGAAGGTTAGATAGCCAAATATTCCGGTGAGGAAGTACATGATGAACATGCCAAAGATGGAAACGTTGCCAATATTCTGCATTCTTCTCTTGGTTGGGCTTGAGGGGATAGAATATATAAGATAGTTACTACCAATAAATTGGAGGACATTTTATTTTATTGTCCTACCTTCTTAGTTCAGTATAGATGGGAAGAACTTCGGGGTGACATACAAAAGCAAATGCCAGAATTGGAATCGCATACGCCGTCTGCAAACAAAGAGGGGAAAAAATTTTAACCTTGTCTGGGAATCCTACATGAACTAACATCACACATACTGTACACACTCTGACTGAGAGCTGATGGGAAATGGTTAGTAAAAGATGAAGCCAATTTAGTCTGTGCTCACCTCTTGGTTGATGGTGAAGTACTTGGTGGTACAAGCCTCCTCCGAGATGTCTGTGCTTACAGAGTAGTTGCCAAACACTTCCAGTGGACAGGCAATGTTGAATCTCTTGTAGATGACCTTACGTGACAGAGGAAGAGGTCACTGTAGTTGTAGTGGTGCTTTGTGACACATTTCTCAAAAAGACCATGCAGTTGGTTAGACCTCTAACAGACGCCCACATAGCTCATGCGTCTGGTATCACATGGTTTCGAGCTGGAATGTTTGGCATTGCGTACCTGTTAATGGAATGCAAATGTGTACAAGATGTTAAAAGATCTGTCCCTTGGTTTCCCCCAACTTTTCTTGCAGTACTTTACACAAGTTAAGACACTCTGACATTTTTGCAAATATTTGAGTGTATCCCTCATGGGACACCACATGTGAAATGACACTTTGATACAATAATAGTCAGTGTACAGTAAATTTACTGTCCCCTCAACAAGTAAGTATATTTATGGAGTAATACAGTAAATTTATCGAGGGTTTCAGACCCAACCGCGAAAAGTGAAAACGCAATATTTTTGAAGCCGGAATACTGAAACCTGTATGGCTTTATAAATACATTTTTTACCATTGTTCCAGCTCTGTAGACATAAAATAACACCTCTATTACCCAAGGTAGTAGATGGGTTCAGAGAAAAATGCCATTTAAAACATAAAGACTCATACTTTTGTGTTTAAAAACAAATCTTCCGGATGTGTGGACAGGAAGTGACATCAGGAATTCAGGCTTGAGTTTTAGCAGGGACACGGCTACTGCAGTGTTATTATGTGCCTGTTATCTAAATCATTATAAAATAATAACAGGCTGTCTTGTAGGCACTGATTGGTTTTTGTGTGCTGGAGGAGAGGGTGCACATGAGTTCACATCAAATGTCTGAAGGGGTACGGGTCTGTGAACAGTTTGGGAACTGCTGCACTAAAGTTTCCGTAAGACTAGGTTGCATGTTGGAGCCCCCAACCCCCAATTCTCCCAGGTAAGGGAGTAATACTGCATTCCATACTGCTGGGAAGCAGGAAATACCTCACTTGGAACTTACGAGGTCCAACCGCAAACCGCTCCAGTTGAAAAGTAAACCAAAAACAAGGTTGATGAGCTGGGAAGGCACGTTGTGTTGCATCACAGGTACTGTGATGCAAAACACAGGTATACTGTGTATATTGCTTACTATGCTGAAAAGTAGTAGATGCAATGTGCCGTAAATTTAAGCTTGTGTATCAGAAAAGCCTAAATGGTATATGCTAAACATGCTTTGCCTGACAGCAAGACGGTTCCTTGATGATTCACACTTATTGCGCTCTAGGCAGCCATTACTTGAGCTACAAGTGCACGGTCAACAATACAACTGTCAACACTTGAACTGGCTATGATACTATACAGTGTAAGCACTCCTTGATTAAAATAAGGCATACACTTACCACAGAGAGGAAAAACACCATGCAGGAGAGAGAAAAGCCACTTGTGTAGCCCAGATACCCTTAGAAGCACAACAATGTTTAACATTCATCAGAAACACTCACTGGGATGGGAAACCAAAATAAAGAATGGCTTTCCAACAGGGCTTTCTAGACGGTGCAGTGTGTTGTTATTCCAAATATATGTGTGTAATCGGAGGGAAGACAACATTAAAAGAAGTACCTAGGTGCTTCATCAGGGCCAAAGGAAGGATTATGCCAACAGTGACGAGGATGATGAGGTAATTTCCATTCATGAACCATTCTCTAGATGAGGAGGACATGAAGAGATAGTAGTACACATTTTTGCCACAGGATTCACACTTAAATGTGACACTTTTGCTCTTATTCACATACAGGGCTCTACTTTGTGCTTCAGACTTTGTGGTTGATCACATTTTATGCATTTCATCCAATTATTACTTTTTCATTCACATTCATACATTAAGTTATGCATTGTACCTCAATGTAATCAATACTGAATGTATTTTATACATTGGCAGTTTTCTTATGTGAATGATGTGACAATAACAGCCAATCGCAGTCAGGAGAGTTGAGTGGATCTTCTTCTTTTCCTTTCGGCTTATCCCTTCAGGGGTCGCCACAGAAAATCAATTGCCTCCACCTAACCGTGTCTTCTGTATCCTCTTCTTTCTCAACTACCGTCATGTCCTCTTTCATCACATAAACCTCCTCTTTGGTCTTCCTCTAGGCCTCCTGCCTGGCAATTCAAAACTCAGCATCCTTCTACCAACATATTCACTATCTCTCCTCTGGACATGTCCGAACCATCTCAGTCTGGCCTCTCTGACTTTATCTCCAAAACCTCTAACATGTGCTGTCCCTCTGATGTGCTCATTCCTGATCCTGTCCATCCTGGTCACACCCAAAGAGAACCTCAGCATCTTCATCTCTGCTACCTCCAGCTCTGCCTCCTGTCTTTTCCTCAGCGGCACTGTCTCTAAACCAAACAACATCGCTGGTCTCACCACAGTTTTGTACACCTTTCCTTTCATTTTAGCTGAAACTCTTCTATCACACATCACACCCGACACTTTTCTCCACCCATTCCAGCCTGCCTGCACACGCTTTTTCACCTCTTTTCCACACTCTCCATTGCTCTGGACTGTTGACCCTAAGTACTTAAAATCCTCCACCTTCTTTATCTCTTCTCCCTGTAACCTCACTCTTCCACTTGGGTCCCTCTCATTTACACACATGTACTCCGTCTTGCTGCGGCTGACCTTCATTCCTCTCCTTTCCAGGGCAAACCTCCACCCCTCAAGCTTCTCCTCCACCTGTTCCCTGCTCTCACTACATATCACAATGTCATCTGCAAACATCATAGTCCATGGAGATTCCTGTCTAACCTCGTCCGTCAGCCTGTCCATCACCATAGCAAACAAGAAGGGGCTCAGAGCTGATCCCTGATGTAGTCCTACCTTCACTCGGAACTCCTCTGTCACACCTGCAGCACACCTCACTACTGTCTTACAGTCCTCGTACATGTCCTGCACCGCTCTAACATACTTCTCTGCCACTCCAGACTTCCTCATACAATACCACAGTTCCTCTCTGGGCACCCTGTCATAAGCTTTCTCCAGATCTACAAAAACACAATGCAGCTCCCTCTGACCTTCCCTGTACTTCTCAATCAACATCCTCAAAGCAAATACTGCATCTGTTGTACTCTTTTTTGGCATAAAACCGTACTGCTGCTCACAAATGCTCACGTTTGCCCTTAGTCTAGCTTCAACTACTCTTTCCCATAACTTCATTGTATGGCTCATCAGCTTTATTCCTCTGTAGTTGCCACAACTCTGCACATCTCCCTTGTTCTTAAAAATGGGCACCAGCACACTTCTCCTCCATTCCTCAGGCATCTTCTCATTATCTAAGATCTTGTTAAACAACCCGGTCAGGAACTCTATTGCCACCTCTCCTAGACACTTCCATACCTCCACAGGTATATCATCAGGACCGAGTGCCTTTCCATTCTTCATCCTCTTCAATGCCCTCCTCACTTCTTCCTTACTAATCTTTGCTACTTCCTGGTCCACAACAGTCACCTCTTCTACTCTTTGTTCTCTCTCATTTTCCTCATTCATCAACTCTTCAAAGTACTCTTTCCATCTTCCCATGACACTACTGGCACCTGTCAATACCCTTCCATCCCTATCCTTCATCACCCTAACCTGCTGCACGTCCTTCCCATCTCTGTCCCTCTGCCTTGCCAACCTGTATAGATCTTTCTCCCCCTCCTTGCTGTCCAACCTAGCATACAAGTCATCATAAGCCCCTTGTTTGGCCTTTCCCACCTTTACTTTCACCTTACGCTGCATCTCTCTGTACTCCTGTCTACTCTCTTCATTCCTCTCAGTGTCCTACTTCTTCTTAGCTAACCTCTTACTCTGTATACACTCCTGCACCTCCTCATTCCACCACCAGGTCTCCTTATCTACAGTACTTTCCTTCCAGATGACACAACAAGCACTCTCCTACCTGCCTCCCTGATCACAGTAGATGTAGTTGTCCAGTCATCTGGAAGGACTTCCTGGCCACCCATAGCCTTCCTAAAAGTTACGCAACACTCTTCCTTTTTTAGCTTCCACCATTTCGTTCTCAGCTCTGCCTTTACCCTCTTCATCCTTCTCACCACTAGAGTCAACCTACACACCACCATCCTATGCTGTCTGACTACACTCTCACATACCACTGCTTTGCAGTCACTGATCTCCTTCTGGTTACACCTCCTACACAATATGTAGTCTACCTCTGTGCTCCTACGTTCACTCTTGTAGGTCACCCTATGTTCCTGTCTCTTCTGGAAGAAAGTATTCACTACAGCCATTTCCATCCTTTTAGCAAAGTCAACCATCATCTGTCCTTCTGTGTTGTGCTTGTGGCTTGTGCCCCATTGCGGTTACATTGGAGAGTTGAGTAGTTAATGAAATGAAATTCAGTATATATAACAGGCACACATAACTTCCTTCAAATATAGTATTTCAATATTTAGTACTTACTCTGAACCAGACGTGTGGCCTAAAAAAGCCTGGATTACCAGCGGTAACTCTGATTTCACAATGAACAGGTAGCTCGACATAGCTGCAAAGAAACAATAATCTGTTGGCCTACAATTCATTTTTGCATTATCGCGTCCATATACCGTAACATACTTTGGCTACCATGAATTATGATAGGGATTTATGTGAAATAAACTGACACATTTTGACATTTTTGGCAAGTTAGCATGGTTAATAAAATAAAAATAACCTCTTGCACACCTCTCTTACCGCATACATTCCCATGGAATTGGACAACCCACCAGTTCCACAATTCCTAAACTAAACTTCCGATGGTAGGGAAGCAACCTTACCTCCAATGTTATGCAGCGTGATGATGACAGCTGCTATAATTTTTCCCGTGTGGCCAAATGCTCTCATGCCCAGGTGCTCATATGCACGAATACCTGGGGGGCAGGTAGGTGATATAGGAAGGAGCAAAGTGCTTTTGGCAGATTTTGTAAACGTTTTGAAACCTTACTTACCCACAACTCCAGCACTACAAAGCAGGAGATGGATGGAGTAACAGGACAGACACGCAATACAGATCAGTAGGATCCTGTTGAAGACACGCAACAACAAGAGATGCATATAGGAGGGAAGAGCTCTGATGAGGCCAAATAAAAATGATCATAATAATGTCCCTAAAATAATGGTGGAACATCCAACCATTTTCTGAACCACCTGTGGTACTCATTTGAAGAATTGTACAATGGATCTCTGTGTTCTGTATATCCACCAGTGAACGAGTGAGTTGACAATGACGTTCCTCGATTTCAGCTAAACATTTGCAATAAAAAAGCAACTTTTGCAATAATTATTATGTTATTATCTTAATTACATTCCACCCCTTGTAGATTTCTAGATGTATCCCTTTAGGAAAGACACTGACAGCGCATATCAGTCAACATTTTCACGTGCGGAAGTGGTAAGTTTTTGACTTCTTACTTAGTCCTTCTTTCCCACTCCATTTGAAACCTTTTAGTGCAGAAAAAATACAGTTAAGCCCATGCAACTATTTAGCTTGGTAGCATGCTGTGCTCAAAGCAGCGTCATCTCTTGTTTCCCGGCAGTGATCCTGTAGCCTGAGCATAAGTTGTGCAATGTGATGTAAACAAAGACTAACAGGAGTGTAAAGGTGACTACAGGGGTGTTAGTTCATGTCTATATGGCTCTAATGGTGAAGACATTACTGAGAACGCCATAAACATGTTTTTTAAATTCTAATTAATATAATACTTCCTCATGGAAGTTGACTTATCGCGGTCAGGTCTGGAACCAATTAGGCACGATAAACGAGGGACCGCTGTATAGGTACTCACCACTAATTAATGTTGGAATCTGAGTCATATTCTAGCCAATCACAGCACACAACTGGTGTGTTCAAGGACCTTAGAACAAAGAGAAGCAAAATCCCAACGCTTGGCGAAAAGCATCAGTGAAGCATGTCATAATAGGGGGCTATCTGACTTACTGACTTATGGTGGTGTGTGTCTTTTTTTTTTTTTTAACTGCCTTTTTTTGTTTTGGAGAAAACTTTGTGGAGCCGTGAATGTTTCACAAATGCACGGGGATCCACTGTAAACACATCATTGTACACTCACAGGAAAAGTACAATGCCTGTGTTCGACATGGCGTACGAAAGTCCCAGAATTCCGCTGCCCATGATGGCGTTGCTGAGGTTAAAGATAGACATTCCAAACGAGGTCTTACCCTCAAACTGAAAGACAATTAAGATGCGATGTCAAGTGTAAGAGCACACAAAGTACATTCATTTCATACTGCAGAAGTTCTAAAAACTAAGGATGTAAATGTAAATGTTGCACTAAGCAAATGAGGTGCAGAGTCACACTCACATCCGTAAACTGAGGCCTCTTGGATGGTTTGTTATTGTGCTGTAGAAACATTTGTTCCTCTTGTGGGTCTCTGGAAGTGGAACATCGTACTTTAAATGTTGGCGATACCAAACAACTTGATTTATTAGTTGTCTTAAAAATATGTAACATACTCGCCATCCATTGCCTCTGCAGCGCCGTTGTGTGGAATACCGTTTGATAGTTTCTCCATTTCCATATTCGGGTGGACTCGTCTTGCTTAAAGAAGGTGAAGGTTCTGAAAAACACAAATAAAATAGTCAATAATTGATAGTCGATGTGTCAAAAATATGTTTGGGTTCTTTGGTTCTTTCAGTGTGGCCTGAACACACGTTCACCTAAACACAAACAGCGCTAAACAAAGTTTGCGTCATTGAGAAAATAAGCAGCAGACAGCATGTGAACCGTGGCCCGGCTTGTGTCATCATCGTCAAAGTACACCACTGAGCCTCGAGCCAAAACAAACTTTTCCTCCCATATCTCTATTTGGTTAGGAAGAGTCAAAGCCATCTTCATGTCAAGTCAGATTGATCACAGAAGATATCTCAGGGCACTTTGCTTTTAGGGCAAGTCTATCCTGTGCATTCCCTTTTGCTATTTACCAACAATAAAACATTCCACCATAGGCAAGCACTGTATACACTTAGCAGGAAAAAAACAGCTTTGGTGTAAATAAACTTGTAATTGTACAATAAGACCAAGGTGAGATGAATCATCTGACCTATTACGTCACTGTTGGCAAAAGCAACTACTGCAAAAATAATGTGTCAAATACTGTACTGACTTGAATTTAAGACAGTATTTTTTTTTCCTGTTAAAGATTATTCATCTTATTTTCAGGCAGTGGTCTGAGTACAAGTCCTGTATTGGAAGGTTCTTGGGAAACCAGAGCTGATAGAAAGAGCAGACAATTTTTTTAAAAGATGTTCAACCCAGCGGATGGCATTTTGGTTTGGATAATATGTACTGTCCATCCATCCATCCATCCATTTCCTATACCGCTTATCCTCATTAGGGTCGCGGGGATGCTGGAGCCTATCCCAGCTGACTTTGGGCGAGAGGCGGGGTACACCCTGGACTGGTCGCCAGTCAATCGCAGGGCAGACATACAACCGTTCACGCTCACATTCATACCTAATGGACAGTTTAGAGTCGCCAATTAACCTAACATGCATGTTTTTGGAATGTGGGAAGAAACCGGAGTACCTGGAGAAAACCCACGTATATACCGTATCACGTAAGAAGGCATGAAATCTGTCTGGTTACGATGATAATTTTAAGGTAAGATAATGGACGAGCACGGGCAGCCTCCCCTACAAACAGAGCATGTGCTCTACATTTTGCACAAGGGGGCGCATTTTCGTCGAATGCGTAAAGGATGCGCTTCGCTGATAATAGGCATAAGGTACCAAGTCAGCCCGTGGCAGGAGGGAGAAAGTTAGGTGGGTCAGTTAGGTGGGTGTTATGACGCTATGACGTATGATAAGCCTATTTATTGTACTCTAGATCAGTAAACTTCCAATTGGACTATTTCCTCTTGTTGCAATAGAGATGCACCGGTAAAACAGTGGCAGAGTGTCATTTGGTTTTATGTGCTTAGAAACCAGCAACCATGGGGAAAGCATAAATGTGTGAGTAGAATAAGCGTAGAAAACCTGCTGTGACCTTCTAAATGTTGTTTTATCATTATTGACCGAGACAAGTTCAAGAATTTGGTCTGTCCCAGCGATCAAGTCTAGTGTTTGTGTGTCTCACTGATCAATACACTATTGACACCAGATCGAATTTTTCTCCTGATTACCTTTTATTTGTATTTTAGTTCAGTGAACCATTTTTATGCTTGAACGTACTTAATTTTGGCAAGAAAACGTAACATTTGCCTAAATGTGCGTATTTGTAACTAATAGGCTGTGTGCAACCACAAAACAACATAAGTTATTAGTGTGTTTTGAAAAAATCTTGATACTGTAGAGTGAAGGCAAGAAATTCAAAGCGTGAAGTGGTGAGGGACGTCCGTTATTATAAATATAAACATCACTTTCATAATGGTAGATTTTGTATCAGTTTTGTTTGCGATGGTCACCTCGATCGGATCGTTTGCCTGTTTTTCTAATGTTTTGATTCCAGGGTGAAAGACTAGTGCACACCCTGTACCGGTCACGAGTCAATCACAGGGCAACACACAAACGAGCATTCATTTGCACAGCGAGGCAGACGTGCTAACCACAAGCACCACTGCACTTCCCAGACCAGATGTTTCTTTCGCTACATTTTGAGCAACAGGGTTATGGACTATGCGGATATCTGCACTGACCTCAGTGGTGACAGACAATGTGATAAAAGCTGAGAATGACCTCCCTGTTCTAAACATGGCAAAGACACGTTGTGTACGAGTAGTCCCCTGGCTCTTGCTAGTACTGTCCCGACAGAAATAGACCCTGTAAATATCTATCCTGTACTTTATTGCCATGCATTATAGTGTATGGTCTTAACTGACCATGGTCCAAAATTGAACATGAACATACTATACTACAGGAAGAAGATTTACTGTGATAGTGACAAAAAAATCATTGAATACTTATGCAGTACAACCTATTAAATGTATCTCAATATATTCTAAATTGTGTACTCTTTACAGTGCAATGCAGCGAGCAGGTTTCACATTAAATTTCCAGCTTCAAAGTTCACTCGGTTGTATGCATGGAATTTACATTTGCCTCCAACAAACTCAACATACCGCGTAGAAAGGTCACATTTACTTCTGCAATATCTTTATACCCCTTTTTGCCATTTGAAGAAAGGTCTCTTGCTCTGCTGTCTGGAAGAATCCCAAACTCCACCACATGAGCTCTCTAAAGGCTTTCCAAGATGAATATTTCATCGCTCACCCCTCACATTTATCTTCTCATATGCAAGGGCGATGCAAGTTCTTTCCAGCAGATAGTAGCCGGCTGCTCTAAGTTGAAGTTTAATTTGTACTATACTGTCCCAGCAGAATATATACTGTGATAAAAGTGGGGGCGTCGGTGAGAACTACGCCGTAAATACTTTTCCACTATACATTTCAGCATTGTCCACTTGTTGCACAGCTTCCTTTTTCCTTTGCTCTTTCCGAAGTCCAGGATCAGACCGGATCCGAGCTATGTCCGAGCTATGCTTTCACTCATTCACCAAAATCACGATTGTCTCCTATGGCTCTGCTGCAGATCATAATAAAAACTACACACTGGTTTAAGTTACTCTTATGCTCACGGAAAACTACAAGGACTGTCAACATAATTTGGAAAATGTTTTCAAATTATTACTACTCCCTGCACTTGAAATATGCATGAAGGCTTCTTTCTAGTACTTCGAAAAAGCCAATGTAAAATAATTTATTGAACTGAACTATGTGTTTTCGGTGTCTGGCAAGAACACATGAAGAGGGACAACATACTGGCAGTCTTCCTGCTATGATATAAGAGCACTAACTAGACACACGCCGCACACTGCTGCTTTGTCTAGACCGCCATTGCTTGCACATGAATTGCATGAATATAAAACCATATGCATTCAACATTCAAATGCACTCTTTTACTGTACAGTAGTGTATTGTTTGGTCTTACTGTTTGGTTACTCCACAGGGGCACCCTATATGGTGCCCCCCTCTGTCAGCAATTTACATATGCTTACAGAAGAAATTGAATGGCATTGTTTTTACTGTTGTCTTTAATCTGTAAGACAATGTGTCATCAAATTTGCATCGATAACAAATTACAAATACAGTAAACAAACAAAATAAAACTACTACAAAACAAAATAAATTATAGAAATATGACAATGTAATTAACCACACATATTTTGCGTCACTTTATATACAAGCTACAGTTACACCATTCAATGACAACAACATACAAAAACTAAATCAAATAACTATATTCAGCTGTATACAGTATCCATGTACAAAAATTATGGGTTTGAGGAGACTTATTTGTTATCTTTGTAATAATATAAATTGGGCATTGCTGTACATTTGAATCAATGTGAGCTTTTCCATTTTAAAAGCTCATAGTAATAACTTGTATGAATATAATTATATTGAATTCCAGATTTTTTCTGGAGCCACCTGGAAGCCACGGCGCCCTTTAGCATCTGCATATATTGCCTAATGTGCCCGCCGGCTCTGTCTGTGTTACTCCGTCAGTTGTTGAGTATGTGCCATGCAAGGACTGTTTACATTTTGGTGCAAAACCAGATATAAAACCAAGGATCCATCTAATATGTAAATAATACATACTAAACAAATACATGAAATGCAAAAAAACATTTTTTTTTAAGTTTACAAAAACGATAATGCACTTTTGTAAATTATGTTCTTGTATGGTTTTATGGTGGGGGAACTTCACAAGTATAACTAAGCATTAACTGAACAATTACAATGAAAATCTATTTGATTCACATTGGAGAGTTACGACAACGTGACTCAGTATCTATTGATACTACTACTACTTCTATGCAGAATTCTTGTAGTTCTCCTTAAATATCAGTTAAGTATTTAAACCGTTGGTGAAAAAAATCCCAAGCACAGTGATTGCAACAGCCTGATGGTCTTGAAGAGCAAAGCAGTGTTCCTGGTGAGCAAAACTCCTCTAGAAGTCAAACCACGTGGCAATCCAATCCAGTTCATGGAGCACAGTGTTGGGGGACTTACCTCATCAAACAAGTCCAGTTGATGTCAGAAAGAATGTGGTCTTTTGCTGTGCCGTCCTGAAACCAGAACCTTGCTTTGGGCCAGGAAGGTGGAAATACGGGTCTGATTTGGAGGCCGGAATGGAAACACAATGTGGCTCTGGGAGAGATTTTGAAGAGAGGAACGAATATGGGAAGAGGGAGTGAGAAGCAGGGGGCGGGGGATTGCTGCTGAAAATGATGGTTTCAAGTTTCTGGTGATGTCACGTGTGTAGGCAGGCCCTCTGCTTCCTTTCCACAAAAAGAAAACACTTTCATTGTGAATTTTTGTCAGAGCTCTGTCAGTCGATTGGCCTGTGGCAGACTGCCAAGACTACTGTGTTCACTTCACACTCATTGATTTGTTTTTCTAGTTGAGGAAGCGCTCTTGTCCATTGCCATGTGGGTAGAGTAGAAGATAATGAGCACGATTGTTACGATGTAGAAAAAGCCTACTCTGCATTGAATCAATGTGGAAATGGAAATATATTAATCACAGGTGTATATTAACATAAAGGGTGTATATAAATATTAATATGAAAGCTATCTTTTTTGTTTAATATTTATCATTGTTGGCATGCTTTGCAAAATATAAACAAAGGGGCCCCCGTATTCTTTGATTTTACCGTATGTGGCCCTTGGTGGAAAAGGTTTGGACACCCACACGAGGCAACCTGAGTCCGTGTCATTTAAAACGCCAGATGGTCGTGGTAGGAACACTCCCAGGGCTCTGTTTGTGTATTACTTCCCCTCAGTGTGGGTCTGTGTTTGTTTATGCGTGCACTCAGAAAAGAGCTCTCCGCTGATTTAGTACAGAACTTAAATAAACTATAGGACATGTAGGAATGTTCCAAAAATACGTCTGAGGGATGCAGACATCATGCAGGGGGCATGATGTCTGCATACGTAGAAGAAAATAAATGTGTGTGTGGCCATTTTACCAGTCGTGTACAGTGTACACGCACGCAAAACTCTCAACAATTTTTATAGGTTATACATTCAATGCTTACTTACCTTAGTAGCTAAACTTTGTCAACTCACTATCATTAGCTGACAACAAACCAAACTGCAGGCAGCAGCCAATTTGTGACATACAGCAACTTTAAGTAAAGTTACATTGAAGTGCATCCCATGTCAACACTTGCACCGTTGCTAATTGTCTCTTATCGGAGGAAAATGGTAAAGGTAAACGTTTTTTTGACTTTAGTAGATAACCTATTCAACAGTAATGAATGATTAAATAAGACTCCGGGTCAAAGTCAGGCTTAAAGAAGAATGTGCTGTACGGCAAACTCTATCTTTTCAGTGCTCTACTTATTTCCCATGTTGGTATCACTTCTCCTGCAACCCTAGTGAGGATAAGCGGTATAGAAAATGAATGAATGAATGAATGAATGGTATCACTTCTTCACTTTACTGCAAAATTTAAAGTGACGTGAACTGGGGCCCTTACATACAGTAGGTGCAGCCGAGTCATGCATCTCCAGTGGTCGCATTCCACTATCGTTATACTTCAAATAAAAACATTAGTTGAACTTTCTTTGTGATCGACAGCAGGTGTGCAGAGTTCCAGTATATTTGATCCCAGGACACGCTCCATGTCCATGCAGCAGGCAGCTGTCCTCAATGGAAACATAGCGATAACTTCCCAGTGCACAGCAGCCTGCCAAGCAAAAGCAAACAGCAGACAGAGAAGACAACGTTAGAGTCGAGTCGGGTCACGAAATTTCCCCTTTTGAGGAGCCGGAGCAGAGTTGAATGCAGGGTTGCAAAGTGAGAATGACCTCTGAAGTGCTTAGAAGAGCGCCAAAGACAAATAGGATATACATTTGCCCTAAGCTATATCAGGAAGCTTTTGGGGGAATTTTGCCCATCATCCACAACCTTTTTGTGAGACACGAACACATGCCTTTCTTTTCTGTGCGTTCAAAGATATAAAACCACCACCTACACAGAACGCTATTAAAACACCGTCAAAAACCTCCAACAAGGTTGTATGGTTTTATATACATGCAACAGGTATAATACATACATAATAACATAAGGTAATACATTCATAATAACGTGTAATACCTCAAGTATTTTGCCGTATTATGGTCCTTTTAAGCATTACTGGAAGTTTCTTCTAGGGCACATTGATTTCACATAGGAACATAGAAATTAATTAGCATTAATGTTTCCAAACTCCAAACCCCAAAATACTGCAGCTTAAGCGCTACACACAGCCCTAAAAATGCCTTTTTTTTTTTTACATTCCAAACAATTAACATGCCTCACAGTTATTACACACATTTTAAATTCAGTTTCACAAAGTAGGAGTCCTTTTGCATGAATCTCATATGTTTGCAGTTAGATGGAACGGATGCCAGCCAGTGGGGCTGTGCGAGTGTACGTTGGTAGACCTCCCTCGCTCACTGCTCAGCTGACAGTCCGGGCTTTTGGACGAGTGGTCAGCGTTCTTGCCTGCCATTACGAAGGGTTTGTGTTCGAATCCCAGTGTTAGGTAGGGTGGGTCTTCATCGAGAATAGAAAAACAGTTTGCAACCTTTTAAACATGTTTTTTTTAACATTATTAGATCCCTCTAGACATGACATAACGGCCATATAGATAGCTAGGTAGGTAGGTAGATACACAATGTACTGGAAAATAAAAGGTTAACTGGGTTTTTTGTCTTTAGTAATAATGGGATTCATCCCCACCTCTTGTTATATGGTGTCTTTGTCTTTCTTTGTTGGTCTTTATTGATGGTGTTACGGC
Organism: Oostethus manadensis; assembly: GCA_024372805.1. NCBI lineage: Eukaryota > Metazoa > Chordata > Actinopteri > Syngnathiformes > Syngnathidae > Oostethus > Oostethus manadensis. The sequence continues at coordinate 2,682,794 of QODF01000033.1, read as the reverse complement.
TTTACAGGTAAGCATACCAGATGCAGAGCCTCTACACAAAGTTTGCGTAGAAAAATAAACTTTTAATGACCAAAGGATGATTTGAATACAGTAAAAAATGGTGCAAAACAGGCTGTCTAAACATGAGGCACCACCCTATCAGGGACCTAAGAGGGTACAAAAAGGAAAGTTCACCAAGGTAAGCAAACAAAACAGAGGCAACACAACCAAACCTAGCTGATGGTTTGTGTAATTGTGACACGATGGTGGTGGTATTAACAGGTTAATTGGGTCAAGGAGCCAGAGGCCCAGCTACAAAAGGCATCGCCCGCCCTGCAGTATTGCACCTACAAGACAAATGCCAAAACACAAATAATCAGAGATCTACTAATAAAGAACACCCCAAAATCTAATTTACTAATGCTGAAAATAATAACATGAAAACCAAGTCAATGGTAACCAACGAAAGCTAAAGTCGAACAGAAAAATCAATAGTTCTCTGGCGCTAATGGAAATTTTATAGAGTGGAACCAGGGTTTACCTTTGCCAGTTTTTGACTGATATCTTGATAGTATTAGCTTAGTATTAGTATTAGTATTAGATAGTATCAGATTGTGTATCATCCAAACATACGACTTTGCCATTGTTTACTTCATTAACATTTTACATTTTCTCTAAACTTCCATTAGATAGGTCCACACAGTTTTGCAGAGACCATCAATGCCCATACCAATGGCTCATCATTAAAGTTAAGGATGATTACACAATTTACAAACAGTAATACTGTACACCAGTGGTGGGCGGTGCATTTTCTACCTGGTCCTTCAGTGGGGACTTAAATGGCCACTATTTTTTCATTTTTTTGTGGGCTGCACGGTGGTTGAGTGGGTAGCATGTTGGCCTCACAGTCAGGAGGTTGAAGGTTTGAATCTCCGCTGGGCATCTCTGTGTGGAGTTGGCATGTTATCCCCGTGCGTGCGTGGGTTTTCTCCGGGTACTCCGGAGATTGACTGGCGACCAGTACAGGGTGTACCCCGCCTCCCGCCCAAAGTCATCTGGGATAGGCTCCAGCATACTTGCGACCCTGACGAGGTTAAGCGGTACGGAAAATGGATGGTTGGACATTGTCTGTGACGGAATTTCAAACCACCGCAAAATATATAAAAATATATAGAAAGTTTAAAATAATATACATACACTCACCAGAGATGTCAATTTCAGCCATCGTGGGCACAACAATGTCAAACAGTTTTGCTCTGATCAACCCATCAGAGGATGGAACATAGCTAATGTGACTGTGGGCCAGCTAGCTGAAAGGTGAATCTGAAATCATTGTTAAAAAAAAAACAAAATCCCCATTGCTAATATCATGTATGTCACATGGGCCAGCACTCCTGGTTCTGAAAGTCCTGGGGAGAATACATTAATATGGGAAAAAAAGTCTAACATACACGCAGTACAATGTATACGCAGTATAATGTAACAAATACTAGAATTTAAGTTGTCATCTTAGGTCAGTGCTTTTAACAGTGTTTAGGCCAGCAGAGAAGGCTTTGCTGGCCCTGACTGCACGCCACTGCTATACAGTTTATATATATAGTATCTATTTTAATGTTACAATTTGTTACATTTATGCTAATCCATTTTGAGCTTTGTCAACTGTTTGCCTTTGTGTTGTGTCCATGGGTTTGTTTTGTTGTTTTTCTCCTCACAGCCAATCAGCACAGTGATCCACCCCGATCCACTTAGGGATGATGTCATTAAGCTGCTCAATGCAGCAGGTGGAATGCAGAGAGAAAGGTTACCATGCATCTCCATTCAGGACTGCTTCTGCATGCATAGAGCACTAAGGCCATGTGTTTCTGTAGACATGCCATAACAATGGATTACTAGAAATTACTTTTTTTTCCCTGAAGTGCGGAAGCATCCAAAGAGGCGACATGGAGTGCACTGGAAAGGTAAGAGATGCGTGATGAAGCATGAATCTAACATTGAAAATGAAACAATGAAATGTGATTAATGATGGACAATCAACATTAGGTGCTGTACTGTATTAGCTTGTGCAATAATCATAGCTAGTAATTGTATTAGTGTTTGAAAAGGTGTAATTATCACTGCATAATGCCAGATACTTTAATAGTATTTTAGTGTTGTTCTGTTTATCATTGTATGCTCTTATTGGTTAGTCATTTCTTTGTTGTCTTTGTTGATTGTACATCTACTGATTAGGTTGTACAATGGGAGTTCCCGCCAAAAAGCAAGATTACACAGGATTTGGCCCCTTGGTGCATGTTAGTAGAGGTCACAAATGTACAATCTTTTATCAGTTTATTAGATCTTCAAGTTCATTTATGAACAAACCAGCAAATATGAACGACATTCAGCAAAAAATAGCTGAAGTAAAAAAGTCTAATAATGATCCTTGTCAGCAAACCATTGCTCAATCATTTAAGTATTTATTAGTTTGTTATTTGGTTGTCAAGGTCGAATAAGTTACTTCATACCAATAGTTGCGAGTTGCATTTTTTAACAAATTTTCATGGGCACTCATCAGTGATCACAAATCCTATGCAGTCATCTGCAACAGTTACCTTGTTCATGTGACGGCATCATGTGACAGCATTTTGTCTAATAATGCCAAATAATCAAGGCGGTTCAGACAACAATTTTTTTTTTTAAATCAATCACAACGGTAACCAGTTTTATTAAATTGTTCCAAATGATCAAGCCAAAAATGAAATGTATGAAAATTGAGGCAACTTTTCTCTTTAAGAAATAATGTAAATTTGTTTCAGACACCTAAACATTTTACCAAAAAATACATTTTATGGAGACTAATTATAGTTTTACTTCCAGAAAACAATGCAAATATAATAAAATGACAATTGAAAAGGACACATTAAACACTGAATGAAGGCAGCAGAGAGAGAGAGCGGGACCATTTGTTTAAACTTATAAGCTCACAGGTATTTAGCAGCCAATGAAAAAATGCACAAACAGTGATTCACCAACACGTGGGATGCTTTGTTTGGGCGTTTGATTCTGCAGAATTATATATTACTGGGCAAGTGGACTACTTTGTTACGTGCAATACTGTACAAAAACTGAGACTCTGAGTGTATGAAAACAAAGGCAAAATGTTGGCAAAAATGTTCAACATGTAATAAATATGAATCAAATAATTCCACCACTCGGAAGTCAGAACGGGCAATTATACATAACATTACCACAAGACGACAGTACGTTTGTCCCTGAACTAAAACTTAATGCAAACTGACCTTACCATGCACACAAAGTGTGCAGAGTATGTTAATTGACTGTGTTGTCTATAGTAACAGTAGTATAGTACAGTAAAAAGCTTATCTACTTAAATTAAACGAGGTCGACTAGACAGTGATCTTTGTAACTTAGTACATGGGCAACAGCAAATGATCAGGGATTGAGTTTGTATTAAGAAGTTCACGAAAACTACCAAAAAAACCCCAACCCATTCAAGATGCTTTTAAATCACCATCTTAAAACTTACTGTACATGTCCCTTGGCAGACGTGTTGTTAAATATGACATCCTTGCAAATATGATCTCGATAGTTTAAATAAGCTGCTGCTGCTACTTTTCTCCTGCTTTTCTCCCTAAACTGAATGAATCATTGATGGTGATCACGTAAGCAACTTTGATGCCGCTTTTTTGCCTCGAGTACGCGCACTTGTAAAAGTATAAATGTTACACATAGAAATGTATTTATTGTGTCAACTCATCAACATAGGCTGCACGGATATGTAGGGTTTTAGTATATTACATGTGCAGGTGCACCTGCTCTATAAAGTGAATAGGAGAAATACAGTAGATGCATGTCCAATATAAACAGATGCAAAAAAAGAAGAAACATATTTTAAACTGTACATCTGTACATAGGTGACACCCCACCTGATGACGGCTGTGGGCACAGCTGTGATTGGATCCCTCCAGTTTGGCTACAACACCGGTGTCATCAATGCTCCTCAAAACGTGAGCATAACAATTGTGTGTAAAAGGTGTAAAGAAAACCCTTCTAACCTCAACCCAACTCAAAAGAATGAATGAATACGTTCTACAATGTGTTTTCCCCTACTTAGTCTTATTACCTGAGGAAGCAGTCCTCTTTAGCGTTGCATGTGTGCTGTCCGGAGTCCCTGAGAGGGTTTAGCCCAAACTTGAAGTGACATGGAGCAGGTTAGTCGGATTATACAGTGGTATGTTGGATTCTTAAAGGATAACAGAGTTGAATGTTAGGGAGGATTAACATGTTGTATTTGGATATATATATATATATATATATATAGACACACACACATTCAGTATACACCCAATGTATACGCAGGTTGCTGGGTACTTGAACACTGCACAAGTTGCATGCATAATACCACACAAAAAAAAACACTGCATTGGTGTAAATGCCACTGCATTGGGGATCTGAGTGTCTCTGGTAGGAACTTTTGAAGAGAAGTCTAGGTAGGAGAGTAACCAAACCGCTCAATCAAGAGACTTCTTCCTGACATGTGATACAGTGAGCCTATGGGCTTTGAGCCAGACGTATATGAGGTAGAGAAATATCAACTACATATCATGTACAGTGATGACCACAAATATTGGCGTGCCAATGATGCCAATGTTTTTGGCCAAAGATGCCAATGCTTTTTTACCATGGCTGTATGGAATACAACAAAATCAGCAATTTCTTCAACTACGGCCAAAGCCAATGGCATCTTTGGCATGCCAATATTTTGGCCATGACTGTAGGCTGGACCTCCTCAACACACACTACTTCTGGAATCAAACTCCTCAACTTTATGCTGAGGCTGCCACTGGGTGGAGGGGACAAGCAGGTGTGGATTATTATTAGCTCATTTGGCTCAGTAACTACATGTTGGACTCATCCCTGGTAAACAAGGCAGTTATTTCCCTGGGCCGTTGAGTTGGAGAAAGTGGCTGACTGCTGATCTTTGATATCCTTGGAGGGATGACGGAAGGTTGCCAGCTCCGCCCCTCTTTTTACCCGAGTGTCCAAAACATGCGTCCGCAAGTCTGATGACACAACCACAAAGTCAATCATTGAACTGCGGCCCAGGGTGTCCTGGTGCCAAGTGCACATGTGGACACCCTTATGCTTGAACATGGTGTTCGTTATGGACAATCCGTGACGGGCACTGAAGTCCAATAACAAAACACTCCTCGAGTTCAGATCAGGAGGGCCGTTCCTCCCAATCATGCCTCTTCAGGTCTCACTGTTGCAGCCAACATGAGCGTTGAAGTACCCCAGGAGTAGAAGGGAATCCCCCGAGGGAGCACTTTCCAGTTCTTCCTCTAGCAAGTCCAAAAAGGGCAGCTATTCTGAACTGCTGTTTGGCGCAAACGCGCAAACAACAGTTCAGAACCCGTCCTCCCACCCAAAAGAGAAGGGAAACTACCCCCTCATTCACCGGGTTAAACTCCAACGTGCAGGCTTGGAGCCGGGGGCAACAAGAATAGCTACCCCTGCCAGAGTGTAATAAAGTCCAGCCTCTCTCAAGAGGACTGGTTCTAGAGCCTTTGCTGTGCGTCGAGGTGAGTCCGACTATATCTAGCCTGAACTTTTCCACCTCACGCAAGAGCTCAGGCTCCTTCCCCGCCACCCCACCACTCTGCGTCGGTCCATTTTGGTGAAGAGAGAGCTGAGCCGAAATGCAAAGCTCTCAATTTACCGGTCGATCACGTTCCTACCCTCTTATATGGTCATGAGCTTTGGGTAGTGACCGAAAGGACAAGTTCGCGGGTACAATCGGCCGAAAGGAGTTTTCTCCGCAGGGTGGCTGGGCTCTCCCTTAGAGATAGGGTGAGAAGCACTGTCATCCGGGAGAGACTCGGAGTAGAACCGCTGCTCCTCCGCATTGAGAGGAGCCAGATCAGGTAGCTTGGCCATGTGGTTAGGATGCCTCCCGGATGCCTTCCTGGGGAGGTGTTCAGTGCACGTCCAACCGGTAGGAGGCCTTGGGGAAGACCCAGGACATGTTGGAGACACCATGTCTCTCAACTAGCCTGGGAACGCCTCGGGATCCGCCAGGAAGAGCTGGATGAAGTGGCCGGGGAGAGGGAAGTCTGGGCTTCCCTGCTTAGGTTGCTGCCCCCGCGACCCGACCTCGGATAAGCCGAAGAAGATGAATGGGATGATGGAAGGTTTTCCACTGGTAATTAATTGTCCTATTGAGATACTCCAATAGTCATGTTGCTAAAGGTATTGTAACATGACAGACTGTCATTGGACAGTGAGAATAACAGTCTGTTTTGTGCAAGCATGGAGGTATCTGACACATGGACGCCCTAAGCCGCAGGTCAACAGTCAACTTTGTTGCGCAGTGGGAGAGGATTCTGGACAGACCTGGTAAACCTATACATCTGCTGACAGGGTGTTGGGAACATTTGGTACAGGCTCCAGTTTGACAGACATTCCAGTCACTCCTACAGGAGGGCTATTTTCACATGATGATGTTTTGGTAGCTTCATGAGCTGTGACCTTCACAGACGAGTGTGAAGCATCCAGGATGAGACTCAGTATGTCCAAATGTGGGGCAATCATTCTCCGTTGGTAAAGAATGGCAACTTACAGTTTGGGAGTGGAGTTCTGCATACACAACCTATTAAATGATTTTTTCAGATAAAACAATTTCAGAAATATCTGTGTGCTCTCAGGGTATTAAAGCGATCGCAACTGGATCGTTCAGCCTGTCTTAGAAGACGTTTTGCCTCTCATTCAAGCAGGCTTCATCAGCATGCTCAATGAACTCCTCAAACTAGGGCTGTCCTACCTAGTCAGACGAGTGTTTGTCCTACCTAGTCATTAAGCATGAACTGATAATGCTTGCTCGGATGAGAGGCCGAACAGAACAGTTTCAATTGATTCAATACCCTCAGAACACAGTGACTTGGATGAATGAGAATATTCACAGGTGTATGTGTGTGTGTGTGTGTGTGTGATGACATTAATGAAACAATCAATTGAATTTGAAATTGAATAGCTGTTTGTCAGTGGACTACATCCATCTTTTTTTTTCAAATTCAGATCATTGAAAATTTTTACAATGAGACCTGGACCGACAGGTTTGCTGAGCACATCTCCCAGAGCACGTTAACAGCTCTGTGGTCGCTTTCTGTGGCTATTTTCTCTGTGGGTGGAATGGTTGGTTCCTTCTCTGTGGGCCTTTTTGTTAACCGCTTTGGCAGGTAAGGAGTCTTCTGTTTCATCATATTGACCTTGCACTCTCATTAAAAAATGTTAATCGGGCTATCCAATAATCATCATCACTTTGATTATTCTGAAGGAGAAACTCCATGCTCATGGCCAATGTGCTGGCCCTTACCGCTGCTTTGTTTATGGGCTTCTCCAAGCTGGCTGCTTCATGGGAGCTCCTCATCGTTGGACGCTTCATAGTGGGTCTCTATTCGGGGCTGTCCACTGGCTTTGTGCCCATGTATGTGGAGGAGATCTCCCCTACATCGCTTCGTGGAGCAATGGGCACGTTGCATCAGCTGGGTGTCGTTGTTGGCATCCTCTTGGCTCAGGTACAGTTTTATCCCAACAAATACTACAGATGCTTTCGGAGAAAAATAAAAAAACAGTTGCAATAACTCAATAATTACAATATAAATGACTCCATGACTTCTCATCACTTAGGTTTTTTAGGTCTAGGTGTGACTTCTGACCTTTTAATTTTATTTGTTTGATTATGAATAATGTATCAGGTGTACCGTTATAACAAAAATGGCAGGATAAATGGTACTAAGGAACGCATAATGTGATTAACTAATTAATACTTAATGGAGTAATACATTGATAGGGGCTGAATATTATTTATTTCATTTAGTTTTTTGTTTTTATTACAAGTAAGGGGGTATTACATTTCTGTGGCCGGATGAAATTATATTATTAAGATAGTATTAAATATTTTTTAAATGTAATTATATTTTTGATTGCTCTATTTGATTAAACCTAATAGTTATTATGTTAGTTTAATATAATAATATTAAGACTTAATAACTACATTTAAATAATACTGTAATGAACTACTTGAATTAATTTATTATACCTATCTGTATAATACATTTATCTGGTTAATTACTTATTTTTTTAAATTATCATTAATAATGAATTAGCTGCAATTGAGTGGAGGCCAGCTCATGGTGTATACAGCCTCTTGCCGGAGGTTACGTCAGGAGAGGTATACTCCCACAGCCCCAATGAGGACAAGCAGTATAGAAAATGAATGAATGAATAATTAATTACTTGATTTTATTCTACTTTATGGTATACTGTAATAGATTTTAGTGGCTATACATATATACATATACATATATATATATATATATATAGCTCAAAAAAATTAGAGCAACACTTTTTAATCAGAGTGTAGTAACCTATCAGTCAAACTTCTGGGATATTGATCTGGTCAGTTAAGTAGCAGAGGGGGTTGTTAATTAGTTTCAGCTGCTTTGTTATTAATGAAATTAACAACAGGTGCATCAGAGGGGCAACCATGAGACAGGAATGGTTTTCCTGGTTGAGGCCACTGACTCCTCATCTCTTTTGGCTGATTTTTTACTGACTGACCTTCTACTGCTGTAGTTTTTCATTTGGCTTGGATCAACATCTCTGTTGATAGCATGGTGTGCTATCTGGACGCTACAGAGGTTGCACAAGTAGTCCAACTCCTCCAGGATGGCACATCAATACGTACCATTGCTGTGAAGGTTTGCTTTGTCTCCCAGCACAGTCTCAAGAGAATGGAGGAGATTCCAGGAGACAGGTAGTTACTCTAGGAGAGCTGGACAGGGCCATAGAAAGTCCTTAAACCCTCAGCAGGATCGGTATCTGCTCCTTTGAGCAAGGAGGAACAGGATGAGTACTGCCAGAACCCTACAAAATGACCTCCAGCAGGCCACTGGTGTGAATGTTTCTGACCAAACAGTCAGAAACAGGCTCTATGAGGGTGGCCTGGAGGCCAGACGTCCTGTCGTGGGCCCTGTGCTCACTGCCCAGCACCGTAGAGCTCGATTGGCATTTGCCTTAGACCACCAGAATTGGCAACTACGCCACTGGTGCCCTGTGCTCTTCACCGATGAGAGCAAGTTCAACCTGAGCACGTGTGACAGATGTGAAAGGGTCTGGAGATTCTGTGGAGAACGTTATGCTGCCTCCAACATCATTCAGCCTGACCGGTTTGGTGGAAGGTCAATGATGGTCTGGTGTGATATCTCTGAAAGGATGCACAGACCTCTAAAAGTTAGATAATGGCACCGTGATCGCTATTAGGTTTCGGGATGAAATCCTTGTCAGAACCTACACTGGTGCAGTGGGACCTGCACCAGTGTATTTAGGGCATTGTCCTGGTCCACGACAATGCCCGAACTCATGTGGCTAGGGTATGCAGACAGGTCCTGGAGGATGAAGGAATTGATACCATTGACTGGCCCCCATGTTCACCTGACCTAAACCCAACAGAACACCTCTGGGACATTATGTTTAGGTCCATCCGGCGCCGCCAAGTTGCTCTTCAGACTGTCCAAGAGCTCAGCGATGCCCTGGTCCAGATCTGGGAGGAGATCCCCCAGGACACCATCCGTCATCTGATTAGGAACATGCCCAGATGTTGTCAGGCATGCGTACAAGAACGTGGGGGCCACACAAACTACAATCATTTGGAGTTGCTACAATGACATTTTGTCAAAATGGACCAGTCTGCTGCTTAATTTTTTCACTTTTATTTTTGGGGTGTCTTTGATTTCCACTTCTATAGGGTGATCATTTTCATTTATATCAAATAATGTGTCATTTTTTGTAAAATTATGTGTAATTTGTTACTAATAAATCACCTTCATGTTCAGTGTATATAGTTTACGACAATTATGCAAATTTGCTTCTTTATTTTATTTTTTTGTAAATACAAATGAACAGATACAATTAAAAATGATACCCAACAGACCTCACAGAGCACCTTTGTCAAAATGTCGTTTCAAATCAATATATCAGCAGAAGGCCCATATTACGGTGTGTTCTCATTAAATAAAATGGCAGTACTGCCATAACTCTCCGCCGGACAAACCAAAACAAGCCCATCTGACTTGTTTTATTGATAAACCAGAGCTCAAGGCCACACAGTTCAACTCCTACCCTGCAGGTGCAGCTCTAGCTGCCCCTGGTGCGGGTGGTGTCACTGTGGCTCCTTTGGTGAGGATCTGAACTTACTGTGTTCACTTATGCAGAGAAATGTTGATGCGGGGTACTAAACTCAATCCTGTTGAGTTTGACTTATAGAATTGACTTATAGTATTGCGTGTGTGTGCTATAAATGAATTGTGTAGGTTTTGGGGATAGAATCCATCATGGGGAACGCCTCCCTCTGGCCCCTGTTGTTAGGGTTCACCCTCCTGCCGGCCATTGTGCAGTCTGTCCTACTGCCCTTCTGTCCTGAGAGCCCAAGATACCTCCTCATCAACTGCAATGAGGACAGCAAAGCCAACAACGGTGAGACACTGAAAATGTGATACGTGTTGTTGAAAAAAAAAAAACACCCGAGCGCAATCAAGGCAGGTCGTTGGCGTTTTTTGTTTTCAATTTTACGACTCGCAAACACAACACAAAGCTGCCCCTCCCTACACACACACAACATGCGCTGTGCCCCACAGTCCACCTAAACAAGAAAATTCTGCTCAGGGAGCCAATTTGGCCTGGAGCGGCGCTAGTTAAAGACAAGGGAATAACATCCCAACTATCAGAAGTGCAAAAATCTAAATAAACCCAATTATAGGCATGCATGATCTATGATGCTTTTCTTTACTAGTCTCATCTTACAGTAAAGGTTGTGGTCCACACGGAGCTTGAATGCAATAAATGGACATCATTGTTTCACAGGCATGCAGCCAAGCAGGATTGGACTGATATAAGCGTACAAAAAGAGCTCTTGTAAAACTCTTGTTTTACAGTTTTAGTGAAGTTGCGAGGAACCAGTGACGTGAGCGAAGACATGATGGAGATGAAGGAAGAGAGTCAGCAGATGATGACTGAGAAGAAAGTGACCATAGCAGAGCTCCTACGCTCTCCTATCTACCGGCAGCCCGTTCTTGTGGCTGTAATGCTGCAACTCTCGCAGCAGCTGTCTGGGATCAACGCTGTAAGTCAGCCAACCTGCTTTTATTCAACCTGCTAGACAGCAGACTAGAGTTATGACAACCCCGTTGGCCCTGTGATTGTCAGGTATGTCGGTGTTGGAGGAAGCGGATGGATGAACGTACTGTACATTAGTCTATGTTGTTCTGGTAACGTAAGACCCGGGTTAGCTTTTTCCTACTTTATTGAAATCCTGGCATGCAGAAGCACACACTCCATAAGGCTGAACAATCCCGTGTCGTGATGGGTAAGGGCATGCTGGTGCAGCACCATCTGCTGGATTTGGTTGGACAGTACACCACCTGGCCCCGATGCAGTGGACTGTAACAGGGACAACTAGGATTCATTGGGACCCATCAAAGTCCATTATGACACAGTTCTTCTTACAAACAATCCGTGTATCACTTTTTTATGGGTAAATTTCTATTACAAAAACGTGTACGGACTGTGAGACATATTGTAACGTATGGGTTCCATTTTTTAATCTACTAAAACACACCCTGCATATCCTGTTTTAGGTGTTCTACTATTCCACCGGAATCTTCGCACGAGCGGGTGTGTCCCAGCCTGTCTATGCAACCATCGGCGCGGGGGTCGTAAACACCGCGTTCACGGTTGTTTCTGTAAGTCGCATGAAAAGACATTTAGGAAAAAATGGTTGACGTGAAGGACGTTGGTAACACTTTGTCTCCTTTGGTGCAGTTGTTTGTGGTAGAGCGTATGGGTAGAAGGCCACTCCACCTGATTGGTTTGATGGGAATGGCCGTATCCGCAGTTGTTCTAACTCTCGCTATGGCCTTGTTGGTAAGAATATCCAGATTCAAATCCACTTTTGATAGTGTTTTACTTTATTCATGCAATGACAAGTCATAGTAATAAATACTGTATATCAATGTGCTGCGTTCATCAGGATCAACACAGTTGGATGTCCTACGCGAGCATCGTGGCCATCCTGAGCTTTGTAGCCTTTTTTGAAATAGGCCCGGGACCCATCCCATGGTTCATTGTGGCGGAGCTTTTCAGTCAGGGGCCCCGGCCTGCTGCCATTGCAGTTGCTGGCTTCTGCAACTGGTCTGCCAATTTCTTAATTGGCATGAGCTTCCAGTATGTTGAGGTAAGGCAAAGGCAGTAATTCATTAACAGTGGAAATCCACGGCAAATTTAAACTCAGCTCTGAACTCCCGACATCACTTCCTGTCCGCCCCTCACTCCGTTCTTATATCAGAGGAACATATTCACTGGAAGACACACAACCATGATTCTTTTTTTATTGGCAGGAGAGCCAGGTAAACATGAGGGGCATTCTATTAGTCTAGAACTTTTCATTTTTAATCAAATTCAGTGCAACGAAATAGAATAATACTGGCGTCAAACTATGAAATTATGTTCGACTACTTTTGATTAAAAGTACGCTAATTTCATGCTTTATTGGTCATACCTTCCACAATTTTTTTTTCCTCCCTACAGCAACTCTGCGGCCCCTATGTCTTCATCATCTTCACTGTTCTCCTGCTGGGCTTCTTTGTCTTCACCTACTTTAAGGTGCCCGAGACCAAGGGCCGCACCTTTGATGAGATTTCAGCAGGCTTCCGCCAGGCGGCTGACATATACTCGGCCCCTGAAGAGTTCAACACACTCAGGGGAGATGATCCTGACCTGTGACAGCTGCACTCAAACTACCCCTGTGGTACACTTTCAATCTGAACTTCAAGAAGTTGATAAATTTGAATCTTGACTCAGACAGATATCTTTTTGGGTGCTAAAAACGGGAGCATCACACTCACGGCTGTGCTTGAAGTTGTCGAATGAATTTTGCAATAGGAAGACCTGAGGTGGAGTCCTAGAATGAGGTATTAAATTAATATTAAATTACCCTTTTATTCTTGGTGGCAGAAGCCCATAAAGCAGAGTGTCAAACTTGTGCCATGGAGGGACGAGACACGGCAGGTTTTTCCTTCAGCCAGTTTCTCCAGCAGGTGATTTTAATTGAGGAGCTCCTTCCCTCAAATTGAAGGAGGTGTTGATCATTAAAATTCCCTTCTTTATTGACCGGCTGGAAAAAAAACCTGCATGGTCTCAGCCCCCCATGGCACGAGTTTGACACCCGTGCGGATAAAGGAATTGAACATCCACATACAACATAAAATTAAACAAAAACATTTGTTGTGATTCTGAGACTGGGCGAGACAAATAAATATTGTACTTGGAAAATTGTACTATTGTGATTTGTACTAGGTTCTCATCCATGACGACATGTAAGTAAGTATAGCTACCATTTAATAATGTGCAGTTAAAATGCTTATCTCAGCAAATGTAAACTTCAAAACTAAAACAAGGCTCATGTTTTGATGTCCAGTTGGATAAAAACAGGCAAAAGGCACAGCAATATGGATGAAAGGTTGCTGAAATAAAATAGTCCTTTTGTAAAAGGGCACGGGTTCTTCATTTTCTCCTATCTGAAATAGTAACACTGCAAGAAGATCCAATTCCAACAAAAATAGTGTGACGTAAACATTTTCTTCCTAATAGCAGCATTTGAAAATAGTTGGGGTGTGCTTTTTCCAGTTCTACGGTATGAAAAAACATTTTCATCAGACTATTCTGATTCAAGGAGTGCTGGCTCTGGAGAAGCATCCAGCAGTTCAAACATGTCTTCGATCACCTGCCACAGACAGTTCTCTAGTGGGAAGTCGTTGTCCACAAGATTCACCAAGAAGTAGTTGTCATGGATATATTTGATGATCATTCGAGAGGGTGACTCGTCTTCGTACAGTTTGGCCCACTGCTCAATCCATAAGGCAAAGGCCTCATCCTGGAGGAGATATGTTTGTCATAAGGAAGTGTTGACAATTTGGACCAATGGATTTAAATCCTTAATTTCATTCTTATTCTTACCTTCCAAAACATAAAGCTGACTGGGTCCACAATGGTGGGCTGAACAATCTCCCTCCCTGGGAATATCCCCCATGTCACAGCATTAGGTTGCATGTCGGGAGCGTTGGTAAGGTTATGGCCCTTTGAGGACAATATTCATAGTTAGGTACTGACCAAGACAAATCAGGAATAGCACTACTTGCTATTAAAACTTACGTGCACATTAACAATGTGGTAATTCACACGCGGTTCATACTTTTTCAGAACTTTAAGGAGGGCATTCACATTTTCACTGGACGTGAAGAACTCTAAATAGGCCTGTGGAGGCATACCAACAAACGCATGACACCGTTACATTCAAAAACGCTGAGAATCACAGCAAAACACAACGTGGTCATACCTTCTGAAAGACATAACCTCCAGGGGGTCCCCAGCCCACTATAGGGTCTGTAGAGGGTTTCCCGTTGATGTTGGGCTGGGAGTTGATTGTGAGCACGCCTCGTCTGTTCACCTTCTCCAGTTCATCCTTTAATAGGTTGGTTTCTTGGGCCAGAGGCTCATCATTCCACGGCAAACACATGACCTGGCACAAGAAGAATCGATTATGTTGTGATCTGTGAGGGATTGTTCCTTGTAGACCTTTCTTAGGGGTGCTCCAGCAGGTTATCCAAAGCAGTTTGCTATTTTTCCCTCAAACGACAAGTAATAATAAAGACCATAAAAAGTGACATTTCTACAGGCAGCATGTCAGTCGGGTTTGAATATCTGCTGATATCTGCTGGAACCCTACCTTATGTCCATTGAGGTTTGGCTCGGCTGTGATGTAGCAGGTGAAGACCTCATAGACGCTTTTCTCATTCTTCAGCTCCTCGCCCCACATCTGCAGCAGGGCATCTTTGGATGACTTGCTCTTCAAGTAGAACAAGTAGTAGTCATTTAACTCACCAAAGGCAGGAGATGAGGAGTTACCCCTAGTAAGAGAACCAACAACAGCAGAATCTTAAATCCGTTTCTGGTGGTAGCTTTAACTTTCTATAGAAATCTACTTGAATTCACATCGATGTCACTGGCTCTTATAGTGTCAACCACCTTACCATCTGCCATTAGGGAACTCATCCCAATCCTGGGTTCTGTAGATGTAGCTCTTAGGTCTGGATGCCCAGAAGATGGGTCGCACATCTTCGACCTTTCGTTTGGGATGTGCACTCACCGCCCACGGAAGGGGCCGTCTGACAGAAAACATCAGGTCTTCATTGGAAAACATGCAGGCTTTGCAAGGACCAGAAGCTCATATTTTCACCAAGGCACAGAAATCACTTACCTGGGGTCCTCTATCCAAACGCCAAGCTGTCTGAGGACTTCCATAGTGGCAACCTCTCTGTTCAGAGTGTAGAAATGCAGACCGGGCACTTTGCCGCTGTGCAGCAACACTCGGCACATCTCCACCGCTTGTTGTATCCCATAGTTCCGAATGGCCGCGTCATTGTCTTTGATGGGCTCGATGACTTTCATGATCTCCTGTGGCACCTCCAGTTTTGACAACTTCACAAGCTGACGCAGAGACTGGTAACCCTGCAAAGAAACATTGGGCATTTCCTGTTATCGATGATTTCCAAAGCCCACATTTTAAACCAAAGCTTGCCATCTCCTCGCTACGCTATGAGAATCAAACCAACCGATATCTACTTGTATTGCATTTATATGACTGCTAACATTTACTTGTACTGTAGTTGCACACCAGACCTGTGGCTTGCGAGTGTATTACTTACATATGGTGGATTGTTTTTTTAATCTTGCCACTTCATGTGGTCTATGGGAATGGTAATGTTTTAATTTTATTTGAACATGCATGTAAAATTACATTGGAATACATCACTTAATACAATCGACAGTTCCACATGTAGGAAGAAGTAGTCTTGATAGCCAATGTTTTATTGTACATTGTTCTTATTGTTGTTGCAGCTGCACTGCCCAGCATGCCTTGCGGGCATTTGGAAAGAACTGATTTAAGTTAACTTGCTGTGTATGTGTAGTTTTTGATTCGGTGCACCGTAAGTATGCCGTTCTTTTGAATGACCACCAATAAATAGATGGCCCCCTGAGTCAAAAACTTTCTCCACCTGTGTTGTAACGTAATTTCCGACTCACCCGGAATGGATCCGTGACATAATTTTGGGTCCAGACCCACCGGTTGAGAACCACTGATCTAAAGAGATTCGGTTTTCTTTTTCCCATAAGGAGATATATACCTGGATAGGGAAGATCCCGGGAAGAATAGGGCACGTAATCCCAAGTGCCCGACAGTCATCTAGAAATTTCAGGTACGTTTCTGCCCTGAAGAAGAGCTGCGTGATTACAAAGTTTGCTCCCGCATCCACCTTCTCCTTCAAGTGTCGCAGATCTTCCTCATAGCTTTCTGCCTCAGGGTGGCCAGTGGGATAACCTGGCAGCCACACACACATTCACATGTTTGTCAGAGATCAATCTAATCAGTGTATTACTTCTTGATGAGCCGAGTCCACACCTGCGACACATACGTCAAAGTAGTCGTCAAACTCTGATCGGATGTGTTTAACAAGGTCTGTAGCGTAGTTGAAGCACCCTTCTTCCTCCTCCCAATCCGTACCCACTGGGTCTGTGGATATTTTACAGTAGCTCATTATTAGTTGGAAACTGTTGGAATACAACTGTTGTTGTTGAAATACCAAACATGGATATCTAATAACACGTGTCCTACCTCCTCTTAGAGCCATGATGTTTTTTAGACCCAGGTGCTTTGCTTTGGCCAGGTGGCCAGTGATCTTATCTGTGCTCTGGTTGCAGCAGGTTAGGTGGAGGATGCTCTCCAGGCCACAGTAGTTGACTGCTGTGCTGGCAATCATCATGGAGGACGTTTCCTTGTCTGAACCCGGGTCTCCAGCCGGATGCCATGTGATGTCTATAAAGAGTGGCCCACCAGAGCCCATACGGTCGAACCTTAAGAAAAATTAACATGCTTAAATCTACTGGCGTCAATGGGAGCTCAATTCTTCTACTCAACTGCTAGATAGGGCCCTATGAAATCCGTTTTCATTTTATAAATTATTTTTTTTATCCTGTACACTTATTTTACCAGCACAGTGTGTACTTTTGTGATAGTAAAAATAATCTGTCCATTAATTAAATGCAAGAATTGTTAAATGTATTGATGCAATGCATCATTGGCCAATTTTTCCCAGTATTTCAGAAACAGACTCGTTTTTTTTCTTTTCTAAGGGGATGTCGGCCTCTGCCCACACAAATTCCTCAACAAACTGTAGCGCCCGTGCTAGTGGTTCAGGAAGACGTAGTCACCAATGAAATTCCAACTGCGCAACTAATGTAAGATATTTTTTTTATTATACCCTTACTTGGTTTACACAATTCAACAGTATGTGGCGAAGCACGCTCTTATTTGAAGGCACGGAGTATGTTGTCTTTGTTGAGAATGTCTGTTGATGGTTAAGACAGGTTGGGTGCAAGAATAAACCTGCTTCTAGTCATTAATTCACTGAGAACAAGCGGTAAGATACGACACTGTGCAAATACACTCATACAGCCTGAGTCGCACGCACCCACAGGCGCACTAACACGCTCTGTTACACTAAGCTAAAAACTGCCCACATAGGCAGCTATCTGGAGTCACGGGAAGATGTGTTCTTGTCACGCAGGGATTTTTAAGCACAGTTTTTCTTTAAAGAATGGGACAGGAATGACTAACATGTTCGCAACACTGCCATAGCTATGTGAGATACTGTGCTATTACTTCAAACTGTATATACATGAAAATAATTGAATTCAGTACCTCGATATGAGATTGACAGCACCATTTGCCGTCCTTGGAGGGAAGAATTCAAGGGAGAACCAGTGGTCCCCAGACTCCATCCTCCTCCTCATCTTGTCCCGCAACCTGTCCGAGCGATCTGCATCCAGCACGGGTGTGGAACAGCGAGAGCTCTCCTTGGAACTCTCCCCACCGCTGGTGCCTGCCCCGCTGGAATCACTCTTGCATGACTGCCAGCTGCCATCGGCTCGCTGAACCTGGTTGACCATGACGGAAAATGGATCTAACAGAACACAAAGGGAGAATTATTTCATAGAAATCCCAACGTTAAATAGACGTGGGTGAAACTACAAATCAATCCATCCATCCGTTTTCTATACTGCTTATCCTCATTAGGGTCGCGGGTATGCTGGAGCCTATCCCAGCTGACTTTGGGCGGGAGGCGGGGTACACCCTGGACTGGTCGCCAGTCAATCACAGAGCAGACATACCACCATTCACACTGTAATGGACAATTTAGAGTTGCCAATTAACCTAACATGCATGTTTTTGGAATGTGGGAAGAAACCGGAGTACCTGAAGAAAACCCACGGGGAGAACATGCAAACTCCACACAGAGAGATGCCCAACGGAGATTAGAACCCTGGACCTCCCGACTGAGAGGCCAAAATGCTTCCTACTCAGCCCGCCAAATAGATCCAATACCAAGTAAATGCAGGGCTAGTATCGCCGATGCTGACGCATTTCTAAATAATTGAATGATTTTGTCATTATGCTTTTAACTTGTTGATCATAACTATGGTATAATGTGAATAAAACACTGGAGGAATATTTTTTTTGGTCAATATTAGTCAATGACAACACATCTGAAAACAAAACGACGTTTTCAAATGAAACTTTTTATTATTAAGGGAGAAAAAACTGAAGGAATAAAACAACTTCATTCAAGCGTTTGTGATAACTTGCCATGAGTCTCTTACAGGGTAGTGGAGGAATTTTGACCCACTCATTTTTGTAGAATTGTTGTAATTCAGCCACATTGGAGACTTTTCCAGCATGACGTGCCTTTTTAAGGTCATGCCACAGATTCAGGTCAGGACTTTGACTAAGCCTCTCCAAAGTCTTCATTTTGTTTTTCTTCAGCCTTTAGAGGAGGACTTGCGCCTATGTTTGGGATCATTATCCTTATTTATTTATTAGTTTATTTTGACAGGGACAGTGTACAATAATAGCATGACTGCAAATGCACCAGAATTAGCCACAAGGCTATTTTTCATTTGTTGTCCCTGGACACATGGCAAACCTGTCTCCCTAAAAACAAGACCAAAAATACTATAAAACAAAAATTACAATATTCCATAATGAACCCACAAACAAAACATCCATTTCCATATCCATTTTCCACCGCTTATCCGGGTACGGGTCGCGGGGGCAGCAGCTTCAGTAGGGAAGTCCAGACTTCCCGGTCCCCAGCGACCTCTTCCAGCTCCATCGGGAGGACACCAAGGCGTTCCCAGGCCAGCTGTGAGACATAGTCCCTCCAGCGTGTCCTAGGTCTTCCCGGGGGCCTTCTCCCGACTGGGCATGCCCTAAACACCTCACCTGGGAGGCGCCCGGGAAGCATCCGGACCAGATGCCCGAGCCACCTCAACTGGCTCCTCTCGATGTGAAGGAGCAGCGGCTCTACTCTGAGCTCCTCCCGGATGGCCAAGCTCCTCACCCTCTCTCTTAGGGTGAGTCCAGCCACCCTACGGAGGAAACTCATTTCCGCCGCTTGTATCCGCCATCTCCTTCTTTCGGTCATGACCCCATAACAATATTCCATAATGAACCCACAAACAAAACAATCATTTAAAACAGATACAACAAACACTGCCATAAAAAGTATGGAGAAAAGACATACAAGACAGACAACAGCTATTCCACCACATCCAATTCAAAAGAAAACACAAGTGCTAGTATGGTTAGCCAGGGGGGAAGTCATTATTATTGTTAACGCAGACATGTTTGATGCGTTATGAACCAATTTTTTGAACAGAATATAAGTACTCATCTCTCTGATGTTTAAGAGTTTGTGTTTTTTTTTCGGTCTTGGAACTCTGCCGTGCAGGACGTTTTTGCCAAGTGTCTTTCTTATGGTGGAGTCATGATGCTGACCATGTGTTCAAGTGAGGTCTGCTCTCACTCGGCTGTCCGCAAGTGAGGTCTGCAGTTCTTTGGATGTTCTGTGACATCATGGATAAATTGCTGCTGCGCTCTTGGGGTAATTTTGTCTGGCCTTGGTGGTTTGCACCATGTGTGGCTAATGGCTCTCACTGTAGTTTGCTGGAGTCTCAAAGCTTTAGAAATGGCTTCATGACCTTTTCCAGACCGATAGATCTCCATTAACATAAGCTGGGTTTTATCACTTTTTCACACAGGGCCATGTGGGTTTTTTCCTCCCTTAATAATACAAAGTTTCATTTCAAAACTGCATTTTGGGTTCAGCTTTCTTGTCATTGGCTAATAATTGAATTTGTTTGATGATCTGAAACATTCAAATGTGACAAACATGCAAAAAAAATAAAAGGGAGCAAAGACTTTGCACATATTCATACATATTTTTCCCTTTTCATTACATACAATCATATAAGGTGGAAAATATTTGGATCGATCCGCGCACCCAAAGCCTTAAGCCTTCATCGTCATCAGAACCTCGAAGTGCGGCCCACGCCGACGTCAGTATTTGAGGGGCAAACCCACAACATGGGACGTTAACGTTCCCCTTGATTGCAACACAAGCGACCGCCGCCCGTCCACGTGAAACGGACGCTGTAGGCCGTTCGGCGGGCACACGCCGAGGAGGGCACGACAAGAGTAGCATTTCTCGCCTTCACGGTAAAGCGCGCACCGTTGCCGCACGCAAGGTACCGCAGTTGTGCTAGCGGCTATTTGGTGGAGCACAGCTAGCGAGTTGGACTTGCCGTCCTGACTTGGGCACGAGCAACAAACGCAAAGACGGTGCAAGCCAAGCCCGCGTGTACGCTTAGAACGATAATCACGTGATTACATTACATTACATTACTTTACTTCTCACGCTCTTCTCCGGTCGGCTGCCTTTGTGTGTTGCCGGGTGTCCCAGATATTTGTGGGAGGGCACACGAGGGTACGGCGTGGTTAGAGGGGGAGGCAGTGACGAGTCACGGCCATTGGGCGGCGCTGTAGATTTAGGGAGGGGGGGAATGCTGCCTTCCCTAGAGTCGGAATCTACGCTTTCACCGTCGAGTAATGCATCAAATGTCCAATTTCGGTCGCGTGTAGCCTCATCTCGTAAAATAAAACAGAAAAAAATATACACCCAGAAGTTTTTCATCCATTCATTCATTTTCTGTACCGCTTATCCTCATTAGGGTCACGGGGATGCTGGAGCCTATCCCAGCTGGCTTTGGGCGAGAGGCGGGGTACACCCTGGACTGGTCGCCAGTCAATCGCAGGGCACATATAGACAAACAACCAGTCAGTCACACTCACATTCATACCTATGGACAATTTAGAGTCACCAATTACCCTAACATGCATGTTTTTGGAATGTGGGAGGAAACCGGAGTACCCGGAGAAAACCCACACACGCACGGGGAGAACATGCAAACTCCACACAGAGATGCCCAACGGAGATTTGAACCCAGGTCTTCCAGATCTCCTGACTGTGTGGCCAATGTGCTAACCACTCAGCCACCGTGCGGCCCCCAGAAGTTTTTTTTAAGCCTAATTATGTTTTATTGCAGCACATATTTCAAGTGTTACGTTATGTATTTAAATATTCATGTTCAACGTTCCACCCTGCAACTGACGGTTGGCGACCGGGCCAGGGTGTACCCCGCCTCCTGACCAAAGTCAGCCGGGATAGGCTCCAGCATACCCGCCACCCTAATGAGGATAAGCGGTATAGAAGATGGATCGACAATCAATGTTCCTATTTTTTTTCTTTTATGTTATGATTAAGTGTTTAAGTTTATGATCACATTTTTGGAGAGCGGCTGAAACATGAATTTCTCTCGGAGATGAAAAAAGTATTATCTACCTGGCTATCTATCTATCTATCTGAGGCTTTTTGACAGAAAATCAAATGAAGTAATTATGAACGTGGATGCTTTGCTCAGATAGCTTTGTATAAATTGATCAATTTGTTTGAGAGCCCTCAGTGCACAAAAATGCATCAAAGTGACCTCCACATCCTCTAATATTTCTGTATTGGAAAAAGTTTGGACACCCCTTCTTAACCATCCACATGGGATAGCTGTGCAAGTTTGTAAAAGGCCGCATTTTACATTGCCCCATGTGCGCTTTATTTGTTATTGGACCCTTCATATTGGTGTTTTGTATTTATTTGGTGCTGTCAGCGCTTTGTTGTTGCTATAACTACTTGTAAGCAAAACAAATGCAAAAGAAAGAACGTGCTAATCGTGTGCCATGTACTTGTACTTGTACCACAACAACAGTGTCCTTACTTACCTTTTTTGCTTCTTTGGCAAGAGAGCCAAACCTTACTGGATTTGTTAAAAATGTCTATTCGTGAGTCTTCTGCTTGATGTGATGGTTTTTTGTTGAAAGCTCAAAGCACGGTTGACCCCTCCAAGATAGGAGCTGCCACAGAGCGGCCATTCCAAAAGTTTTACTCGTTTCAAATGTTTTTTTTTTTATGTGCTCTGCTAACGCGCCATGGTTTCCTCCGTTTTCCCGACCTGTTTCAGTACAAGACTTTAATGCCACTGCTTCCTTTCTGCAGTCCTTACTGCGCACGCCAGCCTGTCCCATGCTAAATTACACACAACAACGGAATCAGTGACAGGCCACAGCCTGCAGCCAAGGAACTACAAAGTCTTCCCTAAAGATCAGGCTGTCAATGTCCCAGTGGGGTGCTGGTGGTGGTGTAGTGGTATGGAACAAGTTCCAGAAAGTTATACATTTAAAAAAATAAGATTATTTTAAATTGTTTTAAAAACTGTGGCAGTTGCAAGTGCCTTCATGTCTGTCACTGAATATCAATAAGCACACGTTTGACAACGATAACGTGACACTCTGGGGCGTTGTCCGGACCATACGTGCTACGTCACTTTGGAGCACCGTTTAGGGGCGTGGGGAAAATGATAAACTTGAACGTTTTACGTTATGTCAAGCACAACATTTAATATCGGCGCTTTGAAATAAATAGTTGATATATTGTTTTTTTTTAACTTGAACTCATTTAAAGCACAGTTTCATAGTATTATAGTAAGTCATAGTAAGTCACTTTTTTACCGCGAGAGTTGCCTGTTTTTCCTGAGGAGCCTTGAACGCAGCATGACACAAGAACGAAGATGGCGTGTTGTGGGAACTGTTTCGGCTGCCGACGTTGTAGTGAAGAGGGGACGCGCACGCCAGAGGAGTTGGTAGGAAGCGGTTTCATTCGTTTAGTGGCGCAAGTTGACGTGGGAATGTTTGGGTGGGAATGTTTGCGTCGTATTTACTCAGAACTCCCGGTTGGGATGCCGAGCCCGCTCAAGCCCTCCGCTACTGGCGCGTGTTGTTGGCCGTTAGCATCCATTGGAACGTAATCACAGCTACAGTAGAAGAAGCTACGCCGTCATTGTGTCAAGCGGCGCACTGCTCGTTGTCCTCCCCTCGCTTTTCAAAGAGCTCGCCCCTCCTGCTGCATCATTGTGTGGATGTTGGGGAGCGTGCGCTTATTTCAACAACTATGTCGTACCTAAACAATAACCATCACGTGTATTCTGTTGTCGCAGGCAATTCTTGGAGAAATTCGAGATGAAGAAGAAGAGATTCTGCCCAGGAAGGACTACGAGGTAAGATAAAAAGGTTTTGGCCACATGGTGGAAGCTTTTATTTTTCTTTGTTTGAAACATTGTAAGGCCTTTTCCTCGAACAGAGCCTGGATTATGACCGATGTGTCAGTGAGCCCTATGTGGAGCTTTTGGAGGGGATGGACAACAAGGTAAGACACGTTTTGGTGTCCAAAGTGCAGCCCTGGGGGCCATTTGCAGCTTGTTGATGGTTGCTTTTGTCTTTTAATTATACTTAAAATATAAATACAAATATTACTATGGCACGTTTTCCATCCATCCATCCATTTTCCACCGCTTATCCGGGTCCGGGTCGCGTGGGGCAGCAGCTTCAGTAGGGAAGTCCAGACTTCCCGGTCCCCAGCGACCTCCTCCAGCTCCACCAGGAGGACACCAAGGTGTTCCCAGGCCAGCTGTGAGACATAGTCCTTCCAGCGTGTCCTAGGTCTTCCCCGGGGCCTTCTCCCGACTGGGCATGCCCGAAACACCTCACCAGGGAGGCGCCCGGGAGGCGTCCGGACTAGATGCCCGAGCCACCTCCACTGGCTCCTCTCGATGTGAAGGAGCAGCGGCTCTACTCTGAGCTCCTCCCGGATGGCCGAGCTCCTCACCCTATCTCTTAGGGTGAGTCCAGCCACCCTACGAAGGAAACTCATTTCCGCCGCTTGTATCCGCGATCTCATTCTTTCGGTCATGATCCATAACTCATGACCATAGGTGGGGGTGGGAACGTAGATCTAACGGTAAACAGAGAGCTTTGCCTTCTGGCTCAGCTCTCTCTTCACCACGACGGTCCGGTACAGCAACCGCATTACTGCAGATGCTGGACCGATCCGTCTGTCGATATCACGCTCCAACCTTCCCTCACTCGTGAACAAGAACCCGAGTTCCGAGTGGCACGTTTTGTAGAATTTTAAGTATGGGGCCATATATGAAAAAGTTTGGAACCCCCTGGCTTAGACTGTCCCTTGGCATGTGTGTATGTTTACGTGTTCCATTCATTCCATTTTTGTCTTAATATGTCCTGTTTGGGGTCACAGGGAAGCTGGGAGCGGGAGTAGAAAAAGCTCTCCGTATGATGCATTGCAATCGTACAATACTGTAAACTATACCTGCTGCATAAACACTTAGTTAAATGAAAACCTCTCTTGCAGTGTCAATCAAAAGTGGAGGTTAATCTTTCAGTGCAGTTTGTGTGTGTGTGTCACGTCATGTCATCTTGAGTATTTCTTGTTCAAATTTGATTGTCTTTGATGTAATAGAAAGCCAAAAAGTATGAAGCGCTACGATGGATGATGGTATTTGCTATTGGAGCATCTGTCGGCTTGGTATGTGCTTCTGGGCTGCCCCTAAATGTATTTTTGTCCTTTAAAGATACCGCTAATTAATCTTATGTTCTTATTTTTTTTTTTTAGGTGGGCCTTTTTGTGGATTTCTTTGTCCGCTTCTTTTCCAAGCTGAAGTTTTCTTTGGTGGGTTATTGTATCCTTCTGTAAGCTTACAAATGATGTCCCGCGAAACTGGCACTTCAGAATCGAACCACTAAATCTGTCATTTATACATTTGTGCCTTTTACACAGAGCCCAGCCAGGGATACTACTGGTCCGATGTTGTTAGCGCTCGGGTTGCCATGGAATTTTTGTAGTTAATTGCTTTCAACACTACAGGACAGGAGAAGCGGTGTCTCAGCTCCCAACATTGTACAATACGTCCCGCGCCTCTTCAGTATTGTGGCGCTGATACGGGTCTGTTACTACTTTTGTTTGGCAGTGTGAAAGGGGCATCAGTGACCTATGATTTCCAGTTGTTCTGCCTTAGTTTCCATCCTTCAGCTGTAGAGGAGTGCAGTGAGAAAGGTTGCCTCCCTCTTTCTCTACTGGAGCTTCTGGCTTTCAACATGACCTTTGTCTTTATTGCCAGCGTGCTCGTCCTCATTGAGGTAAGACTACAGTAGAAACTTTTTCTACGGTTTCATGCCTCTTGTTTTGCCACTTTGGTAAAAATGTATACAGTGGAACCCGCTGAAGTCGGACCCTATCTATTTCCCTGTCCACCATGTTGTTGCGTCTCGTTAAACGGCATTAAAAGGTGCACTTAGTGGGAGTTATCCTGCATTCCACCGCAGCAACAAACAAAATGCACCCATTTCATTTGATTAGTTTCCTAATTGGCCTCACAGTCAGGAGGTTCAGGGTTCGAATCTCCGTTGGGCATCTCTGTGTGGAGTTTGCATGTTCTCCCCGTGCGTGTGTGGGTATTCTCCGGGTACTCCGGTTTCCTCCCACATTCCAAAAACTAAATTGTCCATAAGTATGAATGTTAGTGGGAATGGTTGTATGTCTTTCTTTGTCTATCTGTGCCCTGCGATTGGCTGGCGACCAGTCCAGGGTGTACCCCGCCTCCCGCCCAAAGTCAGCTGGGTTAGGCTCCAGCATACCTGCGACCCTAATGAGGATAAGCGGGATAGAAAATGAATGAATGAAGATTCTTAACCACCGGAAGAAGGATTACGAAAGCTTTGTTGTCATTGCAGTCATGACAACAAAAAATTCTGAAAATCCTGTATTATGTCTCGGGTCCCAAGTAAATGGGCAAGCAATGGTAAATTTTGCTTTTAATTTCAGTTATGTCGACACCAGTCTGAGGGCCATTGACAAAAACGGGTTCCATTGTTTTAAGCAATTTAAGCCTAAGTATAATTTGGGGTGGGAATATCTTAACAGTCAAAGGATCTAAATTAGGTCTTACACTAATGGTTATCTTCTTAATCGATTCACCTGAAGCTTGTTGTTTTGATTAATTGAGTAATTGCTTAGGTAGACGGACCAAATCAATGTCGACCAAACGCAAACATTAGTAGTTTGGTCCGCAACATATCAGAAAAGAGGCAAAATTGTTGATCACTGTTTTCCAAAGTCAGCACTAATCTGTGTGAGTATCTTGTTTTGCCTAAAACACAAATATAATGGGTCTACTTTTGTGGATGACTAAGGAAATTTGAAAAAATTCCCATTTGAGAGCCTCACATCAAACGATATTTACATTTAAATCAAACAAAAATCAAAAATGATCAATCAAAAATTAAATCAAAATGATCCCTTCAATACCAAAATAGTTGTCAAGTTGTCATCCAGGTGTCAATTAATGGTAATGGCTTAATTTTATTTGAACATGCATATAAATGACATTGGAATACATCACTTGATACAATTGACAGTTCCACATGTCCAAAAGTATGTAAATAAGTAAGTAAGAAGCAAAGCTTATTTAATCCTACCCTCTTAGATTTTCCCCTATTTCAATACATTTGTGGACTTCCTGCAGTTAGTAAGTTTAAGCTACATCAGTAAGGTGATGTGACAGCGTGTTGAATAGTACTCAATGTCCTTAACATCACAAATAACTTACAGTATATTGCAGTCCTGATGTAGGATAATCATAATAAATAATATTAGTAGCGAACTGAATATGCACAATTATAACCGAACATTGGTGTAGTACAGACTATTGTCTCACTAGGAATGAAGACATGTCATTGACAGTCAACAGACAGAAGATTTACTCTCCAAGGAATGAAATAGTAGTAGTAATTAAGTAGTAATAGCATTAGATGTGCACAATAATTCACGACTCCTCGTCCATGTTGTAAAAATCGACAGTTTGTAATGTTTCTTGAAGTCACTCATTGTAGAGCATTGTTCAAGTTCTTTACTTAATCCATTCCACAGTTTGATTCCACATACCAAAGTACTAAAAGTTTGGCATATCGCCACACAATAAGTTAGATATGGTAACACCAGAGAACAACAGAGAGTTTGGAGTGATTTTTGATCCAGGACAAATTTTATTTGATCCAGTATTGAAGTATTTCTTGCTACTTTATGTTGTATGTTTTTAATGTGGGGTTTCCAACTCATTCCGTCGTCAATTATGCGACCCAAAAATGTATGTTCATTCATCTGCAAATAGTACTAGCTTTAGGTGTTTTGTCACTTTGCAAATTTTGTTAACGTATAGGTTAAATAATTTTGGTCCCAGTATCAACCCTTGCGGTAGACCACATAATATTGCTAAACTTTTAGATGTATGGTCTCCTAACGTCACATATTGCTTCCTGTTTGCCAGGTAGCTTGGAACCCAGTTCAGAACTAACCTTCTGATTCCATACCTTTCCAATTTTGTAGTCAGGAAGTTGTGATTGATTGTGTCAAAAGCCTATGTTAAATCAATGAATACTGCGGCTGCGCACTTTCTACGGTCTATAGCGTTTGTAATTTCCTCTGTAATTTCAATCAATGCCGTAGAAGTGGAAATGTTTGCCATGTATCCGTATTGGCTGTCCGCTAGTATGGCATTCTTCTTGAGAAAGTTGTCCAACCCAAGGTTGAATAATTGCTGCAGCTCTAGTCTAACACTTGTTGAAGAGGTGGCAGTTTGCTTCCTGAGCAAGGAGATAACCTACAAAGTGCAGAGAGTAATACACAGAATGTATTACTTGGAAGGTATTGTGCAGTAAGTGTGGGTGTGGCTCAATTCTCATATCCTACACATTATATTACAGTATTAATGGGGATGGCATATTTCTTTTGTGTTCTTATTCAGCCTGTAGCTGCCGGTTCAGGGATTCCAGAAATTAAAAGTTACTTGAACGGAGTGAAGATTCCTGGAATCGTCCGTTTACGGACTTTTTTCTGCAAAGTTGTTGGTGTTTTGTTCAGCGTTGCTGGAGGTAAAGTATAATGCTGAAGTGTTTTTTTTCTTTGTGTATCTGTATGTTGGGTTTGGTAAAAGTGGGCTGTCATGTGGGGGAAACATGAACACATCTTATGATATTACACATAGGATGGGGCTGTGATCCGGGCTAAAATAAATGTCTATTTTTATCCACTGCTGATCAGATCCAGATCCAGAACTGTCCCCCCCCCCCTCTCTCTCTCTCTCCAGTATGCCTCACACATTTACTAAACACTTTTTAAAGTATAAAAATGTATTGGTACTCACCACTAGTGAATGGTAACGTACAGCATGATGATCAATGAACAGATTGGAGTCACGGTATAGAGGTTAGATGTGATTTGTGTCTCACAGCAACTATGGTGCGTTCAAGGACCGCCAAACAAAGTGCAAAATCTCTATGCTTGATGAAAAAACATTATCATTGTAGCATAAAGACATCAGCATGTAAAAAATGTGGGGTTTTTTTGTTTATTTTTTAAACCTCAATTTTAAACCCACATTTCTGCAAAAAAAATTGCCATTTTTTTGGGGGGGGGGGATTTTCTTTTTTTAAACCAAATATTTTCGAATATGCAGGGTCGTGAATGTTGAACCATGTGGGCATCCACTATCAAAATTACAAAATTCCCATTGGATTAAATAAACGCTTTTAGTTTATGTATTGTGGTATTATTTATATATGATACGATATCACATAATTATAAAATATGTGCATGTCAAATGTTTTATTCACAACGTCAACAAATCTATGAGCAAACATTTGCCAGTAAAATGTGTTCAGATGTTGCTCCGATTTTTGAAGTCTCAATATGACAGTGTATGTGTTGTGTTTGTGTCCACTCAGGACTTTTTGTGGGCAAAGAAGGTCCAATGATACACAGTGGAGCCATTTTGGGAGCCGGTCTTCCTCAGGTACACAGCAACACATTCTGATATCAACATTAGTAATCCGGGAAAACAGTACTGCTGGTGGAATCAATTTAATTTCATTGTTTATTGTTTTTCTATGTGTTTGCAGTTCTGCATGTTTCCCTACCCCGTATTCTTTCCATTTAACTTCATCGGCTGAGCCGAGACTATTACGCGCGGTTTATTTGTTGTTTGTTCTTTTTTCGTTTCTTTTTTTCTGTGTTTTTTGCCCGATTGTCTGCCGCTCTGGCGAGGAGCGCCTCCTAGATGACTTGTAAAATGGTCACTCAGCTCACTGAGAAGGGAACGGCACAAAACGTTTATAGCAACTCTATTTTAATAAAAATAATAATAAAGGAATACAAGGTATTAATAATCCATAGTAGTGTTCAATATTGCGATAATTTGAGATAAAAATGTTTTGTCACACCGATAATTGGGAGTGATGCCGGCTCCCAGCATGCATTGTGGCCTGTAAAAAGTTATGAAGTTATGTGTTTAGAGTTACAATTATAATTCCCCCTAGTAGTAGCTGTCCTATGTGTGTTATTTCGTGTCAGCACCATGATTGTAGGTGGTGTTCTGTGTTTACTTGCCCCTGCAAGTAACACTGAACTTGCCAGGGTGTCGTGAGCTGCAATTACACTATTCTTAGATGTCAACGAATACGATTTGGCAGGCCTAAAAGCCCTGCGGCCACCAGTTTGAGACTCCTGTTTTAGATGAATGAATGGTGCAGCCACAAGAAAAAATTGTGGGTTTAAAATAAGGAAGAAAAGAAAATCAATCTTAAATCATAAAAGAATCAGAATGAATCTACATTAATATTTCCTGAACTTAAAGTGCAAGAAATGTTTCACCTTCCCGGGGCACTGGACTTATTGTAGGATAGAGGGGAGAATGTGTGCCAGGCCAGATTAAACAGCGAAGGCCCACATTTTAGGGTTGCTCCACCCAGGGTGCATATGTCGAATGAAGGTGCGCAGTGACAGACTTGGGTAGTGGTGGGGGGGGCGGGGGTCTCGGTCAGCAGAGCGCCTTCTCCCGCTTATGCACATGGTAGGATAGGGCTCAGCGTGCATATGGAATAATAATGTATACATACAGTTTACTCAGCATGTAGATCCGAATCCGAACCTCAGCAAACTGTGGACGGTTATGCAACTCTTGGAGCAGTATTGATGTACCAGTGCTTGTTAAAAGTATATCTAGCCACCAATCACTTTTGAAGTTGTTTTTATTTGGGGTATAAGATGTATTCTCCTTTTATCAGTTTCAGAGCATCACTTTTAAAAGAATCAAATTCAATTTTCCCTTCTTCCGAAGTGACAGGTATAGTTTGGTACTCAACATTTCAAATACTGTACAAGTTTTCTACTCCCTAAAGATGTTGACCTGTCTTTTTTTTGACCACAAGGGACAAGCGAGACTTTGTGTCAGCTGGTGCCGCTGCTGGGGTGGCTGCTGCCTTTGGCGCTCCCATTGGGGGCACCCTCTTTAGTCTGGAGGAGGGTTCCTCCTTCTGGAACCAGGCCCTCACTTGGAAAGTGGTAAGTCTCCCTCTTTGAATTTGAGAGGAATCACTATTGAATCATGCAATTACCTTGTAAAACTTGCACCAAAGACATAATTGATCTGGTTGACATGATGAAAAAGTCTACTAAACACATCTCCTGACCTCACTGCTACTCTTTGAATCTTGTGTTACAGCTCTTTTGCTCAATGTCAGCTACATTTACCCTCAACTTCTTCCGTTCTGGTATAAACTTTAATAAGTGGGGCTCCTTCCAGCTTCCTGGTCTGCTCAACTTTGGTGAATTTAAGGTAAATTAATAGATAAATGAGAAAATGAACTATATAGAACAAAAACATGATTAACGTATCTCATCAATTGCATTTCTAACTTTTCAAATTTTAGTTTACATAACCTTTTTTTGAAGATATTAAACCAAAATAGTCCCACTTCTTCCTGGAGTACATTTGACAATGTAACAAAAATAGGAAGTGTCACACAAAGTTAACTGCCCAAGTAGTAGCTGAACAGTAATAGTGTCTACCACTATACAGTAATTAGGAGCCGTGTTTTCTTTCTTAGTGTCCTGATGGAGATAAAAACTGCCACCTGTGGACTGCAGTGGACCTTGCCTTCTTTGTCTTGATGGGCATAGTGGGTGGACTCCTGGGGGCGCTCTTCAACTGCATGAACAAGAACCTTGCCAAGTATCGTATGAGACACATCCACCCAAAGGCCAAATTTATCAGGTAACAATGTGGCTCTTACCTGGGCTGCTGACACTCCTGCAGGGTGCTGCTGCTTGCTCTCCCAAGACCGCATCAATCAAGTCTCTCAGTAAAATATCCTTGGATGTTGTCAATTTGGAATTTGATCCAAATAACATTGAGTTGAAATTAAACGTTATTTTTGCAAAATGTAACCTGAAATTGGGGTGAGAATGAGCCGGGTTCGAAGGCAGTGTCTATGAGAGCAGAAGTGTCACCAGGCTGGCAGAGTCAAAGTCCCAAACAGCAACAGAGTACAGTAAAGAAGAAGACAATCAAAGTATAGACTAGCAGAGTTTATTCCCGAAACAGTGCTTTATCTGACAAAAATGACCCAAAACTGATTCTTCCCATCGGAACAATGATTTTTATACTTTTTAAAAATGGGCATGACGAGACTAAGTTAGTAGGTAGCCATTTTTTCAAGGTCACTACAGTACTCTGGTTTGCAGAGGAGGATAGACTACATCACAAGTCACCAACATTTTTCTTGTGAGAGCTACCTTTATAAAATGAAAATGGTTTGTATTCCAGAATACATTTCTTTCTAGTGTTCCCATATTATTAACAGAAAACCCAAATGAAAAGCAGGCTTGCGGGCACCGCATTTGATCGTGGGGGTGCACCACGTCAGTGACGCCTGCGCTACATTACACCTGGAATCCTATTTTTAACTTCTTAACACTCACTGTACAAACATCTCTTTTTAGGTCCAATATTTGCAACATCTCACCTCCCCTTAACTGTGACCATCTAAGTCTAAACTCAATAATAATAGTAACCCAGTTATTGTTTTCTACCATCGAAAAGCTGTAGCCTGTAGAGTGCTACGCCAATTATGATAAGCGGTACGTGAATAAAAATGAAAAACAATTCATGCCTAATACTCACAGTTACAAGTGCGCCTGAACGTCTCACTGCGGGACAAGGATGGAGCGGAAAGGCGACAGAGCTTGTTCATTGCTCTATGTGCATCATATGAATAAATGAGTGTGGTTGATGATAATTGTGTACATTAAGAGTGTTTCATCTTGATAATCTTGAATGGATATTATTGTTCCAATCTCCGCATGGCGCAATGGTGAAACCACCAAGGGATTACCCCGAAAAGTTGTATTTTGTATTTTGGATACTGCTTTATTGTGATTGTTAAATTTTTCCTGCAATTTGTTATTAAATTAATATGCAGATTTAAACCATAGCCATCGTGAGTGAACAGAAAAGTGAAGCTCAAATTCAAGCCATTTAATAAGACTGGAATAAAAGATATGTAGGGTGATGAATTATTAATATCAGTGCTCATGTCAAATTTGGTCTAAATGTGACCTTGCTAAATACAAATTTTTGTTCCAGAATTACTGTAAAACTAATGAACTAATTAATTTTGTTCAATATTTTAAGTTGAGATAAGAAAACAGGTTATGTTTTTTAAGTGTGCAGTAGTGGGAGGTACATGGCTTCAGGTCAAATGTCTGAAATTTTTTTACACTGTAAAAAGTTTGGCAACCACTGGGGTCTAGAGTACAACATAATAACATCATCAGAAAGTAAAAACGTGTCTCAACACATATGTGTAAGAAATAACACCTGTCTAACTGGGTTTGAAATGACGTTTTCTTGTTCCTATCCCAGCAT
Organism: Oostethus manadensis; assembly: GCA_024372805.1. Taxonomy (NCBI): domain Eukaryota; kingdom Metazoa; phylum Chordata; class Actinopteri; order Syngnathiformes; family Syngnathidae; genus Oostethus; species Oostethus manadensis. Next base: position 2,649,584 of record QODF01000033.1, on the reverse strand, counting down.
TTATGTCTCGTCTTTTTAGGGTTATAGAGAGTCTGCTGGTCGCCATGGTAACCTCAGTGGTTGTTTTTGCCGCCTCTATGTTGTTGGGTGAATGCAGAGACTTGTACTCCCCCGCCAGCCATAACACCACAGTAAGCATAAGGAATTAAATTGCTGAGTACATCACCTTAATAATTAAGTATTTGAAGTGCTCAGTGCATTTCAATTGAGTCCCCCTCATATTTACTAATTTTTTGGACTTTTTTCAGATTTCTGTGGGCCAGGATATCAACTCGACCATCCGCCAGTACTTCTGCACCAACAAGACATATAATGATATGGCCACACTGTTCTTCAACCCACAGGAAGCTGCCATCCATCAGCTTTTCCACCAGGATGGTGAGAATAGAGCACACATCAGATTGGATATAATTGTTTTCATTGAGATGTAATTATTTCCCCCCAGAATAAATAATGAAAAATGGAAATGCATGCACCATAGTAGAAATGCATGATATATTTTTATCTGTATTAAACCGATACCGGTGCCCTGCGATTGGCTGACGACCAGTCCAGGGTGTATCCCCCCGCCTCTCGCCTGAAGTCAGCATACCCCCGTGACGCCAGTGATCATAAGTGTCATCGAAAATTGATGGATACCATTGCTGTTAACTTTCTGCTTCTCAAGACTGATAATTGAGCATTTGTTTATAACTACAGTATTGTTAATTTTTTAATTAGATTGAACTGTAATTTATGCCACCGCGCTGTGGCGCCTAGCAAGCTAACAGGGCCAACATCACACATCCATCAATCAGTAGCAAAGCTTATATCCTCAGTTCCATCTTTCACTGTATGCATGTCATATTTTGCTGGGAAACATCTGAAAAATGGCAGTGGCTCGGAAGTATAAACAGAGACTATAAGTGGTTTACTAGCCGACAAAACCTGCACGATGGACGCCATGTTTGATTCCAAATGAGCTCAGGGGTTGTGTGTAGTTTTGGTAAGTTGTCATAATTCCTCATAAGTGTCCGATAATTATCGTGCACCACTGTGTTAAATTGTTTTTTATGTTTGCTTGATCACAGTAATTTGCTATTGACTGACTTTGATCCTGGCTGCCTCCGGTCCCTACACTCAGGTACCTTCAGCCCTGTGACTCTCTCAGTGTTCTTCCTGCTGTACTTCCTGTTGGCCTGTTGGACGTATGGTGTGTCAGTTCCCAGCGGGCTCTTCGTCCCTTCACTGCTCTGTGGGGCCGCTTTTGGACGCTTGGTTGCCAACATCCTTAAAGTGTAAAAGAAAAAACAATCATTTTATTATGCCTTTCTTGGCTTTTCATGGTGGATTGTAGTTCTTTGATTAACCCTAAACAGCTTTATGTGCACATAACTTTGCATGTACTTTGCAGCTTTGCGCCCTGTCGTTGTCATTCCAACAACTGGAGTGATATTGTTTCTCACTGCGTGTCTATCCTGTGGCAGGAGACTAGGGATGGATATCTATGCCGGAACCTTTGCCCTGATTGGAGCTGCTGCATTCCTCGGAGGAGTGGTCCGGATGACCATCAGCCTGACCGTCATCCTCATTGAATCCACAAATGAAATCACATACGGACTCCCCATTATGATCACCCTCATGGTATGCCTTTTATGGTAATTATTTTAAATTGAAATATTTTACTTTAAGTATAAAAATCAAGTCATTCTTTTCCTTGCATGCGTTTCACATTTGACCACCAGGTAGCAAAGTGGACAGGAGATCTATTCAATAAGGGCATCTATGACATTCACATTCAGCTGAGAGGAGTGCCGCTTCTAGAGTGGGAGACTGAGGTTGAGATGGACAAGTATGTTTTATTTCTGTCTAACGGAGCAAATCCCATTATTGATTGTGCTACCACAAAATGTGATTATCAGATAGAAACAACTCCGATCTAAAACAATACAGTAGACAGCATTTTTGTTTACATACATTACTTCGCACCCGTTTTGTGTGTATTTTTCACACATTCTGCATGTAAAAGTGGTGTGTCCTTTAGGCATTTTGACAATTAAAGTGAAGTAGAAGCTCATGTTCAGTTATTGATTTACAGAATCTCATTTGCAGAGGCCAGGTCATGGGTTTTCTTGTAAAAGGCTCACATTTTGTGGATATGTAACACAGAGCCATAAAATGTCTATTTATCAACCTGACAATGAGCTGTAGCATCTGCTTACTGTAGTCAAGTCATAATTTTAGAGAAAAAGGTGGTTTTAAAAAATGGAAATACAGTCATCCTTTGCTACATCGCGGTTTGAATTTTGCTCCCTTACTTTATCGCGTACTTTTTCAAAAAATTGATTAATCAATGATCAAAATGCTGCCACTTGCAAGGATGGTTTGTGATTACAGTATGAACACAGCTGAACTTAGCAGTGTATTATTGCCACTGCAATACACGCACCATATTGCACGCTAGCTGGAAAATGTACACAAACCGAGGCTATATTTTGCACTAAATTCTCCACTGTAAATGAAAACTATGCTAACCAGGGTGTACGCTAACCAAGGTTCCACTGTAATCAGTTTCAGTAAATGAACTATGAAGAATTTATTAACAATATACATATCACAGTGGGTTACAAGTAAATGTAAACAAATTATATCATAAAATTAATTAACATCAGTGCCTATCTTACATTAGTCCTTGTTTATTTTCCTCCATCTCCCAAAGGTTGACAGCCAGCGATATAATGGAGCCCAACCTGACCTACGTGTACCCCCACACCCGGGTCCAATCTCTAGTCAGCATCCTGCGCACCACCATTTATCACGCCTTCCCTGTGGTCACAGAAAATCGCCAGAACGAGCGGGAGTTCATGAAGGGAAACATCCTTGTCAGCAACAACATCCACTTCAAGGTACTCCATGTTCCAGATGCTTAAACCAGGGTGCCACATTCACGCAGACATATTTTAACATGTTGAGACACCTGTTTCACAGCTTATCCAAACGGAGCAATATTTGCCATTTACAACTGTATAATCCAGTTAAGTTTCATTCAGATATGGATAAGTTATATAAAGGCATTATGGTAAATGCATTTTCTGTTCTTAGGCTCATGCTGTGTCCTATTGCCTTCTTTACTCTTGATCCAGAAAAAAAATCAAAATCTGGATGATACCCAACCTATCAATAGTGTAGAGCATATCGATGTTATACATATTTGTGCCTATTTTTTTCAAGTGACAAATATGTTCAAGCCTGTAGTTCATGAAAGCACACAATTACGTTGTTTGACATTCATCACATGTTTAAAAGTTTCATACTCTTTTGAATGCATATTGTTTTGAGAAGCCAAACTTTTTACATATGTTGCCATAGAAACCTCTGTTTTACATCATTTGCTAATACATTTGTTCACTTCCTGTATTCCAAAGTGAATACTGCGAACTTTATGCTTGTACAATAACAAGCTTTTTTTCTCGTATTGTCACACATTTATATGCAAAAAAATTTAATTTTGTTGCTTGTAGTATTGCAACTTTATAAAGTGAAGTTCCCGCTTTAACAAAGTGCCAAGAGAAAGGGGGTATTATTTTAAAAAAATGTAGTTATTTAAGAATGTTAACATTTTTTCATTTATAGATCAACATAGAGCAGAGGTGTCGAAAGTGCACTTTGAAGCTTGATTTTTATTCACCGTCAGGGAATATTACAGTCATAAAATCAAACATGAAACAAATTACATGACATTTATTAATTCATTCATTTTCTATGCCGCGTTAGGGTCGCGGGTATACTGGAGCCTATCCCAGCTGGCTTTGGGCGAGAGGCAGGGTACACCCTGGACTGGTCGCCAGTCAATCGCAGGGCACATATAGACAAACAAACATTGACTCTCACATTTTTACCTTTAGAGTCGCCAACTAACCTAACAACCTAACAAGGAGTTGCTCAACGAACCCCCATCCTCATCCACTGTGAACTGTCATGTAGAAATCCAGCATTGTATCACGTGCAAGTGAGCAACGACGACGCTGCCAGTCCATGAAGTCGTATCCCTCCAGCGAGCTAAGGAATGTTTGTGACGAGCAGCGTCCTGTGGTGGAGCCGGCCGAGGAAGGGGAAGACCTCTTGCAGCAGATGTTGGAGAGGAGGTAGGACACACAAGTCATCAAAAACATCATATTACCTGTGGACGTCTTACCTTTTTGTCCAAATGACTTCAAGTGACAAGAATGAGCATATTGTTTATGCATTGATATGCCATGTTTAGGCATATGCCCTACCCCAACTTGTACCCTGACCAGTCTCCAAGTGAGGAGTGGACAATGGAGGAGCGTTTTAGACCACTCACACTTCATGGCCTCATTTTGCGCTCTCAGCTGGTCAACCTGCTCATGAGAGGCGTCTGTTACGCTGAAAACCAGTCGGTCAGTACAACAGACACTCCAATCTTCCCTTTTTGTGCTCTTGGTGTGTAACCAGCTTCTAATTAAAGCATGAAAATGCAAAAAGAACACAATGAGCAAGCAATTTGGATTTAATGACTTTACTTTAATTCATTATTGCTGTAATTTTTACATATGTTAAATTATTGCCTATTTTAAAGGTGTGTGGGACGCACGGGTGTCGAAAAACAGATTTGTACATATAGAAGCCGCAAGGGACTCTAAGCCACTCATGTCCACGCCATTAAATGGCATATTGTGGTGCCCATGAATCGGCAAGGAACAAGTAGCTCTTTATTTGCCAATCATGAGCTCTGAGAAAACTCAACAAGAGGTCATCTGACTCACGGTGTTGTCAAAGAAAGAATACTATAATCATCACACAGCAACTTAACACGTAAAAGGTAGATACGAAATTATACAAGAAGCATATAAGTATATAAGAAGCAATAAGAGTGTAGAATAATAACTAGCTGAACTGCTTCCCCATCTTGCATTGCTCTGCTCTTTTGGGAAGCCAACAGCCGGGCTCCCTCTGATGGACACAGCATGCAGGCATACAGACAGGATGTTTACAGTGATCATTGAAGATGTGAGGGATGTTTTTAATATTGAGGAGGAAGAGACATCTGGAGATGAAATACATAAAGCACATAAAGAGCAGGGAATTAAGCCGTATTTATTGGAACCGCTGACGATGACACTAGCGTGTCTGATGAGGAAGAGACATGAAGATGAAGAGTGGTCAGTGGTAAGTGTAAATTACTTTGGAGTTGCTTATCCTTCAGTTATTGTTTTAACTCAGCCTTTTTGTGTGGATTTTGCTGCCGCCGCTGCCCCCAACGCCGACATCAACATCCATCTCTTTTCTATAACGCTTATTTTCAGTATCGCTGTGAAAATGTGTTTTATATCATAAGTGATGCTTTCAATGCTTGTCGCTATGGTGGCATAGTGTTTAGAATACAACCTTCCTGTGTACTGTAGTATCAGGTATAGCAGTCTAGCATTACAAAACGGGTTTACTGTATACCGTACTTTCAAGCCAAATGTTTTTTTTTAAATGAACACTGCAAAGAACAGAACGCGAGCTGAGCGTCCATTTGGCGTTCTCTGTACTTGCTTTGTTGTAGTCTTTTGGAAAAGAAAACAAACTTACACTGTGAACCACTAGCGGCAACGCAACGATTTGGAATGACTACTATTTTTATTCAAAGTTAACCGAATAAAGTCTGCAAGCCGCCCCCCAGAAGCATCAGTTTAATGCCCCCATAGAAGTATATACCTTTACCGACGTCACTTCCAGCAACCCCCCTTTTTTGGGCAGATTAAGGGATTCAATTTTTCTATTTAATCAGACTTAATAAATCATGTCAGTGACCCTTTGATAGTTGTTTATTATTCTACACTCATATTGGTACTTGTCTGTATATTTCTTACCTAACTGTTGCAGGTTAACGTGCTGTATGATGATTTTAGCTTTCCTCCTTTGATGACACTGAGTCAGACTGTTATATTGAGTACTGATCTGCGATTTTTGACGGGATGACAAGCTTGTTGTGGCTCGTGATTTATTGCTGCCAAAGAAAGAACTACCACTTCCTTACTGATTAGCGAGAGGCACAGTATTTGAACGATTAGTAGTAGTTTTACGAGATTAGAACATAAATTAGCCACACCACTGTACAAGCCGCATGGTTCAAAGTTTAAGAAAAAAAGTACCGACTTTTTTGGAAATTATGGTACATTAATGCTGACGGGACCATATTTTTTGGCCCCCTACTTGCCATCACATTTTAGTGTTAGTGTGGCTCACAGTCCTGAGTCCCACAAGTGGTCAGGGGCACTTCCACTCACTTGAAGGAAGCGCGCCTTTAATTGGCCAAGCACTAGCCATCAATGAACTCCCGGTGCAGGTACAAAAATGACCGCCCAACATGTAACACGTAGGACAACTAATATTCCTGCTATGTGGAGAGATAAACAACAACTACAATAACTATAAACATGTAGCCGCAAGGCATGCTGAGAAGCCGAAAGCGCACTCTAAATCTAAAGTCTGGCTCGCATCAAGTATTCACCCAAAAAGGTTTCAAGTATTCCTCCAGCGTCCCCCGGCTAAGTTGTGTTTGGGACTTCTAAATTAAACCCCATCAGGCTTCATCAGCTGATCAAAATTTGAAGACCATAGCCTGAAAAGGTCAAAACCTGTTCTAGACAGTAAAACTGTAAGAAGTGAATTATGTCCAGTGGGAGGCAACTCTTGAATTGTTGTTTGCAACTGTATGTTTCTCTTTGTCAGTCCTCTTCTATGTTCTGAAATCTTGGTTTCACTTTGTTGCCTCAATCGTAACAACTCAATGGTAACTTTCTTGTTTCATGATTGAAATGGTCCTGTTAGAGTACCACTCAGCCCAGACTGACGTATGCTGAGATGACAGAAGATTACCCACGTTACCCTGATATACACGACTTGGACCTTACCCAGCTTAGACCCCGCATGATTGTGGTACAGTCCATCAAACTAGCCACTATTTTAACAACATTTAGTAGCTTCAACATTGATTGAAGCGAACACTCCCCATTTTGACAGGATGTCACTCCTTACATGAACCCATGCCCCTACACGGTGTCACCCAACACCCGCATATCGCAGGTATTTAACCTGTTCAGAACAATGGGCCTGCGACACTTACCAGTGGTCAACGCTGTTGGAGAGGTGAGTCGTTTTTATCGACTGTTTTTAAGCATATTTTGCTTTTGTTATGTCTGACTTTTTATTTTCAATTTCAGATTGTTGGGATTATCACAAGACATAATTTAACCCACGAATTCCTTGTGGCCAAACTACGACAGCACTACATCACGATTTAATCGCATCTGTTTGATTTGACCATTCAATGTTCTGTCTTGTATATTATTTTTCTTTTTTTAATCCCAATCGTGTCTTATCACTTACTAATTATTTTTAAACTACTTTTGTATACCTGTGCAATCTTTTTTAAATTATTTAATTATATTGCTTTGCAATATTAAATGTGTGAAAAAATGATGCATTTATGAGCCTGCTATCTTATTTTGTCTCCACTATGTAGGATGCAGACATTAACATAGCAGATGAACCCTGCAGATGAGCACATTTGTGCACACTAATGAATCACTTTTTCATCACTTTTTTAACCAAAAAAGCTTTTTTTGACTTTATTTGGTATTTGGTTGATAAAAATAAGAAGGGGTCCTTCACTGCAAAAAGGTTCCAACCACTGATCTACTCGATCAGCATTTAGGGTCAAATGTGAATCAATATGAATATTAAAGTTAAAAAAAAACTGTTTCTTTAGTGAGTGAAACACGGTGTGGAGAATGGACTATGGTCACTTTACCCGACTCACCAAATATTTGCAATGGAGTGGTGTGCACTTCATTGGCACGTTGCCTGAATGGTCTACAGTGACATACTAAATCCAACTTGACATTGCATTGTGACCGCCTGTGTCACGGTGTAACCCACATTAATACCCCCCTCTGCTGCTTGTCATTTGCATTCACCCAAATGAAATGAATGGACGGATCACAGCCACATTTCCCTTCATGAATAATGTCCAAAGTATCACTCTGGTTTGACTGGTTGCCTCACAGCCAGAAGGTTTGAATTCGGCTCTAGATTGGAAGCTGGTAATAAATTGTCTGTAGGTATGAATGTGAGTGTGAATGGTTTTTTTTCTGTACAAGAGTCTTCAAAATAAAAGCAGTCCAATGTGACTAACCGGATTAGTCACTATTGTTAGTATATTTTTATTGCTACATGGCAAACAAGTTACCAGTAGGTGCAGTAGATCTCAGGGAGCAAACAAGACCCAGCATTCATGACACGCGCGCTCTTAAGGCTGTGCGATTGGGCAATTAGTTGAAGAGGTGTGTTAAAAGAATAGCAGTGTGGCATTCAATCAGTGATCAATTTTGTGAAAAAACAGGTGTGAAAAAGGTGGCTACTATTTCAGAACGAAACCAGCACTTGTTGAGCATTCATTTCTTTTCGAAAGCCTGAGGAAAATGGGTTGTTCAAGACATTGTTCAGAAGAACAGCGTACTTTTAATTAAAACGTTAATTGGAAAAGGGAAAACTTATGCAGATGTGCAAAAAATGTTGCCTGTTCAGCTAAAATGATCTCCATCCCTCAGCATCAATGAAATGGGCATGTTTCTCCTACTATGGTGTCGGGCCTATTTGTCGCATAGTGGGGATCATGGATCAGTTTGCATATGTCAGAATACTTGAAGAGCTCATGTTGCCTTATGCTGAAGAGGACATGCCCTTGAAATGGGTGTTTCAACAAGACAATGACCCCAAACACGCTAGTAAACCAGCAAAATGTTGGTTCCAAACCAACAAAATGAATGGCGTGGCCAGCCCAATCTCCGGATTTTAATCCAATGGAGAACTTGTGGGGTGACATCAAAAAATGCTGTTTCTCAAGCAAAACCAAGAAATGGTAATGAATTGTAGAATCTTGCTGAAGAATCTTGGAGTGGAATAACAGCAAAAAGGTGCCAAAGTAGGTTGACTCCATGCCACACAGATGTGAAGCAGTTACAAAAAACTGTGGTCATACAACTAAATATTAGTTTAGTGATTCACAGGATTGCCAAATTGTAGAAACAAAAAAGTTTGTACAAAACAGTTTTGAGTTTGTAAAGTCAACGGCAGACACTATTTGTTTGAACACCCCCTTTCAACTAATTGCCCAATTGCACAGCCTTAATTTAAGAGCGTGCATATCATGAATGCTGGTTCTTGTTTGTTTTCTGAGAATCTAATGCACCTACTGTTAACTTGTTTGCCATGTAGCAATAAAAATATACTAACAACAGTGATTAATCTGGTTAGTTGTATTGGACTGCTATTATTTTTAACACTACCGTATGTGTCCCGTGATTGACTGATGACCAGCCCAGGGTGTACTCTGCCTACTGTATCACCCAATGTTAGCAAGTGGTCGAAAAAGATTTTAATGGATATTCTGTTGTGGAAGTCAGCGTTATGAGTGCAATTTGAAGCTGATGACACTTTCTCAAACAATGAACTCTGGAAAATAAGTTTTTATTCGATTTTTTTTCGGTCCACATGCAGTAACAAAGTGTTCTTGTTATACAGCATACAGTGCAATAGATTCCTCGCAAAATTCATGTCACATACATACACATATACACAGACACACGCGGGCATATACACATTTTACAATACAGTATCATATATTAAATTGCTCATCTGTTGCTTTTTGAGGAAGTAATCCTACAGGAGTGTCAGCCTAGCCTGAAAAATGACAGAGAAGAACAGATATGTTTTCAATACCAGTATGAATGAACAAGGATGCATTTACTGGCAACTAATGCGCTTTATGTCAGTGTCCTACTTTTATTAAAACATTTTCTGCAACATATTTGCCTCCCATATTATCGCTTAATTGTGTGACTTCAAGCAACGGATTGTTTTTTGTTGCAATGAATCTGATTGTTTTTTATTTCTCAACAGTCAACCCAAAGGTACAGTATGTGCAGTAATTAAACAGTATTTATTCTTATTACCTGCATGAGTTTCCGTGTTAATTAAATAAAATGACAACCCGGATAAGCGGTGGAAAATGGATGGATGGATATTGTGTAACAGTGCAGAATGATATTTTAGGGAATTAATGAAATATTACAGAATTTAAAAATACAAGAGCATTTTTCTGATGAAGCAATGTAGATTGATGCCACTGTCGTGCACTCACCTTTGCCATTGTTGCAGCCCAAACCGCTTGCATTCCCAATGCGGTCCATCCTAGCACCAAAGCAGCCTGACGTCCGCTTCCTGGCAGTCAGCAGCAGGTCCATTAAGCGGCTCTTCTGACTCATGGCCCGGCTCTGGGCTTCAGAGAGTGGCTGGGATCGGTCCATTGTCACGGGTTCCTGGTCTCTGCCCTGCTCTGTGTCCCATGCTCGGTTGGTCTGGCCGTGTTCTGGTTCTTGGTTGACCGTTGCATAGTCTGTTTCAGAGCTGTCCTCCTGGGCTACTTCGGACAGAGTCTCCTCAAAGCGTTCTAGCAAAGACTAAGGGACGAATGAATGGTGACAAGGATTGCACAAATGAAAACTTCCCCCTGCAGCGCATCAATCTTACCTTGAGCTGAGCCAAGTCATCAGCGGAAGAAGTCCTTCCCAAAGTGTGACCGCTAACCAGCGTGCATTGACACAGCAGGGGCAGCAGGCCCCACAGGACCACAACCCTCATGTTATCCTTCAACTGCAAGTCACAATGCAGGAATCGCCTTATATAAACACAGCAGGCCGTCAATGGCTCATCCTCTTGCATATCGCCTCAAGTGCATTCTAACACTTCTGCAAGATAAGGCTGCCAGTCAGATGTACTCTCAAGTGGTGCTTGGAGGTGGCTGCTGTGTGTTTGTGTGCATGTGTTTGTGTGAGGCTACATTTTACATGTCTGTGTACCATCGCCCTTCCCGGCAAACGACGGTATGACCTTAGGAGCCATCTCAAAGCTGTGAGCTCAGACTTGGTGTTTAGTCACAAGAATGTCCTCTGCATGCCGGCAAATACCATAGTAGGAGAAAACACAACCTACTCAATGTGGCACCTTAGGCTAGATTTTCTTTCTTCTTTGCAGTTCTTATTGTCTTCAATTTATAAGATAACAGGTCTCCCAATTTATATGCTTAAAAGTACAAGAAATCTGAAATACAATGTAAATATCAGTACCACAAAATAAAAATCCCATTGTTAAGTCAGTAAATGCAGCAAACAACATCAAACAATTTAAATGATCAATACAATTTGCAGACATTAACACTATGCAATAACAATGCAAAGTAGTCTCTCGCCACTTTGCGCTACGAATTCTGTTGCTTCACTCTGCCACAGTTTTTCAAAAATATATTATTGCAGGTTTGACTCATCAGGCACAATAATGCCTAATAAAAATCCCTAATAAAAACACGGGCTGTTGTTGCGGCCACGTATCAAGTTAAAATTGAACTATAGAGCTTCGATGTCACTTCCTTTTTGTGCCACCAGAACACATTAACCGCAAAACACAAGAGTATAAGTCTTATTTATGTCTTAAAGGGCTTATTTTCTGTTATTATGAGGTGACTATAGGGGTGTTATTTCATGTCTTGAGGGCTTTAATAATGTTAAAGAAGTAAAAGGTCATTAACAGGTGTCCTATGCTCTACAAAAATACACAATTTATTATTATAGAAGATACTTTATGGAAATTTACTTATCCGGGTCAGATCTGGAACCAATTACTGTAAAAAATAGCTATATTAAACTTTTGCAAAACTGCAAAATGACTTGAGCATTGCTTTATGTTTTGAACCAATGTGAGCTTTTCCATTTTAAGAGTTAATAGTAATTTAGTTTTAATATAATATATTGATTCTTTTTTCCCCCCGATGTTGTGGCACACCCTGGCATTTGCCTACATTACCTAATTGGCCAGCCAGCTTTGGCTAACGAGCACCATTTCTCCCTAACAGTTTGTTGCAATTAATAGGAATCATATACTGTATGAATACGCATAAGGATGATAGAAGATAGCAGTAGACACATTTGATAATAATAATGATACTACGTAACAGGTTACAATTTTGATGTTTGACCCCATACAATAAAAATGTTGCTGTTTGGTCCATAATGTGTGTTTTTTTTAATACAGTATTTTAACATCAATTTACAGGCAAACCACAAAAACACTACTCACTGCTAATTTTTTTGTTTTTATTCCAGCGTCTGTAAAATATGCAGTGTGCTATCCGTGGTGCTGACTTTTAACCCAAGGACATAACAATGGACAATGGCTAAATTTACAGGGATGATGCAGAATAGGATCTTAAGTCACATTTTGATAGACATGTATGCACATTTGTGGCACTTGAACATCCTACAGTATTTGTGCTTGTGCTCATTTCTGATTCCAAAAAATATTCTATTGGCAAATCTAAGCAAGTCTTATTTAGGATAATGTTAATGTTGCAAACAGATGTCAAAGGAAAAAGTGTACATTTTCTTAGATTTTCAACTTTTGATTTGACATAAATTTCTCATTTGGAAATTAGTATTTCTTGTAAAGCCACAGACGACTACTGTGGTGTGTTACTGGGGGGAGGCACGGTGAACTGGCGGGGGGGGGGGCTGAGAAGCAGGAAGTACTTTCAGTGTTAGTGTAAACCTGCCAACATGCCCAAATTTACCATACTCAACATGCAATTTGGCTTGTGAATGCACGTGTATGCTTCACAACTCTGTTTTGTCCCATTTTCCTGGTTTTACTTTCAAGTTCAGTTTGTGCAGTACAGATAAAAAAATAGATATTATCAGTTAGCCAATAGCATCTCAAATGTGGGACACAAAAATATTTCTGTCCCCTAGTGGGGGCATGACAGTAAATAACTGATAACCACTGCTGTAAGGGGGTAGTAAATATATGTGACACACATTATAAAATAAACACCTTTTGGAAGATAAATTTTTTTGAAAACCTTAGTTTTTTATACCTTTTGTTTGACATTGATGAAAAATCATTTACATTTTTTTGCTGTTGTAAACATTTATTAAATTATTCGGGGCAAAAAGCAAGCATGATGGCGTACATATGTTTAAATAAATATATTAATAAGGCGCAAACAATGTTTAATAAATATTAGCTAATAAATATGAAATGCATAGAAAATATCTTTTGGGACAGACATTGCAGTTCCACAAGGTTATACTGTAGATGGTAAGACTTCATCTTGATTTTGAATCTGCAAGACAGGAGAGTGATAAATGTGAAAAGTACGGTAAATATTTGGTCGATATTAGAAATTTAGAATATTTAGAAGACTGTAGCATTCCCTAGACTTACTGTATTTGCCAACATTGTTGCAGCCCAGAGAAGTCATGGAACCTATTCGGTCCATACGGCGACCAAAGCAACCAGAAGATTTCCTGGAGGTGTCGCTGCGGATGCTCTTCAGGTTTTTGGCCGAGAGGAACTCCCTGATCAAAGCTTCATCCAAAGGACCCAGAGGCTGCTGTGCATCAGCGTCTATGTTCAGGTTGTCAACAAGGTCCCTTTGCTCCATCTCAGTCTGCTGTGGAAGAGGCTCCTCTAATCTGTGAAGGAGCACCTACACACACACACACATAATGAGGTATGTTAGCGTTTGGTATGCTCAGCAGTGATAATGAGAAGAATTTGCCAGCTTTTTACACCTACCTCTAAGATGTCCATGTCATCGGAGGTCAAACTTGAGGTGACAGGATATGCGTTGGGTAGCTGCAGGTTCAAGACGAGAAGAAAGCTGCAGGCAATGATAGAAGAAAGCATTTTATTCTTATATTAAGTAGTTATTTAGTAGTTTTGGGGTTTCTTTGCTGAACTGCTTGTGGATGCTTGTGGAGCCCAAAGGACCAACCTCCAGTCTTTTATACATGAGCTTCATCCATGTGGGTATGCCAGGAATTGGACTGGCATTCCTGACACCTGGTCCTGATAACCCAAGCTGTCGGAAATGACTCCTTTTAAAGAGTTGTCTCTCAGAAGTGGGGCATTCATATGACATAGCGGCATCCGTGCACTAGCAGAAACATACCAACACCACCCAACAGCACCCAACACGGGACCTCCTTGTAACCGGCCTACGGGAAGTAGTAAACCACCACTGTAAACGTGGGTGTGATGTTACTAAATTAAGGAGTGTGTGTGTGTGTGTGTGAGATGGTTGATGGTTGCCTTCATAAGGACAAACTGGATCCAGACTACTGGTCTGTTAGGTTCTTCAGACATCCTTTTGGCTTTATGACACTTACAACATGACCTCAAACCTCAACGTGGCACGTGCACAAAACCTGACGTAATATAATCATTAAAGAATATAAATTTCAACCCCAAAAAGTTATTGATTATTACTGACTTTTAAAACATACATGACAGTACATGCCAGTATAATATACTGTACTTTTCAGTTACTTACTTTTTTCATCATCAGTGCATTATTTTATTATCATTACCTTTCTTTGTGTTCATTGGTCCCATGTCGCATGTCCCCTTCTGTCATGTACGTTTCATTTACACGATGTGTAAGTTAGCAAGTATCTTATAAATAAAACATATGAAATACATACTGTCTATAGGCATACTTGTTATAATTCAAATTAGATGAATGTATCTATATATTAATAATGTAATTCTTTTAAATGGATATGTACTATATAATATAATAATAATTTGTCATTTGAAAATATGATACACAGGTACAGTGGTATGCACAAGTTTGGCCACCCTTGCTAATTTTCAAAATGGTCCTTTTATAAATCATTAGTTGTTTGGATCAGCAATTTCAGTTAAATATATCATATAGCAGACGAACACAGTGATATTTGCGAAGTGAAATGAAGTTAGTAGGATTTACAGGAAGTGTGCAATATCTATTCAAACCAAAATTAGTTAGGTGCATACATTTGGGCACCCCAATAAAAAATGTACATCAATATTTAGTAACTCCTCTTTTTGCAGAAATAACAGCCTCTAGACACTTCGAATGAGGGTCTGGATTCTGGTTGCCAGTACCTTTGACCATTCCTCTTTACAAAGCTGTGAGGTTTGATGGTTTCCGAGCATGGACAGCCCGCTTGAAAGCGCACCACAAATTTTTTTTCATTAATATTCAGGTCTGGGGACTGAGCTTCCATTCCAGAATGTTGAAGGTTAATTTTAGACATATGGACGCAAATCGGTGCATAGATGAATTATCAGTCAATCAACCACAGATCACTTGTATGCAAAATACTTTACTGTAATACAATATAATACAAGGCAACTGTATCGTTACCAACAAAAACAATACAAAAATAATAAATAGCCTACGTTGACAATAACTTACGAAAAGGGCGACGGGACAGTCGTGTGTAAAAACAACAGAGATGGTTTCATATTTTGCTGATGGATCTTGATGGCGTATGCCTGGCAGACAGAAAAAAGAAACATTTCTATTAGTGCATCATTGCTACAGAAACCCCATCTGCTCCTGCTCGATGACAGCATTTCACCATTATGCATGAGGGGGAATGAGCTCATAAAGTACTGTTGTGCCTTCAGGGTGGGCAAGATGCTTCACTAGTTGGAGTTGTTTTATAATATAATTATTAGTATGATATTAACAGTGCACTTATTTGTAAAGTATATCTGCTGATCAAATTATTACTAATAAAATAATATATACATAATATAATCTATCATATGCTTCTGGCACTTGACATAAATGTTGTAATAATGAAACTGCACACAAAATGTGTCAATTTTTAAAAATGTTTGCAGTTAGGAAATATGCGCAGGTGTTTTCCAAACGCTTTTGGCTTACAAGTACCACATTCATTTTCATAGTCTTATCTCTTTCAAAAACGTCATTATTTCTTATATTGATTATCTCCCAATTGCGTCCCTTTCCTCTTCAAGTTAACCCCTAACTTTCATCATGTAGTTAATGGCAAAGCATCACATCTCTCTCAGGTTCTTACCCTCAGCATCCCAGTCCACTGAAAGAACCAATCCTATCCAAGCGGACGCCAAAGCAGCTCCTCAGCCCGCCTTTCTTGTACCGGCCCCAAGAGCGCTTTGAGGTCCGGAAGAGGTTTTTGAAGAGACGAGAAAAGACATCTGTCTTTGCCTCCAGTGCAGAAGGGTGCAAGTCGGAATCTTTGTGCTCTGACATCTCTTTGGTTCCTCCTCTGTCTTGGATCTCCTCTGAGGTGGGATGTGGTATGTGATTCATCTCTTCCAAGAACTGCTTCAAACTCTGACGGGAAAGGAAATGGAAACCTGTTTCTGCAGTGTCTGTGAGTGAAAAGAGAAAAAGGGACTACGTCAACTTACCTGTAAATCAGACATGGGTTTGCCTCGAACATAATTCAGCACTAAAAGCAGACTGAAGCAGCACAGAGACACCGTTAGGTTCATGTTCTTCTTTCCTTGTGCTGGAGTGCGACTCAACCCAGTGTTGCTTTGGTTCTCAGCATGGCCAGGTGAAGGATTTATAGTCAGATCTTACGACGTCACAAAGCCTGGGAAAATTAGCGTGCCATGACTAATGTCCTAACGAGTGGGAGTACAAGGCTGGTAGAGTATGAATATGAGGGCTGGGACACAACTCAGTGAGAATTAGGACAGCTTTCATTTGTAATACATCCATGCATCCCATAGTATTTTACTGCTATAAGTCCAATGAATAGGGGCAGAAGATGAATGAATGGGAGCATGCAGAAGGATGTTTTGGTAGCCTTGCTGGCTCTTGTTCTAACACAGGTAGACACCACCCCCAGTGCATCAAAGTTTCCAATCATCTCCTAGATCAGTGATTTTCAACTGGGGAACCCAAAACTAGGTTGTAGACATGTGTCTAAAATGACTTTAAAATATTTCACATGTCTAATGTACTGCTTTATTATCAATGTGATAAATGCAAATATTTAACTTTTCCGCCTTATTTAGTGTAATATTAACATTCAGTTTGATTTTATTCATTTTACACATGGTGTTTTTTCTCTTTTCCTGAGCATGTGCTCTAAAATGCACTTGTACTTATCTGTACATTAGTAACTGGTCCAAAAAAAAGTATCGGTGCCTCATTTCAGTGCTAAATGAATACAGCCATTTCTCTTGCAGATGAATAAAGTATCCATTTATCCATCCATCCATCCAGTCAGTGAATGCAACTACACTGCTTTGTGCGTGCAGATTGGATGAGCAAGAGGGGAGTGAGGCGGGCCAGTTTGTTTAATGAGACATAAAAAAAAACATTCTGAGTGCTGCTGCCCGCAATAAGCTATCCATAACCATGAAAATGTCCCTAAATATGGTAATATATAGACAGAAATATATTATAGGAAAATAGAGTTTAATTCTGAATGGGCATCTTCCGTTGCCTTCACTGGTATGTGTTTGATATGTGTCAAGTATGAAACAACAAAAATGAAAGCTTTTTCTGGAAGAAAACAAAAAAGTTTTGCAGCTCTCTACCATTTTTCTTCTCTGGAAGAGGAGGCAAAATGGCTCTTGTGATTCTTAAGGCTGCTGACCCCTGGTGTAAGTAATGACAGAGGAACACAGAGTCTAACGCTCTTTGTCAACTTTATTGCAAAGCTGAACACACAGCAGTGCTCACTTCCAAATCTGTTTCTCTGTCACAACAGCAATACAACGCTTTCTCATTATGGACCAATGACAGTCATGCCGAGGTGCATTCACAGACATGAACATCAACACCAGCAGGTTGTTTTTTTTGGCCATTATTTGAGTTTTGTATAGCAAAAGAACCGGAAGGGCATGAAAGAGTCTGAGCTCTTGTGTCCTTGTTGTTTGTTTTAAATATCGTTATCGTTTTTTCCCTAAAAGGAAAAATTGCCCTTTTAAGCATCAAAGTCACAACATTATTCATTTAGGACGTAACAGTTTCCTTTTGAGAGTATTTCGCCCGTGCCGCACGATGGATGAGTGGGTAGCACATTGGCCTCACAGTCTGGAGGATTAGGGTTCGAATCTCCGTTCTGTGTGGAGTTTGCATGTTCTCCCCGTGCGTGCGTGCGTGGGTTTTCTCTGGTTTCCTCCCACAGTCCAAAAACATGCATGTTAGGTTAAGTGGCGACTCTAAATTGTCCATCGGTAGGAATGTGAGTGTGAATGGTTGTCGGTCTGCCCTGCGATTGGCTGGCGACCAGTCCAGGGTGTACCCCGCCTCTCGCCCAAAGCCAGCTGGGATGGGATCCGGCATACCCAGCATACTCTTACGTCTTACATTGGCCGTCGCATTCAGATGTGAGCCTCAAAGGCTAATTGGAAAATAGTCTGTGTGTGTGCCCTTTTGTTCTTCTTTGAAGTATTTGCCTCACGCCACCGACTCAGTTTCCATGTACGCAGACCAGGACTAAATGATGAGCGATTAGCCCTGGACCCTGTGAGCCTGAACTGGCTTGGTGGCTGCTAATTGACATTTCACCAGCCTCTCCACTGGAGGGCCATTATGCTAGATTGACTCGGGCATCATGGCAGCTGTTCCTGCTTCGCAAGATTTTATGTGGAAAATCACTTATAGTTGTGTCACATTGACATTCAAGTATCTGGCGGATGTACACGCAACAAAAATGTAAAGGCGACACTTTTGTTTTTGCTGCCATTTTTCATGAGCTGAACTCAAAGATCTAAAAGGGTTTCTGTGCACACAAAAGACATATCTCGCTCAAGTGTTCTTTACAAATCTGTCTCAATCTGTTAGTGAGCTTTCATCACTCGTGATCCATAATCCTACCCGCCTCAAGATGCTGATGAGACAGTATTATTATTAGCCTGGCCACAATAAAAGGGCACTCCAAAATGTGTAGTTTAACTGCACTGGAGGCTGTTGCGAGGGATCCGAAAACCAGTCAAGCTCGGGTGTGACCATCAGAGTATTCCAAACATGCTCGCCATCTTCAAAATGCCATCAATAATTAAATATACGTACATACTGACATGGGTTTGCCATGTCAGAATGTATATCCCAATCCAGACCTGACACCTACATTCGGTAACAAAAGCCCTTTAGACATACCCCCAAGATGCACATCAAAATCTTGTTTCTGATCCATGAACAGTATTTATGCTGTGAGTTGGCAGTTGTTACCCAATAACCTTTCAGCTCGGTGCTTCTCACTCCTATTAGTTAGACCGACTGACATTTAAACCACTTAACTGTCACTCAGATGAAATATGCGCCATTGTCCCTCACACTGATTCCCCGCCATTAAAATATTTAATTAGTCAATTAAACAATAGCAGGCTGAAGTCTGAAGGGTGTGGGATTCAGAAAGTTAAATGTCACAAATGTCAGTAGTGTTACTGGTGTGATGGTTAATTTATTTTTATGAATGGGGACACTCATTCATAAAAGAGTGGGCGGTGTCCCTCCAGCCCTGAAGTCTGCCTGTTCACCTAGTGGATAGCATGTTGGCCAAACTATCAGGAGATCTGAAAGCCCTGCGTTAGAATCTGCTATGAGCATCTCTTTGTGGCGTTTCCATGTTCCTCCCACATTCCAAAAACTTGCATGTGAGGTTAATTGACTCTAAATTGTCCGCAGGTATGAATGTGAGTCTGGTTGTTTGTCTATATGTGTCCTGCGATTGACTGGCGACCAGTCCAGGGTGTGCTCTGCCTCTCGCCCAAAGGCAGCTGGGATAGAGTCCAGCATACCTGCGACCCTAGTGAAGATAAGTGCCATAGAAGATGGATGGATGGATTATAATTATAGTTTTACATGCAGAAAACAATGCAAAATTATTATAACGACAAACTGATGGAACTTATTTTTGATGCGGACTACCCCTAATCTAATTAAATAGTGTTTCTCACTTTTTTTTAATTTAAATTGCTGGCACTCACAACCTTCTTTGGCCCCGTGGCAGGTTATTTAGCAGTTGCACGCAATAAAAAATGCAGTTCAGGAACATGCAGAATGCTTTGTTGGGTCTCTTAGTTTTGTGGAACAATACAGTACAGGGTAAATAGACTAGTATGTTAAGTGCAATATTGTACAAATACCGAGACAGCAACTGAGGCAAACTCTTTGCAAAAATTGGGATGTACCAAAACTGAAGTTTGACTGCAAAATAAGTGAATAAAAACAAAAACTATTGGCTGTCATTCAAATCCTTGCCCCCAGAGTCCTCCCCTATCCACTGACTTCTTCCATGAGTTCCACAATATAACATTATATAAATAATAAATATACTAATCGTAAAAAGTTAGTGATGTTGGATTTTTGGTGGTTAAATTTTCAGAATTCAGCTCCTGGTTAGAGTAAGTTTTACAAAAAGTACCGAAACAATGAAGGTTTGAATATATTTGGATTAAGTTCACCTGTAAAGGTTATCATGCTTTTTAAGTTTTTGTTGTTTTTTTTTTACTCAAAAGCCGAATATCACTAACTTTTAGTGAGCACCAAAACCCAAATGCGTTAAAATAAATGAAGAAAACTGAAAAATATCGCTGGTATTGGTCCAGTACTAACCAATATGCTTGGTACTGATACTGGTACTGATACTGGTCCAATTCTAACTTTTTTTCACCAATTGCCACAGACTAAAAATCAAAGGATGCGATAGACCATTTTGATATTTTTAGGTTTGTTTTAATTTCATAAAAAGGCTAAAAAAAAAAAAAAAACTTTTATCTGTTTAAAGACAAGGCTTTGTTGTTTGTGTTGCTGGTCTATTAGTTTGTGTTGTGTTGTTTTATTATTAGTTATCTTGTGTTATTATCAGGATTTCTGCTTTGTCTCTTTCTATTTTGCCTTTTTGCTCCATCTTTCTCATTTCTGCTCGGTGTTTTGGTTTTAATTGTACTTTTTCAATGTGCCGCAGGACAATAAAAACCAAGCTGTGGCTTGCAAATGACCCCCAAGCCACCCCTACTATAGATACTGTATTTTAATCGATCCATCCACCCTTATTGGTTGGTGCCACACCACAATTCACCCTTCCAAACAAGGTTAGTGATGATGGCATTAGCACATTTGCAAAAGTGTTTTGTGTTGGCTGGTGCATGTGGAGAATGTCACACATGATTAATGATGGCCAAGACAGTTGTCAATGCTCATCTCCTGTCATCACTCATGCAGCGCCTCCCTCAGATACTATGCTGAAACAAACAAGACAATCATTCCTCTTGTCATCAAACGATTCACACAAAGTAAATTATTTGTCCACAGGAATATGGACATGTTATTGATATCTTCCATTTCCCGTCAAGCACTGTTTCCACGAGGCGGTGCATTTCAGTTTTGTACGGTGCGGTATTAGTTGTGTTTCCATTGTAACAGCGATTTTTAGGATACAGTTTTTGGGTGGGTAACAACAGCACATGGATAGAATATGAAACTGTAGTGTAGCATTGATGTAGACAACCAGATCTGTTGTGTAACCAACTTTGTGCGTATAAATGGGGAAAAAATGGCCATTGTGTCACACTCCCATGTGTCACACTCCCAAGACAGTGTGCAAGTGATTAATTATATTTGTGTGGATTTTTTCTGGCTAGGCAGCTATCTAACTAATGTCAAAGTAAATAACACTACGTGAGTAGATTTTCAACATCTTCCATAGTTTCCAGTGTATAAGATGCACCGGTGTTTAAGCCACACCCCGTTATAAAATGACATACTGTGGAAATCCCAAGTCCTGTCACACTCCTCTGTGACATGGGCGGGTTGGTCTTATCTTCCACTCACTGCTCTGTCTTGTGTACCCTCTGCAGACATTGGCCAGCCGTGAGTCAGGTGGTTCTTCTGCCTCAGTCGCACCTGTTTCCAATCCGGCTCCACCTCTTTTTATACCTGTGACTGCTGCTAGAGGTTACTGGATTATTTTTCCATCTCTGGTGCCCATGCCACACCTTTGTCGCCCGTGTCCCCATCGCTCTATCGATACGTGTTTAGATTATGTTAGTTTTGGCTGTTTTTCTACCCTCCTGCTAGTATAAGAGTTAACCTGACTCGCGAGTAGTTTTATGTTTAGTCTTCTTCGTCCTGGCCGCGGTGCTCCTGTAGTTTCCTTTCATGCACCGACGCTTTATGTTTGAGAACTGCTCTGTCTGTTACAACACTGAGTAAAGAGACTTACAGACCTGCACGGCCTCGTCTCCGCATCTTGGGAACCATCCATCCTGCTACGACGCTCTCGTGTGACAAGTGCGTGAGGACCAGGTAGCTCTTTATTTGACAGGAGCCAATCATGAGCTATGAAAAAATGGCTGTGGGGGAGAAGAAAGTGGCGAGATCTCCCTCTGGGCTTCGGGCTTCTCTGGCTCCCTCTGGTGGACAGAGGTAGCTGAATTAATCATTGCAGTCAATGAAATGTTTTGTTGGGATGAAATGCATGATGGGAAGCCGTTAACATTGTTCAAACTTATATTGGTACTTGTATATGTCTAATCCACCTTTTGAGTATTACGTTTCTGTGTGATGATTTTAATGTTGTTTGCAAGATGGCACAGTGAGTACTGCTCCATTGCGATTTCCAGTGGGTTGACTTGCTTGTCATGAGTTCACCACTTAGAGCCCGTAATTGGCCCCTACCAAAGAAAGAGATGCTTCCTCAGTGACTCGCGAGTGCCAGAGTATTTAACGATTAGTAGAAGTTCTGAAGTAAAAGAGATGCCACCAGATTTGCCACACTGCTGTATAAGCAGGGTTCAAAATGTAAGAAAAAAGTAGCAACTTATACGCCAGGAATTACAGCACATGAGTACCAAAGCCTAATAAATTGTAAATGTCAATGTTTAATAGGTTGGATTATAATGCCACCTAGAAACATTTTGCCTGAGCATTGTCCCGCAATTTGGCGCCTGAAATGCGTGCCATCTAATACGTGAAGAAAGTTACACACTTGACAATCCATGACTGAAAATAGTGGTACAAAAAAACATGCTGCATGACGGAATTACATCTAAAGCGGTGTTTTACACTTTTGCGCATCGTCCAGTTTGCTGTGGCGATATGTGTCATTCATTTATTTAGTAAGTAAAATAGAGTTAAGAGATGACACTGTTTGCCTACATTGCATACATTATGCAATAGGCACGCAATTCTTGACCAAAAATTGTGCGCATTGGCACAAAATGATCTTGCCCCTGTTTATATTTAAGATTGTTTATGTCTAGTGCACAGCAATAGTAATTTAATGCATTTAATGCATTTAATGTAATGTAATGCTTTCATTACATTCTTCCTTTAATGCATGCATGCTGCATGCAACTAGAAACTAAGTTACTAACATTGTGTGCTACTGCAGGGACAAAATCCTACAAATGACAAAATACACTAACATAGCATTACTTAGTCGGAAGATTGTGGTCAGATTGTGGTTCCTTCGAACAGGATGCATGTTTCGAGTATTTAAAACAGATTTCCTTGCTTCGTGCATGCACAGTAGTGCTAGGTAGCATAACTCGACGGGGGTGCATAGTTGGACAGGACACCAGTCCCAAGCCCAGACAGACAGGGTTGCGTCAGGAAGGGCATCCAGCAAAAAAAACTAAGCCAAACCCACTCATGCGATTGACTGGTGCCACACTTCCACAAAGTTTCATAGAAATTGCTCATGTGGGTTTTGCATTTAAAAAAAACTAAAGAATGGCAGTTCAAACAGTAAATTGGGCTTATGAGCTTGGCAGTTGTAAAGCTTATAAGCCACCCCCCAGTTTTTAAGAGTCCACATAAGAAGTAGGGGATATGACGCAAGATAGAAGACCTAACATGGCTGAACAAGGTTCGGAATTTCAAATCTAGCTTTGCAGTCAGCAAGCAAGTGCATTCAAGACGCCTTTGATGAGCATAATTGAGCCTTTTAGCAGGATGGTCATCAAAGATGAGGCTCACTTACTTGGTTACTTAGTTACAATATGATAGGCTGACAAGCTTGAAGCCAACAGAGGTGTCTTTTCCACTTTCTGGTAATCATTGACAACATTGCTAAATATAGCAGCCGCCAATTGCTTTTACAAAGACTGAGTCAGATCAAGTTGACTTGTTGGTGAAGACTCGAGGGTTGCACTAATTGAGATGATTGTGGGCAAATGTGAAGTGTGAAACAACACATGGGTGGGTCTGGGTTCGCATGCACATGCCCAAGGAGATGGCGTGTGTATCGTGCTTATGATCCTGTCTAAAATAAGCAAATAAAGCAGTTGGCTTGAGTCATTCTACGGCATTCATCAGGCCTCTTATCTATTCTTGTCATAGAGTGATCCCATGCTCCATGCTCCCATGCCATTACATCATTCCCTTTGGCCACTGGAAAGACCAGCATGTACATGTGACCCTTCCAATGGCACCTTTAAACAGATAAGGCTATTTTTGCACAACGGGGATGTTGTCGCATATATTTAGCGTTAGCTCATGCTATTTTTAACTTGTTTCCCCTAAACAAACACTTTAAATAAACACCAGCTATTCCGCGTCTTAGTAAAATTGCCAATATTTTCTTCTTTTACTGCTTTTCAATCTGGGATCTGAACAAGAAATGAATGCTCTTGTGTGTTTATTGGTAATGATGGGGCTGAGGGTAAAAAAAACACACCTTTGCCTGGCAGGACTGCTCACTACACGGTACCTACTTGCTATTTATGATGAATAGATCATTCACCTGCCTGATGGCCACAGAAAGGGCCCACTTTCTAAAGTAATAGATGTTTGGACATTTTTATAAAACAGATTATAGGTGATGGAGGAGATGTTTGCACCTGTCCTATCCCAAAGATGGTCTCATTCCGGGGAAAATTGGCCCCTAGCAACCTGTTTTGCCACCTATTGTCTGTATGTATTGTATGTCTGGCAACAACCGCAACAACCCACCCCAGGGGACACACCCACCCGAGACCTAAATAGGGAGACACCACACCAATGATAACATCAAATATTAATATGTGTGCACTGAGCTGTCACTGTGAAGCGCTTTGTGTACCTTGAAAAGTACTATAAAATCCAATCAAATATTATTATTTTTTAATCATGTTCTTCAAATGTTTTCCTAATTTAAAAAATGTTTTAAACCCAACATGTGACTGCTGCCAGCGTGTCTTCTTGGCTTAGTGCTCAAGCCTTGATTTGGATCGCGGTGTCTGCCAGTTTCTGTTTGTCACCATGTCAACAATACCACAATGTTGCAGAAACATTTAGTACACACCATGACTTTTTATGTTTTAAATTCAAGCGTGACGTCATTATTTATGCAAATAGGACAATAAAATACAGAGAAATGTACTTCATCCTGAAGGGATGGGGACATGATTGAGCTTTAAAGTGCTTATCACTGCCGTTCTTCCACAGAGAGGAAAAGCCAGCATTTTGGATTATTTTTTTTGTTGGCATCAGTAGCAGTAGCAAGTCAAGTGCAAGATATTTTTATGTTCTGTTGAATTAATTAATATATTTGACTGCCAAGATGGAGGATTATATACCCAAGCTCACCAGAATGTGATCACAGAGAATGATAGGGTGTCTGTACTTCATGTACAGATAGAAGGTAAGAAAGGTTATTAATCATTATTATTATTATTATTACTATTATATAATTATATATCTATCATATATATCATTATATTTAATCACACACACACACATTTACTTGAATTGCACTGTGACAATTGTGTTTTGCACATCTTTTTCACTATTTATTAGTGTGTGTGTGTGTGTGTGTGTATATGTACAGTGAGAGCTTTTCTAAAAAGTCTAAAGTCAAATTCCTTGTTTGCGTTAGCCTACTAAACCAATAAAGCTGAATCTGATTCTGATTTTTCAGTTATTACAAATCAAATAATTCAATGGGACTAGAAGTACTTGAAAACAATTAGAAACATTTTTATCAAAAGTGAATTAATATCTTCTTTTTCTTGTTATCCTCCTAAATGGCAACCTGTATTAATATAAAAAAAAAAACTCCAAAGGAGTCAGGGCCGCACCAGCAAGGAAAGTCATTGAAAGTAATGCGGACATATTGTTCGTTTACATGCAGTAATGGCAATCGAGTCCACAAAATTCCTGTTCATATCCCCTCAGCAGCGTGAGACAACATCACAGCTCAAAAGTGCATCCCCATAATTTCTAGTTTAATGGCTTGCATGCATTAATTACAGTCAGTTCAGTGAAAAAATACATTATTGCCAATCATCAACTAAAAAAATATTCATTCATTATCTAAGGTTGTCAGCACTAGTTCTATTAAAAACAAAGTAATGGCTCTCTCTCGACTGTCTTCTGTGCCCTGAAGCGGAACGATACGTCTGAAGGACATCAGTGGAGATGTGGGTTATGAACATGTTGCTATAAAACATGTTTTGGTTGTTTAGATACACACCGGTACATGCAGGAGTTTCATTGAGTGAAGTCAAAATCATCATAATATGGATTGACTGGGTTATCATTGGACAGCAATCATTTATTATAAAGGTGTGTCGAAACCTGACCACTTAGGTATTTCAGTAGTATTTGTGTTGCTGTTTTTTTTTTTTCAATTTTGTCACAGTAAGTCAAACTCATTCATTCATTCATTCATTTTCTATGCCGCTTATCCTCATTAGGGTTGCGGGTATGCTGGAGCCTATCCCAGCATACCTGGGACTGGCTCCCCTTTGTCACCCTGCACTGGTTGCCAGTCAGTAAGTCAAACTGTATGTGAAAATAGTTGGAGTGCAACACAGCACAACACGGACTGGCTCTAAAAGCAGTTGAACTGCCATATGTCTTCAAGACATAGTTAAGAGGGTCATTAAAAGCTCTTTAGCAACAGCTTCCCTCCAACTGGCCTCCTGCTGGGTTCAGATGTTCAATGGCATGACTTCAAGCTGCAAAGACCCCCGCCATTCACTTCATAACTATAATAGCATGAACAAAATATTAGAAACCCCCTTCAGTATGACCTACTGCAGCTCGTTTACACCATAGAAAACTAGCATTACATTGGCAAACTGTTGCATTTGTCTTATGATGCTTGATTTGGAATCCTTTTTAGGATTTGGAGCTTTTGGCCGTTGCTCATACACCCCTGTTGGTCACCATGGTATGCACATCACGACATTTACATGTGCAGTATATCTCCACCATGGCACCAGCTGCTTGAAGGTATGTTCACTTCAGAATCCACATCTACATTTCACAAGTGATGTAGTGATAATCAGGTGATAAACAAATGTAGAAGGAAATAACAGTGGTGTGAAAAACTATTTGCCCCCTTCCTGACTTTTTATTCTTTTGCATATTTGTCACACAAAATGTTTCTGATCATCAAACACATTTTATTTTTGGCAAAGATAACACAAGTAAACACAAAATGCAGTTTTTAAATGAATGTTTTTATTATTTAGGGAGATGTAAGTGTGACAAACATGCAAAAGAATAAAATAATAATATAAATAGTTTTTCAAATAGGTAACACAAAAGTGAGATAAAAACCAATTGGGAAAACTAGTGTATATTTATAGAAAACATTCATAGACAAATGTGAACTGGAGAAATACAAGTCACTTGCTGATTTAGATTTTGGGGAATTTCTTAAAAGGTATCCTATGCTGATTGACAAAACAGGTACCACAGATTACGACTACAGTTATCCCTCATTCATCGCAGCTAGTTGGTTCTAGACTCAATTGTGATAAGTGAATTTCTGCAAATTAGGATTCCTGAAACGTATCATTATATTTTTGTAGTTACAGCAGTGGTTTTCAATTATTTTCTGTCCTACCCCCCAGGGGACAGACATTTTTACACCCCCCCCATTTGAAATATTATTGAGAAATGTATAATATTTATCAGTAATAAAGAAAATGAACTGAAACCACAAAAAACACAACTAAATGGAGAGCTGTGAAGCATACAAGTGTATTCAGGAGTCAAATTGTACGGGAAATGTGTACATGTTGGCAGGCCTACGGTAAAACTGAAAGCACTCCCTGCTTCTCCGCCCCTCGACAGTTCCCGGCGCCTCCACAGGTGTGCCCGCCTGAGTAGCCCTTAAATTATAGCATTTAAAAAAAAATATTATTATTGCAGCACTCAAAGCATGAACTAACACCACTATAGTCACCTTTACACTTCTATTCAATTCAGTTGAGTTTCCTTTTATTTCAAACATGCATACAAAGTTACAAAGTAGTACAAGAGTTCCACAATTCAACATGTCCAAAAAGCAGTAGGAAGAAGCAGATCTTACAAACCAATATTATATTACCCAATTACAGTATATATATAAATATAGTTTTGGGCATATAGTGGACATAACATGAGTAAAAAATCAATTTCAATAAAAGGGACACAAGCAAGACTCATGCTCAAGTGTGTTACCATAAACGTGTTCCGGTGCTAGAAGAGCAGAGCAGCAAACTGAGGAGTAAGATATTGCTGCAGTCCTAAATTGGCACACAGGGTAGCTGACTGGGTGTTTCAGCAGATCTCGGGGGCCCTCTGGTGGACATAGTACAAAACTGTTTAGGTGTGAAAAAGAGAAGAAATGAGCATATGTTTGCAACACATTGATTTATCCATTCATTTATCTGCACGGCTTATCATGTGTGGGGGTGAGCTGGAACCTATTTTGGCCCACTGCAGGCAAAAGGCAAACTAAACCCTAGACAGGTCACCAGTCAATCACTGACACAATGACTGACAAAGAAACTTCCACACAAATGGGTTTTGTAGTCTCCAATAAGCCTATTCGCTCATGTTTGTGGAAAGCCTTGCAAGCAATGAGAGGGCACGCAAACTCCACAGAGCAGCCTGTTGAACCCAGACCCACCTAGCTGTGAGGTAGACCTACTAAATACCATACCATACCAACAAACCGAGGAAAAAAGACAAACAACGTTGTTATGACTCCCTTCTTCTGCTAAATAATGTCCAGGGCTGACTGAGGAGGTTATTGTTGTTGTAGTTTTCATAGCCAGGCAGAAGGTCATGTTTGTCTTCAATGTTGCTTCTGGAGTCCAACCTTCCCTGCAGTCCCCCAATCATGGAGCCTGCGGAACATCGCTGCTGCCTGAAGGCCCCATCTCAACAGTCACGCTCAGGTCTGGCTCATCAGATCGAGGCTGCGGTGGAGTTTGATTGGGCACCGAGGACGGAAGGGAAACTGGGGTGGTGGTGTTTTCGCCGAGGCTCTGCATGGTCACTGATGACTGACGCACGCACACACGCAAATATAGAAAGTATACATTTCAGCAAGCAATCAGTTGACAAACTGTGAATGTATGTTTGCATAGACCTTATTTTATCTTTAATACAGAGTAGTCCTTTAATCACACATTTAATGTACATTATAAACAAAATTGCCTCAGAAGCTACAGTTTTTCTTAATCTCTTCTATTGTCTATTTCAAAATGAACGCAGTTATACTCACATTGCCCACAGACACATCACTGCTTGCCACTGCCTTCTTTTTTCTCGCCTTGTTGGGATTCCAGTGGCAAACCAGACTGTCATTCTGGACGCTGTAGTTCTTATGGCCAATCAACCAGTAAGTGTTCATTTTGCCTTTACCCTGGCAGGAGCAGAAACAGGGATATTTCAAGAAAATAATCCTTTGAAGTGTCAGTAATAATAACACTCGTGACCAAAACGGAGTGTGGACCCTTCCGCTCACCTTAACTTCAATCTCCCCACGAAGCTGCAGCTCGTAGGCGTTGTCTTTGGCGAGGGCCAAGTACGTTTCTGAACTCGTATGGATTCTCTGAGCTGTCACATAAATATAAATACTGTAATTTAAAAAAAATACACAGGCCGGAAAATAGGATGCTATTAATAATTGTGGACCAATTAGCATTAATTGAAGACTATTTCCGGCACTTGCATGTAAGCCGCCCCCACTAAATTTAAAAAGAACATTTTTTGGGCCACACTTGTCCATGGTGCCTAATGCTGCAAAAAGAATGGGACTGTTTTAGTGCAACTTAAATGTAACCAGGATTTTATTTAAGTGTTTGACAAACAGTAAAACTATTTTAAACTTATTTAACAAAAATTGTTGTTGAAAATTCACAAAAATACACGAGCATATCAAAATTAAATATCTTATAGCATTTACACTCCTCTTACCATGTCTAGTCGCGGGCCGCAAAACTATGACCGGGTGTGCCACTAGGCAGCCATGGGGCCCGGTCGGGCACAGCCCGAAAAGGTAACGTGGGTCCCCCCTCCCATGAGCTCACCACTCGTGGGAGGGGACAAAGGGGTCGGGTGCAAAGAGAGCTGGGTGGCGGCCGGAGGCAGAGGCCTTGGCGGTCCAATCCTCGGCTACAGAAGCTAGTTGTCGGTACGTGGAATGTCACCTCTCTGGCGGGGAAGGAGCCTGAGCTGGTGCGTGAGGTGGAGAAATTCCGGCTAGATATAGTCGGACTCACCTCAACGCACGGCAAGGGCTCTGGAACCAGTCCTCTTGAGCGAACACCATGTTCAAGCATAAGGGTATCCACATGTGTACTTGGCACCAGGACACCCCGGGCCGCAGTTCGATGATTGACTTTTTGGTTGTGTCGTCGGACTTGCGACCACATGTTTTGGACACTCGGGTGAGGAGAGGAGCGGAGCTGTCAACTGATCACCACCTGGTGGTGAGTTGGTTCCGATGGTGGGGGAGGATGCCGGTCAGACCTGGCAGACCCAAACGCATTGTGAGGGTCTGATGGGAACGCCTGGCAGAGTCCCCTGTCAGAAGGAGTTTCAACCTCCCACCTGCAGGAGAGCTTTGACCATGTTCCGTGGGAGGCAGCGGACATTAAATCCAAGTGGGCGATGTTTCATGCCTCCATTGTCGATGCGGCCGATCGGAGCTGTGGTCGTAAGGTGGTCGGTGCCTGTCGTGGGGGTAATCCCAGAACTGGCTGGTGGACACCAGTGGTGAGGGATGCCGTCAAGCTGAAGAAAGAGTCCTATCAGGCCATCTTGGCCCATGGGACTCTGGAGGCAGCTGACAGGTACCGGAAGGCCAAGCGGTCTGCAGCTCTGGCGGTCGCTGAGGCAAAAACCCGGACATGGGAGGAGTTCGGAGAGGCCATGGAAAACCACTTCCGGATGGCTTCAAAGGGATTCTGAACCACCATCCGCTGTCTCCAGTGGGAGAAGCAGTGCACAGTCAACATCGTGTATGGTGGGGACGGTGTGCTGCTGAACTCGACTCGAGATGTTGTGGACCGGTGGAGGGAATGCTTTGAAGACCTCCTCAATCCCACCGACACGCCTTCCAACATGGAAGCAGTGCCTGGGGACTCTGAGTCGGGTTCGCCTATCTCTGGGGCTGAGGTCACCGAGGTGGTCAAAAAGCTCCTTGGTGGCAAGGCCCCGGGGGTGGATGAGATCCGCCCGGAGTTCCTTAAGGCCCTGGATGCTGTGGGCGTGTCTTGTTTGACACGACTCTGCAGCATTGCGTGGACGTCGGGGTCGGTGCCCCTGGACTGGCAGACCGGGGTGGTGGTCCCGCTTTTCAAGAAGGGGGACCGGAGGGTGTGTTCTAACTATCGTGGGATCACACTCCTCAGCCTTCCCGGTAAGGTCTATTCAGGGGTTCTGGAGAGGAGGATCCGCTGGATAGTCGAATCTCGGATTCAGGAGGAGCAGTGTGGTTTTCGTCCTGGTCGTGGAACTGTGGACCAACTCTATACTCTCGGCAGGGTCCTTGAGGGTGCATGGGAGTTTGCCCAACCAGTCTACATGTGTTTTGTGGACTTGGAGAAGGCATTTGACCGTGTTCCTCGGGGAATACTGTGGGGAGTGCTCTGGGAATATGGGGTATTGTACCGACTAATCCAGGCGGTTTGTTCCCTGTATGACCGGTGTCAGAGTTTGGTTCGCATTGCCGGCAATAAGTCGGACCCGTTTCCAGTGAGAGTTGGACTCCGCCAGGGCTGCCCTTTGTCACCAATTCTGTTCACTACTTTCATGGACAGAATTTCTAGGTGCAGCCAGGGCGTTGAGGGGTTTCAGTTTGGTGGTCGCAGGATTCTCTGCTTTTTGTAGATGAAGTGGTCCTGCTGGCTTGATCGAGCAGTGACCTTCAACTCTCACTGGATTGGTTCGCATGAGTGTGAAGCGGCTGGGATGAGAATCAGCACCTCCAAATTTGAGTCCATGGTTCTCGTCCGAAAAAGGGTGGAGTGTCATCTCCGGGTCGGGGATGAGGTCCTGCCTCAAGTGGAGGAGATTAAGTACCTCGGGGTCTTGTTCACAAGTGATGGAAGGATGGAACGCGAGATGGACAGGCGGATTGGTGCGGCGTCTGCAGTGATGCGGACTCTGCACCGATCTGTCGTGGTGAAAAGAGAGCTGAGCCAAAAGGCAAAGCTCTCAAGACAAGACAAGACAAGATCGCGGGTACAAGCGGCCGAAATGAGTTTTCTCCGCAGGGTGGCTGGGCTCTCCCCTAGAGATAGGGTGAGAAGCACTGTCATCCGGGAGAGACTTGGAGTAGAACCGCTGCTCCTCCGCATTGAGAGGAGTCAGATGAGATGGCTCGGACATCTGGTTAGGATGCCTCCCGAACGCCTTCCTGGGGAGGTGTTCAGGGCACGACCAACCGGTAGGAGGCCTCGGGGAAGACCCAGAACACGTTGGAGAGACTATGTCTCTCAGCTGGCCTGGGAACGCCTCGGCATCCGCTGGGAAGAGCTGGACGAAGTGGCCGGGGAGAGGGACCTCTGGGCTTCCCTGCTTAGGTTGCTGCCCCCGCGACCCGACCTCGGATAAGCGGAAGAAAATGTATGGATGGATAATTCAGTTAAGAAAAACATCCATCCATCCATTTTCTATGCCGCTTATCCTCACTGGGGGTATTCTGGCTGCTGACTTCGGGCGTGGGCAAGTAAAATTTTATTTTGTTATTTTATGTGGTCAGATTTTGAAAGTGCTCCTGAAAAAGGGACACCAGAACATATTGCAGCTTGTATGACACTTTTACTGCAGTCTGGCCCCCTGGCCAATTTACTTAACTAATGCAGTCAGCGGGTCAAAACAAAATATACATTTTAGAGACATTTTTTGGGAAAATAATTATGAGTTTGTGGCTAAAACATATTGTTCCTGACATTTTCATGAAATTTGTTTTGTGACAAAATTCTCACACAAATTTCACACTACCTGAAATTCATACTGCATTGTCTTTTTATTAAATATGAACTGTTTGACAAATTTGAGTTGAATATTTTCTGCAGTTTGTGTCATTGCTTGGCAATAATGGGTGATGGTTGGTCTCGCAGCCAAACCAGTTGGGAACCACTGGTTTAAACGTATGATATCAAATTATACTTTGCAAGCTTGGGTTCAGAAATTGTCACTAAAGCTTTAAATCAATGGGTCAGTCTGTTTTTGAGCATTCAGCTTAGACAAGAATGGCTTCATGTTTACATGTCAACATACGCAGGCTGGTCGACTCCATTCTAGATGCTGTATTCACCGTATCCCCAAACAGACAATATCTTGGCATCTTGTAGCCCACTATTCCAGCCACACATGGGCCTGTGAATGCAGCAAAACAGGGATCAGCAAGGAATGAATATGGGGTGGAAAGCAAATGTCTGTCCGTGTCACCAGAAATGCTCCAACCTGTGTGGATTCCAGCTCGAAGCTGCAGCCTCTGGTTGGGCATGTGAGGAATGGACACCTGTCTGACAGCTGCAACCAGATCCAGAGCCATTTTAGCAATCTCATCAGCATGTTTGTCCCCATTCCTCTCAGGAAGACCACTCACCACCATGTATGCATCACCAATGGTTTCAACCTAGTTTGAAAGGGTAAATACAACATCTGAGTTCTGTAACTGGCATTGTCTATCTTATATACAGTATGTGAATCCTCCTGATAATTTAAATGAAATGATTGGATTAATAATATCAACAGAGGAGGATATAATGACCGTGGCACATCGTTTTTTTGTTATTGATTCAATCCATAAGGTTTGACAAAAAATGAAACGTATGAAAACCGAGGCAATTCCCATAGCAAATCATGTAAATTCAATTAATCCAAGACTAGAACCACAAAATACATTTTATAGAGAATTATTCTAAATTAAAGAAACATGAAAACAATGTCAAACAATTATAAATGACTTTTAGTCAATGTGGATTTCACGTCCACGTCCAAATGTGGACAATACCGGCATGTCCGATATTGGCAAAAAAGCCAACACCCCTAGTCATAGTAATATTCTAGTAAAAATATTACCATTCAAGTCATCAATTTTTTTGAGATACTGAATTTGGGATTTTCATTAGTTATCGGTTACAACATATAAGTTTGACATTTTGAATGAAATTCAAAAAATAATTTGAAAAAAAAAATAAATTGATCATATTCTGATATATTGAGCAGCATCTATATAATTGAGGACCATAGATCATAATTGCAGTATGCACAGTATTTGCACGTATTTATAGTACATGCAAAATAGTATTTGCATGTCATAATCCTGGTACATTCATAGTTCCACAAAATTCATGTGAAACAGCCTTCTAGTTGTTGCAAGGCCTTAAGTCTTAAGTGAGTGGCTAATAAAGCATAGCTGAAGGGGTGGGGGCAGAGCCAGGAAGGCTCAGCTGCTCTTTGTCAGATTTATTAACAACCTGATCGATTGTGAAAAGTCTTGGAACACTCACTGCATGACAAGAAAATTGGTTTTTGTCTATCTCTCTATCATTATCATCAAGGAGGATGTCTGGCCACTTGTATTGTTTATCTATTGTCTATTGTACAAAACTAAAGGTTGTTTGTATGTTCCATTAGTGCAGCGGTGTCCAAAGTGCAGCTCGGGGGCTGTTTGCGGCCTGTGGCTGTTTGGAATTGGTTCATGGCTCATTCTAAAAATATCATTTTAAAAAACTCTTTAAAAAATCTGGAAAAATCTGCACTAATTAACTTTCAGTCAAAATGTTAAAAGAAAAAAATTGTAATCAAAAAAGAAAAAGTTGTGTTTTTACGAGAATGACTGAATACCATGAGGAAAATGAATACCATTTCATTAGCATGAAGTTGTAAATATGTATATATTTTGGGGAAAATCCATCATTTTAAAGATTGAAACAAACAAAACAAATAAAAGTTGTAACTCTTGGAAAATTAGGTCAGGGAAAAAGTTTTACTATTATGGGAATAAAGTCGTATTATCCATCCATCCATCCATCTGTTTTCTATACCGCTTATCCTTACCAGGGTCGCGGGTATGCTGGAGCCCATCCCAGCTGACTTTGGGTGAGAGACGGTGTACACCCTGGACTGGTTGCCAGCCAATACCAGGGCACATATAGTAATATTATTACAATAAACATTTACCATACAAAAGTTGAAATAGAAAAAGTTGAAATTTAAACAGCTGTAATTTAATGAGAATAAAGTAAAAATATTTAAAAAGTCACAATTTTACAAGAATAAACTAATAATATGAGAAAAATAATGTAATTTTAGTAGCATAAAGTTGAAATAGTATATAATTTTTTAAAAGTTGTAGTAATATGAAAAACAAACAAACAAAGTAAATTAAAGTAAAGTTTGGAAAATAAGGTTGTGGAAAAATGGAGAACATAGTGGAAATATGGTAAAAATATTACAAAAAGAAGATTCTTTCTTAAAAGATTATTTTAAAAGAAAGGTGAAATATTTTGAAAATTTAAATGAAACAACAGGAAAAATGTCAGGAAAACCGCAAACTAACCATACCATAACCATAGCCATACTAATATGCCTTTTATGAGATACAGTATCTCAAAGCTAAGATGTGTTGGTTTTTCTTGCATTTTTCACTGGAAAACGTTTGGACACCCCTGCATTACTGTATGGACACAAATACTTCAAAACTTCTGTAGTAAATGTGGAGCTCAAGCAGTAAACGTCCGCTTCCTTTACCGGGAAGTGAGGGATGACACGTGTGATTTGTATATAATCAATAAGTGAATATTTACAAAAACAAATAAATGCACACTGTGTGCCTTAGTAACTAACAACTAATTGTATAGCATGTTATCAATTGATATTGACACTGGAATAAATTCAAAATCATAATAGTCATTATGTCACTGGTAATGATGCTTTGTATTAATGTAACAAATGTGTCACTCTTGAATGACGGACAGAAGCAAGCTTGCAGTTTTCCCATTCTCGGTGTATGAGTGCAGTGCTTTGCAGTTACCTTGTACACATCATAAGAGTCGATGCGTGTGTCAAAACACATGTAGAGGTTGTTGAGCATTTCCACCACTTGCAGGGGAGTACAGGATGCCGAGATGGAGGTGAAGCCAACAATGTCGGAGAAAAAAATGGTCACCTACAATACAATAGCAGAGCATTTTACAAACATAAGTGTAAAATTAAATGTTCCTGTGTTTTTTGTAAATATTGACTTGAGTTTGATGTTTCTCCACATCAGCGCACAACATGCTTGCGGTAGAAAGACTGAACCTGCACACCAAAGATTACACAATCGGTTGCAATATTCTGCAAGCGAATGTGCAATTTCATAATACTATATCAGTCTGAAGTGGTGGTGTGAGTTTATTTCACACCATTAAATCCCAGCCCACTGCTTTCTGGTGCTTGTGGTACAGCTGTTCAAACCTTCTTAACAAGCCAAATGCAATTTTCACCTATCAAACTTGTTTTATCTTCTGATAAATATGGAGCAGGGCAATTATAGGTAATTACGTCAACAATAGCTACAAAGGGAGCAAATACACATTCATTCAGCATGTCTGCAGATGCTGCAGTGTTAGCCTCCTTGCAGCAGCCTTCATTTTAAAAAGCTCTGAATATTTCTTTCCAGTCCGTCACAGAATTAGGGGAATAAATGTGAAAGTAAATAAATAATCATAACGCGTGTGTTAAAAGCTTTACATGGTTACGTGTCATTTGTTATGTCCAAATGCTCTCAATTAAACTCCTGAATTATTTTATATGCAATGCTAAAATACTGTGATTTATTTAGGCAGCAGAAGAGCAGAAAACATAGTCAGAAAAAAAGGGAGGCGCCAAAACACCAGAGCAGGATTACTATTGCAAAAGGGTAAAACTAGCATGTCTCATGACGCACATATGACACACATATGCTTTATATATACAGTGGTCCGAAAAAGTGTTTGCCCTCTTCCCGATTTCTTATTTTATTGCATGTATGTCACACGTAAATGTTTCCGATCATCAAACTAATTTAAATATTAGTCAAAGACAACACCATTGAACCCAAAATGCTGTTTTTAAATGTTATTATTAAGGGAGAAAACAATCCAAACCTACATGGCCCTGTGTGAAAAAGGGATTGCCACAGTGAGAGCCTTTATCCACAAATAGCAAAATCATGGAACAGTGGTGAACCTTCCCAGGAGCGGCTGGCCAACCAAAATTACCCCAAGAGCAGCAATAAATCATCCAAGAGGTCACAAAAGACCCCACAACAACATCCAAAGATCTGCAGGCCTCACTACACCCATGACTCCCCCCAAAGAAAGACACTGGGCAAAAAGGGCATGCATGGCAGAGTTCATAGACGAGAACCACTGCTGAACACTGCTTTCAGTCCCCTTCACCTCTTTCTGAGGACGCTTCCAGTCACAGGTGGTCCTCATTTGCAATTAGCTGGCTTCTTCAGAAGAGTGTGTGTTCTTTGTCATTTGCTGGTTCATTGTCAATGGTTTGTCTGCTGTCGATGCATGTCTGCTGAGCGCTTTCATGCATCTCACTACGTCATCAGTTTTTGCTTTGTTTGAATGAAACTCCTGTTTTTGTGAGAACCTGGCCCTGCCTGTGCTGTATTGAAGACCTTTTACCTGCTCTACACTCCTTTCTCTGCATCCTGGGGTCACGGCCATGTGCAACCAGGACAGTTGGTGCAGCATAGAAACATGCAGCTTTCTAAATTACTGACATTATTTCGTTGGATTATTATTTGTGAATGAAGACTAACCTGTTTCCCTTTTGGATAGTAGATATTAGTTGATGTTGGTATCAGCAATGAAGTGCTGGACAATATCGGTATATTGGATATTGATAAGAAAGCCAATATCGAGCATCTCTTCTTTATTTTCAATTATAAGGAAACTAAGAAGAAATCTTTTTTTAAATAGTCGTAGATTTGTTTTATCACGTGGTCACCTTTATGAGCACTACAAGCGAAGCACAAGGGAAGCTTTGATACCAACCTTCTCATAGCTCTCAGCCTCTACATGTTTGTGCCGGCGAAGCTGTTTGGCTACAGATTTTGGCAGCATTTGGTGCAGCAGATCTTCGGCCCGCTGTCTCTGACGTCTCAGGTCCTCTGTCTTCTCCTTTAAACTATGAGCATAGTTTTGGATCCACTCAGTCATCTGCTTAAAGGAGAACATGACAACTGGGTAGCTGAGGCAGGCGATTGCCAGCAGGCTGATCTTCATACTGAGGCTCGAGGACAACGATCGAGATGCTATTCTGAGTACTGGCAAGGCACGGTCAAACAAGCACTGCTCAGTATCTGTCAGAGCTTGAAGTCCAACGCGGGACCCGGGTAGCTCGTTTCCTGGAGAGAACTCCCACAAGTTGGTGTCAAGAATATGTTTGAAATGCTGGCGTGAGTTAAATCGATGGTCAATGTTCTCTAACCAGCAGTCACTCAGTTGTTCTGTCATGAGTGCAGCAAAGCTCAACCGCTTTAACAAAACAATCCACTTGTCTTGGAAGTCCGGCAGATCAGCCATGCGGGGGAGGTCCATCAGCTGGTAGTTGAGCTCTTTGAATATGAGCAGAAGTCTTGCAGCAAGAACATCTCTCCAGTTTGAGTCGTGCTTGGCTTTGCTTAAAGTATCTTCCACTGATCCCCACATATCAAGAAGTCCTCCAATGAGCACAGACAGAGCAGAGGTGTTGTTTTCACTCGATCCACCGTTATCGAACGAAGCGCTAAGTAATCCACGAACACTCCTCTCCGCCTCCCGGCAAATTGCAGCCACCTCACCATCGCACGGGAACCCGTAGCCATCGCTTTGAGCCACTATCTCTCCACAAAGACCAGACAAGGTAGAAACGTTGGCATTGAACGTCTCATTCGCCATGCCTTCTCTTAACAGGTGGCGCATCATTTGAAGCTTGCCGAGAAGGTGCAAGGTAGCTACGGCCCGGCATGAGGTCAGCTCTTCATAAGCAGCTTGCGTGGAGTGGAGCACGTCAAAGTTAGATCTGAGGTCGATGGATACGGAACCGAGCATGGCCAGGAACGAGAGCAGGCATGCTGTTAGAGTCCGTCGAATCATACGCCCACTGCCAGATTTGGACAATACGGAACACCTGGAAGGAAGAAACAGGACATGTTCAGCTCAGTATAGATTTAAACAACATGTTGTTCTTCACGTCTCATAGTGATACTTTCCATAGTCATACCAGTCCAGAGACTATGGTCCCATTTTCCACTACATTTCCGCATTTGTGGTTTCTTTGTATGAAGAAAGATGTCTCTGGGAAAATGTCACCTTCATCTTACCTGCACAGCTGACATTCTGTGTTCCCATCTTTAGAGTTGGCCCTCGGAGCGACTCTCCTCTTTCTGATAAATCTTCTTTTCAAAGAAGTAGAGGACGGTGTCCTTGATGCAAAACAGTCCTTTTTCATCAATCCCAGTGTTGACATGAGACTTAAGCTGCAAGGTTGACTTTTATTTTCACACCGCTTTCTCACATCTCAGAGGATGGATGCCAGACAGTACTGTTCTGTTGGCGGACGCCAGAGGAGGCAAAACCCAGCAATGAGCCATTTTCACTTCCGCTTTTGTGCTTCAAAATAATGGTACTCATGAGCGTCTCCTCTCTTTTCAAATCCTTTGTGCTTCAAATGCAATCGACTTGTCCAATAGTAATGTAATATGTTCTGATATGATGCACAAACACACGCACGCGCACATATAAAATATTATAGTTTAATTGTGTTCAAAGGTGTATTATGTTCTGTGAGTTAGGTGATGCAAACAGGGGTTTTGCTAATAATAACATACAATTTGCTGGACTTCATTTTATGGTAAGTATATAGTATGCGTACTAAGATATGCTTTAATTTTGAAGGCTAGTACCGGAAGTACCGCTCAAACGTTTGTCCTTGTTGGCACGGGGCACTTGGCGAGAGTGCAAATTTTGACATCAATTCGATACCACCCGGCCCGGTATTGTCGATACGGATATCGACACCGACGAGTTTCCCTGGAATATTTGGTGTTTTTGCTTTAATTTCTTGATCATAATTGGAATCAGAATGAAATAAGGTAAACAAGCAAACAAAGCAGTATCAACAAACCTATTTGTGGACAATTGAACAATATATAATACAACGCTAAGACACATATTTGTATGTATTTTCTTTATTTTATACAACTTTTGGAGAAATAAAGGTAATAGTGCAAAGGAAAACACGCTGCTGGCTCTCAGACTTTATTCAAAAATATAACATAATCATGAAAGCAACCATAAACCAAAAAAATCATGAACAAAAACATGAAAAAACATTTTTTTAAAAAACAACATCGATCGATCTCACCACGCCAGTATCGACCCGCTAACGATATCACAATGTCGACCCTTGAATCGACCCGGCCACCTACACCGCGCACTGCCTGAACTACAAGGCGGGCTGTGCTTGCGGAGTGTTTAAGAGTTTCCTTCGTGTTGTATTGTAGTCCGCTGGAAGCCACGGCTCATTAGAAGCGATGAAGTGACTTGCTTTTCGGCGCTGGCGGCTCTTTTGGCAGCGGCGGGGGCGGTGAGTGAATGAAGCGTCGGTCTCGGCACTCGAACAAAGGCTCTTCTTCGCTCCGAGTCACCATTGTTTTGCCCGGAGAGCGCTTCTTTCCCGAGCGGTCCAAAGGTGGGTTCGGACGGGAATAGCGGGGCATCTCCCGGCTCCTTGCTTCCTCTCAAGTGACACAGCCCCGAAAAATGTGGACGTTTGAATCGGCGGGGCCTCTCACGAGACCGCACACGCGACTAGCCGAACCTCGGAAGCACCTAGCAGCCCCGGCGGGACATCATGCTAGCTCGCACACCGTACAGCCATGCCGTTGTGGGGTTGTCCGTGGTACGCACGTACCTCCGCCGCCAACAAACACAACTTAAACGGGAAAGAACGGCACCAGAGACGGGTGGTTACATAATGTACACGCTTATATTACAGACCCCCCCCCCCCCATCCATTGCAATTGGTACGTCCTGGCAGATTAAGAAAGGCACTTGAAGGTGTAACTCTAACCCTGAAATCCTGTCAAGCCTGTCCTGATGCTGACTTTGTGTCATCACTCCATGTCTC
Organism: Oostethus manadensis; assembly: GCA_024372805.1. Lineage (NCBI taxonomy): Eukaryota > Metazoa > Chordata > Actinopteri > Syngnathiformes > Syngnathidae > Oostethus > Oostethus manadensis. The sequence goes on along the minus strand of QODF01000033.1, from coordinate 2,608,315 downwards.
TAGCTTATCAAGGTTCTTTTCTCCCCATTATGTGTTTGAGTGAGGCTAACGCTGTTTGTGTCGGTAGGTGAGGGGCAGCTGGTGCTCCAGTCATGACCCCTGGGAATGGCAACACTAACAGCAGCCAACACAGAGGACAGAGCAAGCCAACCCAGACCCTAGTTAAATCCCACATCCTGACTCATTTAATAGAGGGCTTTGTGATCCAGGAAGGTGCTGAGCCTTTCCCGGTGAGTATTCTGCACGTGCTTCCCACATGCTTCTAATTCACACACACACAATTTGTGATACACTACGCGTCTTTTGGGGGAATTTGGAGCGTTTAAAAGGGCTTTTGTTCACTACGGGGCGTTTTGTATGTTGCAGCGTTAATGCTAATGAGCTGTGTGTATCCAGCAGAACTCCAAGAAGTGCTAATAGATAGATACTTTATGAATTTTCAAATGTAGTGAAGTGTAGGTTTCCAGCAGCTCTCCAAAAATGTAGTAATAAACCTAATCGCTTAATCGCAGAATAAAACGATCAATGCAAGACAGGAGAGCTGTTCACTTTCAATTTGTAGTGCAATAAAACATAATAATAATTAATATTATATGTGCCCTGTGATTGACTGGCGACCAGTCCAGGGTGTACCCCGCCTCTTGCCCAAAGCCAGCTGGGATAGGCTCCAGCATACCCGCGGCATAGAAAATGAATGAATGCATTTACACAGTCTGCTCAGTGTAACAGGACAGTGATAGTAATCTGCCACTGAAACTGCTCTTCTGTTGGGAGACGATGCTGGTGGTCCATGCTGCACAGCAGCTTCCCCAGTGTCCTTTGCTCTGCCACAGATCCCGGGCTGTGTCCTGTTGTGCACTATTCACGTTTTACATATTGATACTGAACTGATAAAGATGGCCAGCTCTGTCCGGAGCAGGCGGAGGAGATGGGCGAGAAGAGGTTGACAGCCAAGCTGTCCGCCACGATGGGCAAAGACTCCCTTCCCCTCCAACACACACTCACTGCATTAAGAAGCTCCTTTAGTGACAGGAGGTTTCATCCAAAGTGTGTGAAGGACAGGTATCGCAGGTCTCTCCTTCCTGCAGCTGTCAGACTCTATAACAAAAAATCTGAGAAATCCTGTACCATAACCATGCAATAAACCTGTGGCGTGTTCAACTTGTACACAGCCAGTAAATCGAGTATATAACTTGTTAGTAATTCAATGATTTTACACTTACTCTCTATGTTTTTGTGTGCTCTTGTACTTATGCTGCTATATACTTGGAATTTACGCTAATAAAGGCTTATCTTATATACAGTAGTCCCATCCATTTTACATCCACGTGATCTCTGCTAAGCTCTTATCAAATCCGCTTCTGCCACCTTTTATGGGTTAAAATGCTTTGAAGTGACATTTATTAGTGGAGAGTTGCATCATCACCTCTTTTTGCAAAAACACTTAAAACACGTATTAATACATTGTTGGGTTTGAGTTTGCAAAAACTTATCTTTGGTATTGAATGAGTTCATAAATTATGCTGTTTCAAAGTGGCCTATTAGTAAGTAATAAGCATATTTAAGCAAAGTGTATGTATTATTTGCCCAAATTAAGCATTTCTGAACATAAAAATGGGTAAATAAGCTAATTTTAAGGCTTTCAGAACACAATCAAAAATGTGATAATATTCTGGTCACTAGGTGTCAATAATGGTACTGTTATTTTTGGTGAGACACACAAACAGCAGACTTGAGTGCTGGAACAACAGGCTTTTATTGTTAGTTCTGTGTTCTAGCTATGAAAATATTCTATTTAGAAATAAAGAATCCTACTTTGCGGAAATTCACATGTCATGGTCGGGTCTGGAACCAGCATTAAAAAAATGTGTGGAAAAAGTGAAAGATATTTAGCAGCTACCATGCACAAAACTTATTGTAACTAAAGTGCAATTATAGGTTCTTTTACTGTCTTGAGCAATAGGGCGAGAAGCACTGTCATCCGGGAGAGACCAGGAGTAGAACCGCTGCTCCTCCGCATTGAGAGGAGCCAGATCAGGTAGCTTGGCCATGTGGTTAGGATGCCTCCCGAACGCCTTCCTGGGGAGGTGTTCAGGGCACGTCCAACCGGTAGGAGGCCTCAGGGAAGACCCAGGACACGTTGGAGAGACTATGTCTCTCAGCTGGCCTGGGAACGCCTCGGCATCTGCTGGGAAGAGCTAGACAAAGTGGCCGGGGAGCGGGACCTCTGGGCTTCCCTGCTTAGGTTGCTGCCCCCGCGACCCGACCTCAGATAAGCGGAAGAAAATGGATGGAAATTGTAAAAAATAAAAAGTGATGAAATATGGGCAGAATTACAGTGTATGCATGTTTCCGTATTTGTTGTAGTGAACTTGAATACTAAAAATGATTAAGAATAGTACCAATTACAATTTGAGTTTCTCCTTTTTGTGTGTGCAGGTGGAACGTCCTTCCTTCTCAGTTGATTGCCTCAGGAGACACACATCAGACTCAAGGATGAATGGCCTCTCACCAAAGGGTAAAGTGATTGGTTATCCAGCGTAAGCACAGTGCGTCTCAGCTGGAACTCTTGTCTGATCATTAGCCATGTTGTTAAAATGATAGAAATTCTACACCTTTGGGTGTCTCCATGGTCCATCTCCTGTTGGGCAAACTGATCTCTTGAGCTGTATTCACATTTGTAGCTTTTTTAGACGAGCACAACTTACATGGGACATTATCTGGAATTCAATTGCTTTGTGCTTACTGTATGTCTAATTATATTTTTCTTTCTATGGTCTGTCAGATTTAAAGTCTCAACAAGAGCCCATGCTTACCTGTGAGCTATGTGGCAAGGTGGACTTTGCATATATCTTCAGAAGGTCCAAGAGGTTCTGTTCGACAGTATGTGCTAAACGGTAATATGCAATGCAGAATGATTGATCCACTCTGACTTCAGAATAAAGGTCTTGAGCCCTGTCTCCAAATAGAATTATGGTTCAAACTAAACAATTTTTTTCATTTGCTTTTGCCTTTCCATTGCAGAAAGGTGCCAAAAAAATTGATCTGTATCAGCTCTCAGTCCTGATTCCGGCATACATAGACTCCGGTCGCGGTGGTATAGTATGGTAGGAGTATGGTGAAGCAACAACAGGAATATTATAAAATATGCTTTTTTTTCAAATGAGTGCAAAGTACGCTGTTGACTATCCCGCCCACACTTCCTGCGGTGGAAACACATGCCACATCCAAGTTTACTCTCCCAGACTGTACCACTTGTGTGAGGACAATTAGTCTTTTTTTAGTCTCCTTCCCTCCTGTCTACTCAGTGTTAAAACCAGTTATTATTCCAACTGTAAACTTCAAATTTAGATCCTCCATCCAGGGGAAGTGGCTGTCACCAAACTATTTTTCTAACTCCAGAGCGCCATCGTGTCCACCATCGTGCTGTGACTACCGCAGCTTTTCCCAAATTAGTACTGATCAGTAATGCTGGATGAAACCTTGCCACGCCTTAAATGTTGTTTTTTTTACTTGAAGTATCTTGCATGAATGTATATACTGTATATGCTATATCGATACATACATGACTTATTATTTATGCACATACTGACCACAATTAGTTGGAAAACAATTATTATTTACCAACAATTATTAAAAAAATATCATGAGAAGGTTTCACTGTCCTTTAGTTTGATAAACATACACAACAAACGCGGATACACCTGTGCTATCATAACCCTGGACTTTTAATTTGTACTGTTCATACCAGAGAGATTTCTCTAACAAAAACTATTTAAATTCTTCTATTTTGTTGATTTTGCCCGACACAGTGGTGGCAGTTTGCCTTCTCGAGCAACCCACCACCACAGCTTCAGAAAACCTTAGGGGAAACCCCGGTTTGTATGCAGTAATATTTTGTATATTACAGAGAATTGGTTCCAGATCCACTTGTGAACTTGTGAACTCCTTATTTATAAACAGAATATTTCCATAGCTGGACCACAGCAAACCTGTTTTTGACCTTCTAGATGCGTTTTTTTAGGATTATAATATGGTCACCTTTAAAGTCAATATGGTATACATAATAACAGAAAATAAGCAATTTAAGACTTGTACTCATGTGTATTGCTTTAATAATACTTTAATGATACTTTTTAATAGGCTGCACGGTGGTCGAGTGGTTAGCATGTCGGCCACTAAATTGTCCACAGGTGTGAATGTGAGTGTGAATGTTTGTTTGTCTATATGTGCCCTGTGATTGACTGGCGACCAATCTAGGGTGTACCCCGCCTCTTGCCCAATGTCAGCTGGGATAGGCTCCAGCATACCCTCATGAGGAAGGGGTATAGAAAATGGATGGTGTTTTTTTTAATATAAGTTGAGTGTTAGCCTAGCGTGGGTTACGGACACAACAGTAGCACGTGTTTTATCATGCCTGTTGTGAGATAATTCAAACCTGCAATAAAACTTTGGTTGTTCTGGCAATCAGGTGTGGTGCTTGTGTATCTTAACAAACATTACTGACCAGTATAAAATACGACATCCTAGCGTTTTTAAATGTGCCTTTGAATGCCTTGCCTTCTATTGGTATTTTAGTTAATTTAGCCATTTTTAAGCTTGAAAATACTTTGGGCAAAACGTACATAAAATGTGCTTAAATATGCATATTTTATAATTCAACCACGAAGCAGCATGATTATTAATTATATTTTATGAAAAAACACGATCGAGTGAAGCCTCAAAATTTGAAGTGCAAAGTGACCGTAATCTAAAAAGCTCAATCATTTAAAAAATTGCGTGACTGAGTTTGAGCTAATCATGTTTATACTTTTTTTTCCCTAGATACAATGTAGGATGCACAAAAAGAATGGGTCTCTTCCCAAACCGCAAATCTACCCTGGAGGCCATGAAGAAACAAAGAACACTGAATGAAAACCACAAAAACTACCATTTGGAGTCGAAGAACAAGGTGAGATGTCATTTCCTCGGTGTGTCGTATGTCATGCCTTCAAGTCCACTTTTGCATTAACTCACCTTAAAGTTCGGTCATGTTTTGCTTCCTGGGTTTGTACTTAAGAGGCTTTGTCTATGACACCTCCTGTGTTTTCAGACATCTCCGTGTGTGCAGAAGTCTGCTGGCCACATGACGCACCCTGCGCAGGGAGAATCCAGCCAATGTTCAGACTTGACCAGCTATAATCGAGCCCCATCCCCCGTCTCAGCCAGCAAGTGGGAGCCTCAAGTGCGAGATTCTGAAGAGCACACAACACCCTTCAACCTTCTACCCAGTAACCCCAGCCAGTGGAACGTGGACGACGTTTACGTATTCATTTGCTCTCTGCCAGGTGCGCAATGTCAAAGTCATTTCTCATGTTTGAGGACACATGGGACCGTCTGAGTGTGCAGCTGTGCTGTAACCTCCTTGTTCTCTATCGCCTACAGGTTGTCTGGAGATCGCTGAGGGTTTTCGTTCTCAAGAGATTGACGGTCAGGCTCTGCTGCTGCTGAAGGAGGACCATCTCGTGGGGGCTATGAACATCAAACTGGGCCCTGCGCTAAAGATCGCTGCCCAAATTAGCATGCTCAAAGACTTATAGCTCATTCCACACACTCTTTGGCTCAGGTCTTCCATACATCCATCTTCTACCACTACGGTGTGCCAGAAATTGTCACGCCCTACTTGTATGATACATAATAGATACAGTGAGGGAAAAAACTATTTGAACCCAAGCGGATTTTGTAAGTTTGCCCACTAACAGAGAAATGATCAGTCTATAATTTCAATGATAGGCCTATTTGAACACTGAGAGACAACAATGACAGAAAAAATCCAGAAAAATGCGAATTTCGAGCTGACTTTGGCAGCCCTCTCAGCTCGTTACCTGTATAAAAGAAACCTGTCCACAGAAGCTATCAACCAATCCAGATGCCATACTCTGCACCATGGCCAAGACCAAAGAGCTTTCCAAGGATGTCAGGGACAAGATTGTGGACCTACACAAGGCCGGAATGGGCTACAAGACCATCGCCATTTCGTGACAACAGTTGGTGCAATTATTTGCAAATGGAAGAAACAAATTAACTGCCAATCTCCCTCGGTCTGGAGCTCCATGCAAGATCTTACCTCGTGGAGTTTCAATGATAATGAGAACGGTGAGGAATCAGCCCAGAACCACTCGGGGGGAACTTGTCAATGATTTCAAG
>QODF01000033.1:2511426-2601347 GCA_024372805.1 Oostethus manadensis | reverse complement strand
TTTGTCATTGTTGTCTCTCAGTGTTCAAATAAACCTACCATTGAAATTATAGACTGATCATTTCTTTGTTAGTGGGCAAATTTACAAAATCAGCTGGGGTTCAAATAGTTTTTTCCCCTTACTGTAACTACATTCAAAAATCTCTTCCTCGTGCGGTAGAAAGGTGAATCCATGGTTTGCTGTCAACTAAAGTGTATAAAGTCTGTGCTATTTACAGGAGTTTTTGGCTTGACTCCCTCAACATGTTGAAACACTGAATTATGTTTTCATTTTAAAGAGAGCATCAATTTGTCTTTGTTTAGATTCCCGTGTGTGCGTGCATACCTACACACCTACAATCCTTCCCCATATAGTGTACACTACACATTTATTGTTATTAGCTAGTGATAACACTGCTGCAGGTCACGTTTTGAATCAGCGGCGGAAATATCAGCTTTGTTGTTTTGTTGTAGGGGTGTGAGTCCAGCCATTTCTTTCAGTGTTCATAATGCAATATGAGAGTTTAACTCTTCAGTTTCAAAAGTTTAAGTGTGTTTTTGTATGCATTTTATTAAACAGAATATTTTTTAGAAAATGATTTCCGATGTTTTTTTCAGAATCAGCTTTATTTGCCATATGTGTTGCCACACTAGGAATTTGACTCCGGTCAATATTGCTCTCTGTTACAATAATAACTGTACATATTGGGGAACAGGATAATACTACTATACATATTTACATGGGATGTACTGTATATAATTGTGATTGTATGCATTGTATACTGAATAATTATGGTATTTACAATGTTGCAGGTTACAATACAGTTTACAGTGTAATGTTCAAAGAGTATGTATGCACTTGCATATTGACTTGCAGACAATTCGAAATGCGTATATACATACTGTATAAACAATGAAAGAGAAAAATGAACTTTTAACTTGAAGACGGGATGTGGCAGCAGGCTCAATCATCATCATTTATATTCACTCATTCATTTTCTATACCGTTTGTCCTCATTAGTGTCACGGGCATGCTGGAGCCTATCCCAGCTGACTTTGGGCGAGAGGCGGGGTACACCCTGGACTGGTCACCAGTCAATCGCAGGGCAGACATACAAGCATTCACACTCTAATGGACAATTTAGAGTTGCCAATTAACCTAACATGCATGTTTTTGGAATGTGGGAGGAAACCGGAGTACCCGGAGAAAACCCACGCACACACGGGGAAAACATGCAAACTCCACACAGAGATGCCCAACGGAGATTCGAACCCTGCACCGCCTGACTGAGGCCAATGTGCTACCCACTCGAGCACCGTGCGGCTTCGTCATTCATATGCATTTAAAATTGTTTTTTTGCATGTAAAATAATTTCAAAACTTATCAATGTGTTTTGTATGAATATTTCTGAGACTTGTGTAACTTAGCAAGCTAAGAACCACAGGTCAACTGCTGATGACATCGTAGACATGCGACATGTTTTTATGGTTTTACATGTGTAAAACGATTCAATTCATCCATGCATCCATTTACTTCTGCTTAATCCAAGGTCTGGTTGCGGGGGCAGGAGCCTAAGCGGGGAAGTCCAGGCTTCCCTCTCCCCGACCACTTCGCCCAGCTCCTCCCGGAGGATCCCGAGGTGTTCCCGGGCAAGTTGAGAGACATAGTCTCTCGAACATGTCCTGGGTCTTCCCTCGAGGCCACCTACCGGTCAGACATGCCGTGAACCCCTCCCCAGGGAGGCATCAGGGAGGCGTCCAAATCCCCGAGCCACCTCATCTGGCGCCTCTCAATGTGGAGGAGCAGTGGTTCTACCAAGTCTCTCCCGGATGACAGTGCTTCTCACCCTATCTCTAAGGGAGTCCAGGCACCCTGCAAAGAAAACTCATTTTGGACAAATGCATAGTCTGCATCGCTGCAGTCGCCGCACCAAACTGTCTGTCCATCTCGCGTTCCATCCTTCCCTCACTTGTGAACAAAACCCCAAGGTACTCCGTGAGGTAAGAAGGGTGCCGTATGCTGAAAAAACGGGAGGTAGCAGGTCCAGATGGTGTTCCTGCAGAGGTAATTAAAGCAGACACAAATATATCAGTAGACATGTTGCACGAGCTATTAGGAAACATCTGTACCAACAGAATGGAAACATTGCCAAAGAAAGGAGAATGTAAAAATTGAAGAAGGATCACATTACTATCAGTTCCAAGTAAAATCCTGAATCAAATCGCTTTCGAAAGAATGAAATCTGCTATGGATGCATGTCTCCGGGATGAAAAGGCTGGTTTTAGACAAAATCCATCATGTATTGATCATATAACCATACTTAGGATCATTACTGAACAACCCATAGAGTGGAATTCATCCTTGTATGTATGTTTTGTGGATTTTGAAAAGGCATATGATAGCATTGATAGATTATCAGCATGGTATCCCTGAAAAATTTACGAACATTATAATATCAGCATATGAGCAAAGTCACCCACAAAAATACGCTCACTGAACCCTTCAACATTTGATCAGGAGTCCGCCAAGGTTGCTTACTTTCACCTTTTCTCGTTTTATTGGCAGTCAACTTGGAAATGGAAACAACTACAGAAGCAAACTCCAGTGGTATTCAATGGACGTTACAGAAACATCTTGAAGACCTAGACTTTGCGGCTCATATACAGTAAACATAAAGACCTGGAAATGAAAACCGCAACTTTAGAACAACAGGACCATAAGATTGGACTACATATAAACCACGCCAAAACTAAGATCATGAGAATTAATGCAGTTAACCAAACCAAGTTTAAAATGAGTGAGAAAGAATTAGATGATGTAGAACAATTTACATACAGTATATATACATGTAGTGAGCAGCGATGGGGGTGCTGACAAAGACATAAAATCAAGAAATGGAAAAGCTGCGGCCATATTTAAAACCTTACAGCCAATTTGATCATCAGAATTTTTTTTAAAAATCAGGATTTTTAACTGAAATGTTAAATCTGTACTACTTTATGCATCTGAGACCTGGCGTACAACAAAAGTGGCTCTGTACAAACTACAAACCTTCACCAACAGATATCTACGACCCATACTTACTATTAAATGGCAAGATAAGGTGACAAATCAAGATCTATGGAATAGGGCAAACCAGCTTCCTGTGGACATCCAAATCAAAAGAAGAAAGTCGTCCTGGATAGGGCATACCTGAAGAAAACCAAAAAACCCCATAGTAACCCAAGCTCTGAGGTGGAATCCACAAGGACAACGAAAGAGAGGTAGACCAACAAACTCCTGGAGAAGATCAACGGAGCAAGAGGGTAAACAACAAGGCATGACTTGGGGCCAGGTCGACAAGCTTGCCCAGGGCCAAAGAAAATGGAAGACCTTGCTCAACGACCTGTGTGCATGAATGAATGAAAGGAATTGTTTTTTGCATGTAAAATTATAAAAAACCTTTGACATTCTGGAATGGATTAATTGGAAATCCATTTATTCTTACAGAAACACTTGATTTGGATAAAGTCCGTTTTGGATAGAGTTGGACTTTTTGTAACCAAGGTTCCACTGCATATGGTTTCAAAAAAATATCAAGGGCAATAAGAGTTTCGACCAGCCACAACATTTTGTACGCCAGTAAGATTTTTGGGTGGATGTCATCAGCTAACGTGGTTATACTGCAGTGGCCGGTTGTCAGGTGTCATTTAATTTGATGGACGCTACGGATGTTAGAACAGTACATTTTCAATCACCCATCGTGACTGCTGGTGACCCGCTTAAGTCAGAGGGAGAGATTAGATCTGACGACAAAGACTGATGAGAAAGCCAAACAAGAGACAAGACCATCTTGTTAATTTAATTGAGTGAATCATTATAAAACATCAACACACAGGAAAGAAATCAATGAAGAGACTTGTAGCAAAGAGTTCAGCAAGTACACACAAGTTCTGTAAGGACGTTTCAGCATGGAGCCATTTGACATTGACAACACATGTATAACAACATCTTTACTATGCGGTCATGCACGTTCCTACTTGTGTAAGTGTCAGATCATGTCAGGTGTCTTGGAAGGTGTCTCCCATAATTTTAGTCAGAATGCATCATGTAACGTGTTGGAATAATAGTGCCACAGAAAATAAAATTATATTAGGAGATGACTTTGATTGGACATAAATGTAGCCTGCTATTAATATGATATCCTGTTCTCAGGGCAAAGACATCATGAAATAACTTCACTGACGGTCGGTCCGTTAGTTTGCTAGTTTCTTGAATGTAACGGGCACTTAAGTTCATTTACAAGCCGTATGCTTCAAGTGCTTTAATGTATCAAAAATAGGATTCTAGGCCTTCTTCCACGCAAAATAAGAGAGAGAACTTGAAAACACACACATGGATAAAGAAATGTAGATTTAAATAAATGTATACTGAACCTTATCACCCAATTATTTGTGCTACCAATTAAGATCCTTCTTGAGTTTCATGTAAACATGATTGGATGTTGGAATGCTAAAATACTGGAACAGTCCTTTTAAAGGAGTTGCTGTTAACGTTCAGGTTAGCATTCCTACCGTCAATTTGTCACCATGTGATATTTTGCAATGTACACAAATTGTGTTTAAACAGATAGCAAACTAAAAACTGATTGTAGGTGGAGTTACGGAACCGATGGAGCAAAAAGCTGCAGCAACATGTTTTTATATTAGTGATGGACTTCTAAGATGGGTAAAGAAGTCAATCTGTGCTGCTGCCACCACACACACACACACACACACACACACACACGCACACACAAACAAAACAAAAAAAAACTCATTGGCAATCATCCTTCTTCCAGCTCAGTTCCATCATACCTTGCTCCTGAAGAGAGGCTTGGCGCCAGGGCCACAGTACTCATTGTAAATGAGTTTAAAGAGGAAAAGGTGAAAGAGCGTTATGAGTGAGGCTACGCTGAACCAGAAGAGGAAGGGCAGACCCGGGTATCTATTGGCCATGTGCTCCTCTTGGGCCAGGATGGCCTTGAGGTGCAACGTGTGGCGCAGGTCCTGCAGGTGGCGCAGGTCCGTGGAGATGTAGAGCAGTGGGGTGATGGGCTGGGTCACCATAACGGGAAATGTGTGACCTTTCACCTCTGATGTTAGCTCTACAGGCTCGTTGAGGCAACCCGCCTCGCAGGCGTACAGCTTGACGGGCTTCTCCTGCGGCTTGACGGACACGTGGAGGAAAGGCTTGCCCTCCACGTCCAACAGAACAGCCAGGCTGATGAGGTCCTGGTTGTAGTGGATCCCCCTTAGGGAGTAGCTGTTGTGCAGCACATCTGGATCGGCTTGGAACTGGAGGTGGTTTTCGGTGAACTGAAGTCCTCCAAAGCTGAGCACCATGCCCTGCATGGCTCCGTGCGCCCCGGCTGCCACCAGCACCTTGCAGCCTCTCTTCTGCAAAGTCAGGGTCCAAAGCGTGACCAGTTGCAGGATCTGGGCAGTGCTGCTCACCCTCTCGGGCCACAGGTTCTCTGCGTGCATGGTGGCGTGGCCGCTGAAGCAGTGGTCGGCATAATTGAGGCTGGATTCCAGACGGGCGCGATCTTCACTGCTTAGCCTCCGCTCCAACAAGGGAGCCGTTGAGGATGATAGGATGTAGTAGAGGGTGGCATTTACCGTGCGGCTCGATGGTGTGTGCGAGTCGGTGATCTTCCTCATTTCCACACCTGGAGAAAAACGCTAATTAGGTCAAGCAGCAGCTTTTGTACAGCGGAACCTTGTAAGGCGAACACAATCTGTTTTTGTACCATGATCCAACTGGTGGTCCTGATCCAATCCACAAAACCGTTAATAACTGCTCAGGCTATGTTTCCGCTAACATTTAAACCTTGGATGGGCATCATAATCAATTGACCGGTAAAATTTATGTACATTTTATCATTTAAATTCTAAGATTGTTTCTTGATTAATTGTATCCTAAAAATGCAAATGAGCCACGGTGGAGTGCAGTACTTGGCTGCAACCAGTTGGGGCACCCTTGATTCAGCTTGACATCTATGGAATCTCAGAAGTGCCAAAATTTAAAAGAAATACATGAGGATCTATCAAAAGAAACAATAATACAAATATATACACATGCAGTCATATTCTTTTTTCACTTGTCTTTTTCTCATAGCATTATCTGTATTGTCTTTGTTTTTTCCATTTTGTCGTTAATTTTCCTGTTTTGTCTTTTCTATTCGCTTTTTGTCATTGCATTTACCGGACAAAAAGGGCCCCGCCCACAGCCCATCCAGACTGTTAGCAGCTTCTCTCAGCAGCTTCGATATGGATCCTTCTTGTAAGACATTTGCGCAAAGTATGTGAACGGTGGTGTGATATAGTGATGTAACTATCTGTCCTTGACCCGTCTCCGGTCACCCGTGCCAAGAACTTCATTTAAACATAGCTCCTACATAGTCACTGCGAGCAGGAATCATGTGATCAGGTGTGGACTGGTCACCCTGGCAGATAGAAGGTGACGGACCCGCCCACAGCCTTGTATTGTCTTTGCTTTTTGTCGCCAGCTTGAGTCGTCTAGTAAATGTAATGACAAAAAGCAGGAGGAAAAGACAAAACAGGAAAATGAACGACAAAATGGAAAAAACAAAGACAATACAGATAAAGTAATGACCAAATGTTAAAAGCAAACACAAAATGAAAAACAATATGACTTGATTTGTATATTTTTGTATTATTCATTCTCTTTATACTGCATTTCCACCTGTATTTCCTTTTAGTATTGGCACTTTTGTGATGCCATAGACTTCATCTACGTTTACTTTGTGTTTAATTGTTAAATCAGTTGCTCTGAAAAGCTCTTTAAAAGGCTTACCTGAAATGAAGAGGTCCATCCAGGCTTGTTGGTGATCTATGACCAGATCATCCACAGTTGCCCTCAGCAGCTCTCCCAGCTCTTTTTTGGCTCCATCACGGAGACTCACAAAGGTCTCCTCCAGCTTTGAGGGCTCGATAGGCTCTGAAGTCCTCACCACAGACACAATATTGTCCGTGTACTCAGAGTTAGGAAAAACCTGGATTCTACTGTTGAGCTTCTTGGTGACCACCACTACCAGCACCATGCGGTTCTTCTCTAAAGGCACTCTCCCTGAAGACAGGACTATGTCTTTGTCCTCCACTTTGTCCAAGCTGGTGGAGAACTTACTGCCAAAGTCCATGGGTTTGGAGGAGATCTCGAAGGTGGCTGGCTTGTCAGAAGGGTTGTTGATGTGAATTCTCTGGAGATAGACATTGTGCCGACTCCTGTGGGCGATAAACTCCTCTCTGATGGTGACACAGCCCCGGGCTGACTGCACAGCCACGGGTGAGGCACAGCGGACTGACAGCACAGATCCTTTCCGGAACCACATCATGGTTGCCCGTGCTTCGGCCTGCTTCCCCTCCAGGCGAACACCAACTATCGGGGAAAATTCTGTCTGATGGACCGGAGCTGCACCGGGATGTGAAAACGGCGCGACCCAGAGTTTGTTAGAGTCAGTGTCAATAAGAATATGGCCGTTACCTGATACAAAGGGTGTGTCAAGTTGTTCCTGAGATGTGCTGTATAAACCCTCCCCACGTTCCATAAGAGACTTCCACCGATGGATCTCCGTCTGAAGACACAGTCCAACCACCCCGCCGGGCATGCCCGAGCCACTGAAGAACCTCCAATTGCGGTCTGCTCCAAGGTACCAGTAGAAAATGAGCAAGATGAGCAGTCCGATGAGAAGTCTCCTAGCCCAGCTGCTTGATAACAAGCCAGGCAGCCCCTTCAGTCGTTGCTGCAGCCACATTGTTTTTTTCAGTGGAGTCCGAATACTTGAAAGTGACACGTTTATCCCGTTATAAAGTCAATGGCGGCGATCATGTTTCCACAACTTAACATTATCTCCAGGCTTCATAAGCTACGTCGTAAGAGTATAAAGACAAGCTGCCGATACTTTTTTGGTCGCGCCGGCTGTCATCTTCCACGCAGAGCTACTACGACCTTCACCGATTACATCACGTACCGGCTCATTTGTGTTACGTTTGACTTAAATGTCAAAGAAATGATTCTTGACAAACAACAGGGAGCGCCTGACACTTCCGCTTTGCACAACTGTCGCAAAGGTAACAGTCGTAAAGTAACCCGGAAGCTGGTCATTGTGCTAGGTTGGTGTTACATCGCCATCTAGCGTGTCGGAGGTGTAGCGACGTGAGGAGGGGCTGACTCCAACATAATTTGTTGATGTAAAAACAAAAAAAAGAAATTTGTTTGTCACTCTTGTAGACACCAGGACTGTGTCACGACTTGTGCGGGGACTGGTAACTGGATAATTAAAAACTTGTGCCATTTTTCATATACAATAGAGTAGAATAAGCTTTTATTACCTAATTTATTACATTACTGACTTTATTACCTCATTATACATAACAGCACACAATATTGAGAATCAAGTTATAACAAAATAACTTCTCACTGCACATATTTACACCACACAATACTATGCAGCAAAAGCAGAATGGAAAGGAAAGTGTAAATTAATGATCAATAATACATATGAAGATGTGAATGACAATTATGTGTGTTTACAAATACTTAATACTCTTATTAGGAGATTCAGTTGACTTAGAGAGAAAATCCCAAATAAATTCAAAATTGTGCACAAAGTTGTTCTTTATGAAAATTCATCATTCCGTCCTGAAAAAAGAACCATTTTAATCAATAATCTTGGGCTACAGACCGTGAATAAATAATGCATAAAGCGTCATTTACACATTTGATACATTAGATACACTAGATCAATGAGGTGCAAAGAGCAGCCTGTGGGTCATTTGTGGCCCATGACTAATTTATTATTTGTATTTATTATTATATTTTATTAAACAAAAAAAAAACACATTATAAAGAGATAAGGTTGACATGAAATGAATAGGTGTTTTTTTTAGTATTTTTACAAACTTTTACAAAATATGTAAACATTTCAAAGTGCCCCCTGCATCCTTTGTTTTCTGGTCTGTTCTGTATTTAGTTATTCTTAATCTGTTTGCTCATTCCTGCAATCTCTCCTGTCTTGCCTTGGCAGTTTCATTTTATGATTCAGTTTTTGCAGACCTGCCGGAAATGTGAATAGCCCATCCATCCATCTGTCACGATTATAATCCCAGTAAAACGTAGGACAGAGACTTTAGAAAAATATATTTTTTATCAATGTATTCATGAACATTTGTCAATATTATTTCTGTTATTACAACAACATGTAACAACAATATAACAATATGGACAAAATATATTTTTTATCAACTTATTCATAAACATTAGTTAATACTATTTCTGTTATTACAACAACATGTAACAACAATATAACAATATGGACAAAATATATTTTTTATCAACTTATTCATAAACATTTGTCAATATTATTTCTGTTATTACAACAACATGTAACAACAATATAACAATGTGGACAAAATAAATTTTTATCAACCTATTCATAAACATTAGTTAATATTATTTCTGTTATTACAACAACATGTAACAACAATGTAACAATGTGGACAAAATATATTTTTTATCAACTTATTCATGAACATTTGTCAATATTATTTCAGTTATTATAACAACATGCAACAACAATGTAACAATATGGACAAAATATACTTTTTATCAACTTATTCATAATCATTTGTTAATATTATTTCTGTTATTACAACAACAATGTAACAATATGGACAAAATGGTGTATTACATACAAATATCTGAGCAAACTAAAGTAAATCATGCAAAAGTGACATCAACATTATTTTCTAAAATCTTTTAAAAACAAAACTACCGGCTGTCATTCGGCAATGTCGATGCCATCCCTCTAGTGTCGATCCTAGACTGATACTCCCCTTGGTATCCACGCTGTCGATCTTCTGGCTAGATCCGCACCCCTCGTGCGTGTAGGGGCTCACGTTCACCCCACAGCTGGGATCACGCTTGTGATTTACACACACACACACACACGCACACACGCGCACACACACACACACACACACACTGTAAATCACTGCTTATTTGTTTCGAACGACCATGTAAAATCCCAATGACGGGGATCCACGGATCTGAAACGCAGGGCTTCTTGTTGGCACTTTTTGCTTGCTCGCAAACGTTCGAACGCATTTGGGAGAGAGAGGAAGACAGACAGAGAGAGAGAGAGCGAGAGAGAGAGAGAGAGAGAGAGAGAGAGGGTGGCGTTTAAGGCCCCTCGGTCTTTACAGAGACGGCCCAGTCAGCAGGGGACGCGTCAGGATTCCACACTCCAGCCATTACGAGTTCCAACGATGAAACTTTGGCTGCTGTCGCTCGCCGTTCTTCTTATGTCCACACTCCTTCCACTAAGCGACTGTGACGAGCAAACCGCCACGGAAGGTAAGCCACCTCGGCCGGCGATGCTTCTCGTGTACTTCGGTAGTTAGCGGCCATGGCGTCGCACCGTACAGTTGCTGGGGGTGGGGGGGGGGATACAATTAGTTCGGTCGGGTTTCTCCCAAGCAGTTGGGAGGAAGTGAGGGAATACCGCCCCCCCCCCCGGCCGTGACAGGGAAAAGTCGGTCCGTGTCGCTGACGTGGACAGCATCGCTCATGTTTGTCTCTCGGGGGATTCGAGCTCGTGCTAAACTTACGGTTAAAAACGCGCGCTCCATTTCAAGCACGTGCAGAGGAGACATACAGTACAGGCAATTCAAGCACTTCCATACGTCGTGTTCATTATGCACTGTAAGTTTTGCGTGTTTTGCCAATATTGGTCCCACTTTTGCTTTGGCAGGCCAACAAAAAAGGAAAAATCCCAGACCGCCCATGGCTGCACTTTGTTCTGGGCACAGATATATAGACCAAAACTGGGATGACCTGTACCACATATGTCATGTTGAACATACACAACACTGCAATAAACATGGACAACATGATGGTGTACTCATTGGTAGCATGCTGTGGAGAACTGTATGGAAACAAGGATGTGGTCTCTAGTCCAGCTTCAGTCCGCTGATGTCACCGGTCTATTTAATAAGTGCCCTGACGAGAAGTGTCATCTTCAATGTCATGATGAATCCGCTCTCCTTCCAGACAAACTTTTGGTTGTGACCGTTGCAACCAAGGAGACTGATGGCTTCAGGCGCTTCTTGAGATCGGCAAAACACTTTAATTACACGGTCAAGGTAGGAAACAGGAATGTTTTTGTTCATTTTCTGTCCCGGAGTTATACCTTCTTTTTTATATTGTCCGTCTGGTGTGTGAAAATGTGCTTATTTATAGTAATAAAGAAAATATTACCCCTGATACTGAGCTCAGTTAGAGTGGTACCACAAAAAGTGCATATAAACATTGAATTTATTAATAACAAAGTATTTGCTTTTTCCAAATATGGTATCTGCATTAGATCCAGATTACATTTCCATGGAAATAACATTTTATGAATCTGCATGCACCTGTAAATATGTTATTTTTGTCCATTATACATAATTGATGCATAAATTAACATATAATTATAACATATGATAGACTTTTACCTATAAATTGATTACACCAAATGTATGATATCTGTCTGAACTTTCTCATCTTGTGGGAGAAAATGAGCACACACAATGATGCATTCAAGGACCATTGAACAAAGTTGGACGGGTCGTAGCTCGCAACATGCGCATGCAAAAACTATAGGATTTGTAACTGTATTGGATTTTTAAAATAATGGCCCGTATTTCCAAAATTGATACATTTACATAAAATTGTATGTAGTTCTTTTACAAATGTATTTTTATTTTTAATTATCATTGCACCTGAAAGCTTCTTGCAGCCTGGATTGGCCTGGGGGCCACGGCCCAGTGGTTGGGGACCCCTGGTTTATAGCATAATATCCTTGGAGGAGACTCGGAGTAGAACCGCTGCTCATCCGCATTTAGAGGAGCCAGATGAGGTGGCTCTGGCATCTGGTTAGGATGTCTCCCGGACGCCTCCCTGGGGAGGTGTTTAGGGCACGTCCAACCGGTAGGAGGCCTCGGGGATGACCCAGGACACGCTGGAGAGACTATGTCTTTCAGCTGGCCTGGGAACGCCGCGGCATCCGCCGGGAAGAGCTGGTTGTTTTATAAAACACTGTACATATACAGTAGAATATATAAGCGTTATTTGTGCCGTGTGTTTACAGGTCCTTGGTCGGGGTCAGAAATGGAAAGGAGGCGACTACTTGTCAACCCCTGCGGGAGGTGAAAAAGTGCAAATTCTAAAAGATGCCCTGGAGGAAATGAAGGATGAGGACAAAATTATTCTGTTTATTGACAGGTAATAGGGCTGCGCGAATAATGGCAAAAATGGTGATCTCGATTCACACTAGCTTGCAATCTAATTCATGCATTTCAAATCATTTTACCCAACGAGCTGCATCACAAACAAACGCTGTCATTTTCGCTTCCCTGTTGTTGTTGACAACCAAAGCTTCCTCCTCAGGTTACCTTATGTAAATGGGACATTGTTGGCTGTTTTGGAAAGTGTTTTGTAGAGGGCTTTACGGGCCGAATAGTTGGGTCCCGTTGTGTGCACTTTTAGCTGCCTCATGCTAGCTGTTTTTCTCTCATTAGAATGCACAGGAAAGGGGAGGACGCGTGTTCACGTCTCACATTAAGATTGTGGATGATGGGCAAAAATCCAAAAAAGTCCAGTTTTTTCGCTTGTCTTTTTTAAATAAGTATATATTTAAAAAAATATAAACACCTAAATAAAAAGGTGTTTGGATTTGTCACTGACCGCTGCTGTGTTGGTCTGCAGCAACATTTCAGAACTTTCCTTCTTGTGTTACACAGCTATGATGTGATTTTCGCCTCGAGTCCCAAAGAACTGCTAAAGAAGTTTGTGCAGGCCAAGCACAAGGTGGTGTTCTCATCTGAGAGCTTGATTTGGCCTGACAGACACTTGGAGGATAAACATCCACACGTCCGGGAGGGCAACAGGTTCCTCGGCTCAGGAGGTATCGTCTCATAATGGCGTTCATTTCATGTTACAGTATGCATTCCAATAGGGAATGGTTATCGCTCAATTCTTGTTCATGGTAAGATATTTTAGCTTCAGGGAAGAACATGTAGTTCTGCCATGATGTGGGCTCAGTAATACAGGTATATTGTTTATCCACAACCAGTTAGCTTAGTGATTATTTAGGATTTCAGGCTAAGCAGAGAGGGTTTTGTTTCAGCAAAAGCTGAAAGCATTTAGTTGCTACCGATGCAGCGTGGTGTATTCACAGCTGGAGAGAAAGGCCACCTTTGTAGAACAAGAACATTTACATGAAGTAAGCGCACGGCAAAGGCCATAAAAAGTAAACCTTGTTGCTATAATGAAAGCTCTTTGTAACTTAAACACGCCATGGCACACAGCAAGGTGCCAGAGCGCCTGTTTACACTAGTTTACTGCTCTCCTCAGGCTTCATTGGCTACCTGCCCAACATCAAGGAAATGGTTGCTGACTGGGCGGGTGCGGACGACGACAGCGATCAGCTCTTTTTCACCAAGATTTATATCAATCCAGATAAAAGAGTAAGACAGAGGGCACTACTGTTTGGGTTGGTGCTTTGTTGTTTGATTAACACATTAAATATCTGTTGCTGTCTTTCAGAAATCTATAAATATCACACTGGACAGCAAATGCAGATTGTTTCAGAACCTTCATGGAGCCCTTGGTGAGTTAAATGTCCTTTGTTCCTTTTCGTTCTAGGCCAAGGGTGTCCACATTTTTCTACCACTTTGGTATTGTGTAAATTACAACAGGTAGATATGCTAAGAAGTTATGCATATTTTTAATTTTTAAATGCATCTCATCTTTGTGATATAGGTGAAAAAGCTTATTATTAGTAGGATCTTGCTCTTTGTTGCACCATTTTCGCAGTTTGTTTTTTTTTTCAAATATTTTAACTTTCATCTTGGATTTTTTTTTTCTCATAAATCCTAATTCCCAGTTGTTTTTCTTTCACAATATTAGGAGTTTATTCTGGTAAAATTGTGACTTTTTTCTCATTGGACGATGACGTTATTCTCATAAAATGACAGTTGTATTTTCCATTTCTGTTGTTCTTCCCCCCTATTTCCCAACTATAGTATGTATAGAGATATTCTTATAATATTTTGACCTTATTCTCATCATATTTGTAATATTGACAAATTCGTTTAGTTTGATTTTCATAATATTACAACCTTAAGAAAAAAAAGTAAAAAATATTTCAACTTTATGCTACTACAGCGATGTTATTTTTCCTCATAATAATACGTTATTCTTGTAATATGACAACTTTTTCTTAGATTACACATTTTTATTCTTAACATTTTGACTACTGTTGATTTTTTCATTTTTGCTGTTTAAGCCATGTTAAATTATATTTTTATACTGTGCCCCAGGCCAATAAAAGAAAACAGCCGTGGGCTGCAAGTGGCCCCTGGTCCTCCCTTTAGGCACCTTTGGTTCAGGCAAACCTTGGTTGCATACAAACCTACTTTGTATTTTTACCCAGCTGATGTCATTGCATACGGCACTACCCCCTCAAGACACTATTCTGTTTACAGACTACAGCTGTTAAAAATCTTAGGTGCAGCCTTTCAATAACAGGGTTTCTTTTTACTGTTTGTGTAACTTGTGCCCTTGAAAAGGTGAAAAAAAGGCATCATCGGGTAAGGATTCTTCTTACTATACATGCAATAGCACACATAAACCATATAACAAAATACATGTTTGTAAAATCATATCAAAACTGTTACAGTAATTACTACATCTATCCCATATTTAATTCACTAAATAACAAAAATATGTCAGGTTAAGTGGTTAAGACGAGTTATTTCATCCTTATTTTAAACGTTCCTTGGTCACAATATGCACTAGGGATGCTCCGATCAACGTTTTTTACTGCCAATTCCGGTACCGATCATCCGCGAGGGAGTCCGACCCATAGCAGTCACATGGACGAACTGTGCACTTTTCAAAATTTTTATGATGAACAAATGATCGGCCACGGCCACCATTAGACCATTCCAAGGGCCCTAGGCAAACCGGTAATTATTTTTTAAAAAAACGGGTGTTTGGGCGGGTGCTTTTTTTTGCAGGTTTTATTGCTTTTATTTATGTTGAATGATTTTTGCACGATATGACACAAACCTGAATTTAATTTGATACATGGTTTGGAGTAATACAAATACATGGGAAATCAGTTGTTCAATAATTATTTTTTTTAGGTCAGGATAACACAATTAAAACAATAAAATAATACAAATAAATATCTATATTAAATAGAAATATGTTCCGCTTAACTTAAAACAGAATAAATTCAGTGTCCAGGTTGCAAAGGCCTCCAACTTTCATCACTTGTAGAGCTGTCAACCATTTGTGTTTTATTTATGACTGGCAACATCTAAAATCTACTCTACTTTATACAACAACGCTGATTGACACTCAAACAGTGTGACCAGCGTCTTTAGGCTATTTTGTGGTCATTTGTCATTATATAAAGGCATAAAGTCTGAATCCAACAGTTATAATAAAAAACTTGTTGAAACAAATATTCTTCGACCCCTTGATGAGCTACTCAAAATCACCTGGGGAGATTGGAGACCCCTGGGATAGTATCACCATCAAAAGGCTGGCCCTATTGCGTGTTTATGACAATTAAACAATGACACACAATCGTGTTTGGAGAACAAGACGTAGTTAGTGTAAAGCCAACAAGAGAACAAAACTGTTCTGTTACATTTGAAAAAGTTGTGCATGCTCCGTGAACGCGAGCAATATCCGCTTCCCAGTGGGACAATAAACAAGCTCCGAACTAACCGCATTGCTTGTTTGCTTTAAAAACAAAACATCATTGGGGTATAAAGTTGCACGTGCAGTCTGAAGACAAGAAGCTAGGCTCATAACTGTAGCCGGCTTGTTGGCGGGCTGTCGCTGGTGACAGCAAGGCATGTAAACAAACGTAAACATTGTGTGTAAACAAAGACGCAAGAACAAGTGGACAAGTCAAATAGCAATAGGTTTGATAAGGAAGTGATCAAACACTATAAAAACACGCAGTTGTCAAGATGAAGCCATTGAGGTTTACAGACTAGTTTTGGTTCTTGTGGCAGTACGGCACAAAGTGCGTCCCGTTGTCGGCTCAATACGGGTGTTGTAGGGTTTAACGGCACGCGGCTTTGAAAGGCATTTGTCAGTATATGCCAATCACATGATTTTAAGGAAACTGATTCCATACTATTCGTGTGTGAGCAGTCAAACAGTAGACATTTTACACGTTTCAAATTAATATAAAATCCGTTTGAATGGTAGCCACCATCGGGTGCAACCTGCAAACATATCAAACAACTGATGACCATGGATATCTTGGCCTCCTTGGCCTTAATTAATGCACAAGTCGTGATCCATTTGACCTATGCAGTGTGAGACGTTCAGTGTAACATCCTGTCAAGCATTATCGGCAAAGGTATAGTACGAGACTCAAACAAAATGAACATTTTTGTCAAGCAAAGTAATTAGTTTTTCTAAGACTTCAAACTGCATTGTACAACGGGCTGAATTTGAACACTGTTTTCCCTGTTTATTGAATGTGTTTGCAGTGTATTTGTTTATCTCTGCACATCACTGTAGCCTGTGCGTCATGCCCCTCAAAGGGAGAGCACAGTCTCTGGTACCCATATTTCTCATTGTATTTGGCCAGAATATTTCTTACCAGGTAGTGAGGGCCAGAGAGTATTGTTAAATAAATAAAAGTAAAAATTGAAAACAGGACTTCTATGGAGATACAGTATACTGGTATATGTTGGACATATTTCACAATGAAACGGGTTGCAGCTGCCTAGACGGGGATGGCATGTTTAAACATGAGCTGTGCATTGCACTTTCTCCAGGATTATTTCCAAGAAAGGAATTTGTTAGGTCTACGAGAGGTGGGGTGTTAAAGCTGTCATAGGTATCATCCTCCTGAGCCAAACAATGAAAACAGGGCTTGCCCTGTGTAAAAATACAGGGGACATGAAGCAGTTGAGTGAAAGTCACCAATGAGTGTTGTGTGTATGCGTTTGTTTCCTTTTCAGATGAAGTGGTGTTAAAATTTGAGGAGGGACATGTACGAGCCAGAAATTTGCTTTATGATACTCTACCTGTCATCATCCACGGGAATGGACCGACCAAGGTACTCACTGGTCACACAATAGGATGACTTTATATTTGGATCCTATTTTGACACTGTATAGTAAGATATAGTACGAAAGTGTTTTTCCAAGGCTGAATCCAGGATTTTAACTTTTGACATACTCAGTCACTAAGTAGCAAATTAGTAAAAGAAACAACCATAATATTGTTTTTTTTTAAGGATTAGCAGATTTTCTTAGAGAATGTGGACAGTCATGCCACATTTGAGGATACTTTTTTGATACTACTTTAAGGAAATCTATTTTGCTGGATATTACTTAGAGATGCGTAACCTACAAGAAGACTTTGCTTTGCAGCTTCAGATTAACTACCTGGGTAACTACATTCCAAACACATGGACATTTGAGACTGGCTGCACCGTGTGTCACGAGGATCTGCGCCCACTTGGATCTCTAAAGGTTCATTAAAAGTATTTGGCTATCACATCTTCTGTGACGGAGCATTTTCTTGTAACAACTCCGTGTATAGTATATATGTGATGTTCAGGCACAGTGTTTTCTGATCAGCCTTTGTGTATGAAATGGGTGACCGCTTTCCCCTGACAATCGATATTTTCCTCCCATCAGGAAGACGAATATCCTTTGGTGGTGATTGGTGTCTTCATTCAGCAGCCCACCCCTTTTGTTGGTGTGTTTTTTGATCGCTTGTTGAAGCTCCAGTACCCCAAGAATAGACTCAAACTCTTTGTTTTCAACAAGGTAAAAAGGACATGCTTTACTACACCAGTTTATTTGATGTTGTTTTATCACATCCCTGCAGGTGCGTACAATGGCCTCATTAATAAGTGGACAGATATTGGATATAACTGTCTATTACACACCTCTAAGAAAGTAAAATATCTGAGCCGCTTTTCAGGACTATCTGATTAGGATTTCATTGTCAAAGTCAGCTGGGATAGGCTCCAGCATACCCGCGACCCTAACGAGGATAAGCAGTACCGAAAATGAATGAATGAATGTTTTTAGGGTTAAGTGCCTGAGATCAAAGTGACAAAATAGTAGAATTTGAATGATATTGGACAAAAGATGGAATTGTCTTCCTCTAGGTAGGATTTTGTTGGCTGATGTTTATGGTCTGGTCTTTGGGCGGAAATATGCTGATGTTATTGTGTAAATCTAATTGACTAAATTAACAACACCATTGCTACCAGTGTGAACATGACATGGGCCGGCACTCCTGATTCTGAAGGACCTGGGATTAGATTAACATGACACAAAGAAGGTGAAATCTGAACAAAATGTAACTAACACATACACTGTTGGAGACAGTGCAGCCAAGAGACACCATTCCATTCATCCATCCATTTTCCTCCGCTTGTCATGGTCCGGGTCGCTGCGGCAGCAGTCTCAGTAGGGAACCCCAGACCCTGCTGGGCATGCCCGGAACACCTCACCAGGGAGGTGTCTGGAAGGCATCCGGACAAGATGCTGGAGCCACCTCAACTGGCTCCTCTCAATGTGAAGGAGGCAGCGGCTCTACTCTGAGCTCCTCCTGAATGTCTGAGCTCCTCATCCTATATCTTAGGGTGAATTCAGCCACCCTATGGAGGAAACTAATTTTTGCTGCTTGTTTCCACGATCTCGTTCTTTCGATCATGACCCAAAGCTCATGACCATAAGTGAGGGCGGGAACATATATCGACCGGTCAATAAAGAGCTTTGCCTTCCAGCTCAGCTGTCTCTCTTCACCACGGCGGTCCGTTACAGCAACCGCATTACTGCAGACGCTGCACCGATCCATCTGTCGACTTCATGCTCCAACCTACCCTCACTCGAGAACAAGACCCCAAGATACTTGATCTTCCCCACCGGTAGCAGAACCTCTCTCCCAACACGGAGAATGCAATCCACTCTTTTCTGCTTAAGAACCATGGCCTCGAATTTGGAGGTGCTGAGTCTCATCGCAGAAACTTAACACTCAGCTCTAAATCGCCCCGCAGCCTGATGAGGTCAGCCAGACCACGTCGTCCGCAAATAGCAGAGACGAGTTCCTAAGGCCACCAAAATTGACTCTCAACTCTGTTCATAAAATTCTGAACAGATGCAGTGACAAATGGCAGCCTTAGCGGAGGCTAACCGTCACCAGAAACAGACAAAATAATGACTCTTGGAATAAATTCATAAGATTTCATGGAACAAATACTGGAGTTTAAGTTGTGAAAGTCAATCAGTGCTTCAGGGTATTTCATGTTTAGGCATTGCTGGCCCTGACGACCTCTATTAAATATTTATAATGTTTTTTTGTTGTTTTTTTGTAGGAACTTCATCATGAGCGTGAGGTTAGTTCTTTCCTGAAGAATTATGGAAGTCTTTATCCGTATGTCAAGTTCATTGGGCCTGAAGAAGGGTTGGATGAAGCAACTGCACGCAACATGGGCTTGTGAGTCACAGGACAGTTTTTAGTACACTGACTCCGTCCATATTTTGACGTATGTCTTTTATTCTGTTTTTTTGTTTTCTCTGTATTCTGTTTCATCTCTTTCAGTGATATGTGCAGGAAGCAGACAGACTGTGACTATTTCTTCAACTTGGACGTTGAAGTCGTTTTGAAGAATGACAACACTCTTAGAACTCTCATTGAACAAAACCTGCAAGTATCAAATGTTCACTACTAAATTCCATGACTGTATTCAGACTGCTTCAGAATTATAGTAACACTTCTTCAATTGCTTTTTAGTCCTATTGTGGCACCAATGTTGACCCGTAGTGGCCGACTGTGGAGCAACTTCTGGGGAGCCCTCAGCGCAGACGGCTACTATGCCAGGTCTGAGGACTACGTGGACATCGTTCAGGGACACAGAACGTAGGTTACCTGAGTGTTCATTTTTTTGCATTGAAAATACTGTTGTTTTATCATCACACAGTGGAACCTTGGCTAGTATTATCAATCCGTTCCACAAGGTTCGACTTTATCCAAAACATATCATAACTGAATAGATTTTCCTCTAAGAAATTATCTAAATCCAATTAATACATCATAAAAAGCGAAAAATGTTAGCAAAAAACATTTTTTGCAATTATAGTTTACTTACATAAAAATGCAAATGTAAAAAATACAGTGGTGTGAAAAAGTGTTAACCCTCTTCCTAAATAAAATTTTTTTTTTTAATATTACTCAGAAAATCAAAACCTACATGGCCCTTTGGTGGTAGTGTGATGGTCTGTGGCTGCTTGAAGACCTTGCTGTGATAAATGGAACCGAGAATTCTGCTGTCTACTAAACAATCCTGAAGGAGAATGTCTGGCTGTCTGTTCATGACTTTAAGCTGAAACAATCATGGGTTCTTCAGCAGGACAATGATCCAAAACACACCACCACGTCCACCTCTGAATGGCTGAAGAAAAACTAAATGAAAACTTTGGAGTGCCCTAGTCAAAGTCCTGACCTGAATTCTACTTAGATGGTGTGGCATGACCTTAAAAAGGCAGTTCATGCTGGTAAACCATCCAATGTGGCTGAATTACAAAAATTCTGCAAACATGTGTGGGCCAAAATTCCTCCACAGGGCTGTAAGAGACTTTTTTTAAGTTATCACAAATGCTTGATTGAAGTTCTTGTTGTAAGGGTGGCCCAACCAGTTATTAGGTTTAGAGGCCAGTCACCTTTTCTCACAGGGCCATGTAGGTTTGGATTTTTCTTCTATTTAAAAACTTCATTTTGTGCTTACTTGTCTTGTGTTGACAAATATTTATAGTTGTATGATAATCTGAAACATTGACAAACATGCAAAAAAAAAAGAAATCAGGAACGCAGCAAAACTATTTCATACCCATGTACATGCTGTGACCGTGTAGTAACAGGCATATTTATGATAACATGTAATACATACAGTATTTTAATGTATTTTGGTCCTTTCAAGCATTACCGGAATATCCTTCCTTAGCGCATTGATTTTACATAGGACCACAAAAACAACCTTGTCGCTAGTGAGGCTAGTAACTGCCCGGTGTGGTGTGGCGAAGTGTCAGTGCACCTGTAATGTAGTTCTTTTATGTTAATAATAATAATAACATTGTCTCTGTATCTTGGTTAATATGCATGTCACATTATATGTAAATGTCTTTATAGATGGTAGAGGTGATTTTTATATCTTTAGAACTCACAGAAAATAGAAAGACATGCGTGTTTATGTTTCACTTAAGGATTGTGGGTGATGGGCAAAATTTCAAACATTTCCATTCTTAGCCAGTGAATGAAAGCCCAATAAATCCTGGTGCAGCCATCTTGGAATATGCTGGTGTCATAAGGAATGGAAATTGAGAACACCTCTTCCATTTTCTAATTAATTGTTTGCATGTATAACATAGTTGAACCTAGACCTGGCCAGCTGAAGCAATCGCAGATCATAATACAGCCCCCAGCTTGATCAGTAAGGCACAATGTTGGTCGAGTTGTCACAACCGGGTAACACTGTTGGTCCTGTTTCAGGGGAATATGGAATGTCCCATATGTAACCAGCGTGTACCTGATGAAGGCCAACCTCCTTCGCTCAGAGCTCTCAGACAGCGATTTATTTCACTCACACTCCTTGGACCCTGACATGGCTTTCTGTCAACATGTTAGAAATAAGGTGATTGATGTATAAGAGAGAAATTGATCTGTCGTATTCTCATAAATGGATAGCAAACCGGATTGCATTATAAATGTCAAAATGTTTTGCCTTTCTTCTCAGGGAGTTTTCATGTATGTAACCAACATGCAAACGTTTGGGCGGATACTATCAAGAGAAAACTATCAAACCAGTCATCTGCATAATGATCTGTGGCAGATCTTTGAGAATCCTGAGGTGGGAAAAATATAGTAAACAGGTCTATTATGCTGTTTGAATGTCATAGTAATTGCCAGACCAGCATTAATCAAACATGTCTTAATCAATTTCACACTTTATTGAGAGGGTTCTCCCAGTGCTGTTACTTTTAATTGCACATACATATTTTGTACATTCTAAAATACCATCAGTTGTGGTGATAGTTTACAGAATATAATATAAACACGTTTAATAGTTTACTTTAATAATATCTTTTGTGTGTTGTTTCAGGATTGGCAGGAGCGCTACATTCATGAGAACTACACTCACATCATGAAGGATAAACTCATTTTAACCGTAAGTTGGAGTGAAGAGATTTTGAATTTTAGCAATACTCTCCAAGTTACTTCATCTTATTGAATGATTGGTAGAACAGTTCCTGAAATCCTGAAATGTTCAGTCATGATTCTGTCTTAGTTTCCCATTCCTGTCAGCCAAGGGATCCCACTTCTGACACCAGGTTTTTAGTGGCAAATCCTGTTATCAGTGAGGTGAAGACAAAATAAACGAGAATTGTGTTGAGCGCTTACGGGGGAAGGGATAGCTGGGAATAGGCAGCAGCATGTACCACTACATTATCAGTACCACTAATAAATCTTATATTGTTTCCAAATCAGTGACAACATACTACTTGAAGTGTGGAGCAATAACGTATCATTGGCTATTGCTATGACTGCAAAGACAGCATAGGCATGATCAGATTTGTCTGTCAAGGTCAGATGCGCCTGGGTCATGCTACACATTGCAATACAGTGAGAGAATGAATTTCAACATACACTAAGTACATGTCAACTCGTTGTCAGGAGGAACTATTGAAGTTTGACATATATATTTGGCAAAACAAAATTATTAGTCTAGCTATACACATTTGACATTTTGTTTGATTATGGAATGTACTGTAATTATGGGTTTTGCAATTGCAATTGTGTACTCTAGCACCAGTAGGGATGACCAAGTTAATGTGACGTAAGGAATGCTGGGAGTCGGCATCACTTCCGTTGTTGAGAGTTCTTCTGGCTTCCCAGCATGCCTTGTAGCACTTGTTTTGTACAAAAGTTGTTACAAGTTACATGTGTAGAGTGAACATACTGTAGTAGTAGTAGCAGATGTTGTGTGTTTACTTTTCTGTTACGTGTTGTGTTTGTGCCGTGATTACTGTATTTTTGTTTTCTGTCTCTGTGACCCCTCATTCATTCAGCTGTTAATAAAATATTAATATAACATGGCTGTGGAGTGACTTTAATAGTCAGTCAATAGTATTTTCTTATGGTAAATGTTTTTAGATGAATGGTCCCTTAAGGGTTAAACTTTGCATTGTCATCTCTGTTTGCCAGCCTTGCCCTGATGTATACTGGTTTCCAATTTTCTCCGATATCGCTTGCAACCACCTGGTTGAAGAAATGGAACACTTTGGGAAGTGGTCGGGAGGCAATAATGTGGTAAGGTTACCATCCTTTTACAAACCAAACACAATGAACTGGATGACATTTTGTTTGTATGTTTACCAGTAATTGAATCGCTAATACTGTATTTATGTGAGAATATAGCCACAAATATAATGACTCATCTTTTTATTAATCAATGCTGGTGAAATAATCAGTACATGTTGCTGTCCTTTTCTAAAGTGCAATTGATACATTTTATTTTGTGACTGCCAGGACACTAGAATCCAAGGTGGCTACGAGAACGTCCCCACCATCGACATTCACATGAATCAGATCAACTACGACAAAGAATGGCAACACTTTTTACTGGAGTACATTGCACCAATAACAGAAAAAATGTATCCTGGTTACTACACCAAGGTAAGATAGTTGCACATTTATGTGAAGTAGAAATAAATCTTCCTGTGAGCTCCAGCAGATGTGGGACACAGGCGGTTACTCGGGAGACTTGTAGCAGCACCAAGGAATCCCAAAGGAGTTTGGTTAATCTGCCGTTTGGATTTCAGAGCTTTACATTCTGCAGCTGACATGCTAAGACACTACTTTTGGAACGGATATGTGGACTATTATGACCACTGACCAGAACTTTCCCGTGGTGCCTCTGCTCTGTCTCGTGCTCTCCTGACAAACCTCTTCTTACAGTGTTCTACTCCTTTGAACTTCGTGGTGAGGTACAAACCAGACGAGCAACCCCTGCTCGAGCCTCACCATGATGCCTCTACATTCACTATAAACATTGCTCTCAACAGCAAAGAAGTTGACTACCAGGTAAACGGGGGAGAAGCAGGCTGGTTATAGAAGCTTCAGGAAATGATGATGCGGGTGATGTGCGACACTCTCTGCTTGCTCTCCTCCATCTGCGGGCCTGTATGTTGGATGTGGAAGCAGGCCGATGCTTGTCTTTGTTAAGCAGCCACCGTAAATGCGTTGACACACGCTGTCTGTGTGGCCACTCAGGCAGTTTCTACGTGAATGCTTGCATGACTTTCCTCCTTTCTTGTGTGTGTTTGCAGGCTCATTTTGACTTGGCCTTTGTAGTTAGATATAAGCCAGATGAGCAGCCATTTTTGAGGCCACATCACGACGCCTCCACATTCACTATAAACATAGCACTCAATCAGAGGGGCCTTGATTACCAGGTGAGTAGCCATTACATGTTGAATAAAACATTGCGAAAAGTATTACACCAGTTAGGTGAACAATTCCGATTTATATGCAGTTCATCAATCTATGGGATGGAAGGGTAAACACGTGGACTTATGAGGCAATTTTCAAATTGTTGTAGAGTAGATAAGGTACAGTTACAGGTAAAAGTGAGTCACTGGCATGTACATCAGATTCCTGGTGTTTCACACTTTTCCATTTCATTTTCTTTCAACTCCACATTTGTAATATTGTCTCCTTTTGCATGACTCGTGAATCTAAAAGCTTTATTCTTGTTGCATCCATCTCATTTCCCTGCATCGTCAATACACTGGGCTAATCAGGCAGTAGAATTGCTTTCTGCTTATTTACAGGATTACACTTTGTGATGCTGATGCTACATTGTGGTACTGTGCTACCTTGGTTTTGATTATTTGTTTTGTTTCGAATGTCAGTTGAAAACCAAAAATGATAAAAAACAGGGAAATTTGTCCGTAGGAACTGATGTGAATACAATTAAGCATTTCCAGACACCTAAGAATATTTAAAAAACTTAGAATAATTAGTTTTACAGCTTTCTTTGGCCCCATAGCAGGTTTAACAATTATACGCAATAAAAGTGTGAGTTAGCAACACGTAGGGTGCATTTCGGCACTTAGAGTAACAGACTACAGCACTTTACTTGCAATATTATACAAAATTTAATACAAACTCTAATGAAAATCAAATTGTACAAAACTGGGGCTGATAAAAAGCTAGGTTTGTCTGTTTCGTAATTAAAAAAATGACACATTCAGTAACATGACATCACATTTTCTTAAATTACAAAGCAAAAATCTATGGTGAGCAATTAAATGCAATTTTTAAAATTTTTAACAGCCAATGTTTTTTTTTTTTTAAAGTAACTACTGTATTTATTTGTAGTTTTTTCCCAATAAATTTAATCACAGGCTGCACAAATACACATTTTATGGAATCACAGGATGGCCAAAATTAAAAGGACACATGGAAATACAAAAGAGAATCATTCTATTGCATTCCATTTTCTTCCACTTATCTCTCCAGCAACCTCTTCCAGCTCCACTGGGAGGACACCAAGGCATTCCCAGGCCAGCTGTGAGACATAGTCCCTCCAGCGTGTCCTAGGTCTTCCCAAGGGGCCTTCTCCCGGCTGGACATGCCCGAAACACCTCACCAGGGAGGCGCCCGATAGGCATCCGGATGAGATGTCCGAGCCACCTCAACTGGCTCCTCTCGATGTGAAGGAGCAGCGGCTCTACTCTGAGCTCCTCCCGGATGGCCGAGCTCCTCACCCTATCTCTTAGGGTGAGTCCAGCCACNGGTACAGTCCACCCGTTTCCGACTGAGAACCATGGCCTCGGATTTGGAGGTGCTGAGTCTCATCCCAGAAGCTTCACACTCAGCTGCAAACCGCTCCAGTAAACGCTGAAGGTCACAGCCTGATGAGGCCATAAGGACCACATCGTCTGCAAATAGCAGAGACGAGATCCTAAGGTCACCAAGCTGGACTCCCTCAACACCTTGACTGCGCCTAGAAATTCTGTCCATGAAGATTATGAACAGAATCGGTGACAAAGGGCAGCCTTGGCGGAGGCCAACGTTCACCGGAAACAAGCTCGACTTACTGCTGGCAATGCGAACCAGGCTCCTGCTTCGATTGTACAAGGACCGAATGGCACGTAGAAGCGGACCATCAATCCCGTACTCCCGGAGCACCCCCCACAGGACACCACGAGGGACACGGTCGAATGCCTTTTCCAGGTCCACAAAGCACATGTAGACTGGTTGGGCAAACTCCCACATACCCTCGAGTACCCTTGCAAGGGTGTAGAGCTGGTCCAGTGTTCCGCGACCGGGACGAAAACCACATTGCAGCTCCTGTAACCGAGGTTCGACTAACGGTCGTACCCTTCTCTCCAGCACCCTGGAGTAGACTTTCCCAGGAAGGCTGAGGAGTGTGATCCCCCTATAGTTGGAACACACCCTCCGGTCACCCTTTTTAAAAATGGGGACCACCACCCCAGTCTGCCAGTCCAGAGGTACTGTTCCCGACTTCCATGCAATGTTGTAGAGGCGTGTCAACCAACACAGTCCCCCAACATCCAGAGTCTTGAGGAATTCAGGGCGGAACTGGTCTACCCCCGGAGCCTTGCCATTGGTGAGTGTTTTAACTACCCCAATTACCTCAGCCACGGTGATAGAACTGTCCACGTACGTATCCTCAGACTCTGCTTCTTCTACGGAAGGTATGTCAGTGGGATTGAGAAAGGCCTCAAAGTATTCCTTCCACCGACCAACTATATCACCAGTCGAGGTTCAGCAAACCCCTGTCCGCACTGTACACAGTGTGAACTGGGGGTTGCTTCCCCTGTCTGAGGTGTCGGATGGTTTGCCAGAACCTCTTCGAGGCTGACCGAAAGTCGTGTTCCAAAGCCTCACCAAACTCCTCTCACACCGCCAAAGCCGCGTGCCGCTTGGCTTGCCAGTACCTGTCAGCTGCTTCAGGAGTCCCGCAAGCCATCCATGATTGATAGGACTTCTTCAGCTTGACAGCAGCCCTAACCCCCGGTGTCCACCATCGAGTTTGGGGCTTGCCACCGCGACTGGCACCGACCACCTTGCGGCCGCAACTACGACTGGCTGCCTCAGCAATGGAGGCACAGAATACAGCCCATTCAGACTCAATACCCCAGTCCTCCCTTGAGATGCAGGCGAAGCTCTGCCGGAGATGAGAGTTAAAGACTCGACGAACGAGAGACTCTGCCAGACATTCCCAGCACACCCTCACTACGCGTTTGGGTCTACCAGGTCTGTCCGGCATTCTTCCCCGCCATCTAATCCAACTCATCACCAGGTGGTGGTCAGTTGACAGCTCAGCCCCTCTCTTCACTCGCGTGTCCAGAACATAGGGACCCTTTCCCCAGCCCTAAGACGTCTCGTTCACCAGGACTGACTCCAGCACAGAGGCACCAAGCCGGGGGGCTAATAATAAGCCCACACCAGCCCACCGCCTCTCCCCTGCAGCAACTCCAGAGAAGAACAAGGTCCAGGCCCCCTCAATGAATTTGGTTCCAGAGCCTAAACTGTGGGTTGAGGTGAGTCCGACTATATGTAGTCGGAATGTCTTCCCCTCTTCCACAAGCTCGGGCTCCTTCCCCACCAGAGAAGTGACATTCCATGTCCCAAGAACCAGATTTGGCCGCCAAAGACCAGGTCGCCCACTCACCCGTCCTTGACCACTGACCAAATCGCATTGCACCAGACCCTTATGCTTGCCCCTGCAGGTGGTGGGTCTGCGGGGGGTGGGGTGGGAGTTCCCGTGTGGCTTCTTCAGGCTAGGCCCAGCCAGGCCCCACAGTTGAAGGCCTGGCCAAAAGTGAATCAATACAAAAATATACAATGTAGTCACTTTTTCAATTTTGTCATTGCAGTTTCCATGGTCTTTGTGTTTCCATTTTGTGATGATTTTTCGCCTTTGTCATCTTTTACATTTGCTTTTCTCATTGCATTTACAGGATGGGACCCTGGGTGGTTTCCTCTATTGCCTTTGCTTTTTGTCGATAGCTTGAGCCATTTGGAAAATGTAATGACAAAAAGCAAATGGAAAAAAACAAAGACAATATGGAAATATATGAAGTAGGGTTATACTTACTTTTTTCACCTTATCATATTTTAGATATAAATGATAGAAAATAATACTGAACAGTTATGTGCATTCACTGAAATCTTTGAAAATCAGAATTTGTCATACTGTGTGTCAGATATGCATACATGCTGTATGTGTAAGTGTTAACTCTACTTTTGCCCCACCCTATATGTGACTATATTTGTGTAGCTTTGTATTTCCACCTGTGTTTCCTTTTAATTTTAGCACTCCTGTGAATACCTATAAATATGACTTGGCGGTACAGGTGCTGCACACTGCCTGATCAGCATGCCTAGCGTCTGTAAAGCTGACATTTAACGTGGAGTTTAAAGTGAGAGGTTAACCCCTCAGAGTATGGTGGGACTCTTAATAAATTATATCATATACAGTAGAACAAGTAATAAACACTCAGTCACCATATGAGGAAATCAAATATTTACATTCACCGTGCTTAAAACGCCCACAACCCTAATGAGAATAAGCGGCTTAGAAAATGGATGCATGTGTGTTACACATGAATTTTAAAATGATTTAGAATAAAACCAAGAGGAAAAGCTGACAAAACAGACTTGACCTACATTTGGGATATACCGTACAAAAAAAAAAAAAATTCCAAATATGGTCCTTTCACCTGTAAAAACCTACCTTGTACTGTATTTAATAAGTGTACAAATACCACAAAAATGCTATGAAGCCAAACAGGAAACATCAGGCATATTTCCATTGGTATGTCTTAATATCTGTGATTGTGACCTTAGGGTGGCGGATGCAGGTTCCTCCGCTATGACTGCGCTGTTGAGGCCCCACGTAAAGGCTGGGCCCTAATGCACCCGGGGCGCCTCACCCACTACCATGAAGGCTTGCCCACCACGGCCGGTGTCCGCTACATTGCCGTGTCATTTGTGGACCCCTGAACGAGCACACACGTCACTCAAGAGGACACATACACTGGCTGTATATTTAAAATGGCTGATAAAGCATCACACCGAGTGTCAACTGCTGCTTCTTCACTTGTTCCATTGTGACGTACAGTACTCAAGTCTCTTGCTCTTTGAGCAAGGAGTGGACAGACCTGGGATATAAAAACAAAAAAGGGAAGTAGTGCCAGTAAATGGTGTCAAAAGACCAACATAGGTGTACTGTCAAAAAAACAAAACGACATCATTTCTTTTTTCTGTTTCAACTGAAAAGTCCCATGCCATTCTGAATATTTTGCAAGTTTCACATCTCATGGTGCCAGAAGTTGGTAGTGTGAGACACGGGTCTCAAATCCTGTTAGGTACGAAACATTGTTTACTCTTCCACGGTTTGTAAAACCACATGACAGCCATACTTGTGCCTTAAGCGTTAACAGGTCAGCCCAATAAATACTTTTACTGTCAACACTGATTTCATTGTAGTTTTACTTTATTTCAAGGTACTTTGTACATAGACTTACCATTTAAACCACAAGCATAGAACACATTCAGAATGTATCAATTCCATGACATATCACTGAATGTCGTCAGTGTCTGACCACTTCAGTTTCCGCCAGGCCATGCACACACGAACGATGATACATAAGCACGTTGTCATTTAAGTGTTAAATGCATTAAATGATACTTGGGGTGGGGTGGGTGTTTTGCCAGGGTTTTTATATTCAAAAGCACACACACAACCCTAATGAGGATAAGCGGTATAGAAATGGATGGATGGTGAATAAAGCGGGAACTTGGCAGAACGATAAAAAAAACGCTAAAATGATCAGCTAAATGAGTCACTAAATAGAATAAGCAATTGGAAATACAAAACAAATATAACATGTAAAGTGATTAAAGGCGGAAGCGGTCAGAAAAGTTGGGTGACTTGGGAACTGTGAGTGGAGCGTCACTCTTCTTCACTTCCACAGTCTTGTAGTGGCGGATGGGTTGGGCCTTGTGAACCTGCAGGGTAGGGGATACAATTTTTTTTTTTTTAAACTACATTAGCTGCTACAGTACTGTATGTCACTAACTACGCATGTCTCCCCACTGAAATGGCTAAGCAATAAACCAAAAAATAGTTCAACTGAGAAAATGTGATTTATGCAAGCAAAGACCTGCCAACCAAATTGCCATCTCAAAAAAAGGAGGGAGGGGGGGGGGGATTGCACTGGCTTTCATTTTTTTGTTGGGGGGGGGAAACCTAAAACCATAATTTATATTCAAAATATTTCAAAGACAAAGGTTTGGTCATTAGTTATAACCATTTAAACTTCTTTATTGTATGCCATTTGATTTGCTCTAGTTTCAGCAGGGAAGTCCAGACTTCCCGGTCTCCGGCGACCTCTTCCAGCTCCACCAGGAGGACACCAAGGTGTTCCCAGACCAGCTGTGAGACATAGTCCCTCCAGCGTGTCCTAGGTCTTCCCCGGGGCCTTCTCCCGGCTGGGCATGCCCGAAACACCTCACCAGGGAGGCATCTGAATGAGATACCCGAGCCACCTCAACTGGCTCCTCTCGATGTGAAGGAGCAGCGGCTCTACTCTTGAGCTCCTCACCCTATCTCATGGGGGGAGTCCAGCCACCCTACAGAAGAAACTCATTTCTGCCGCTTGCATCTGCGATCTCGTTCTTTCGGTCATGATCCAAAACTCATGACCAAAGGTGAGGGTGGCCTGGCTTCAGGGTGAGGCCCTGCTGTGTCTCAGCCCGCCGTGGCACGAGTTTGACACCCTGCCTTACAACATAGGTGGGATGTTTGCCCTCTGGACCAGTCATATGCAGACAGAAATTAATGTACTACAAGATGACCAATCACAACTTTAGCAGTCTGCATCACCGCCGCTTCAGGATTTTTATTTTTTTGGAGGTGCACGTTAAGCTATGTGCAGGGACAAACCTCGAAACAGGTCTGTAAGCCATTTGTGAAGTTTTGTCATTACATTTTTTCTAAATGTATCTTATAGCCTAAAACATTTGTATGCTTCCCAAGAGAGCTGGGGTAGACCGTAGCAGAAAACAGAAAAACAAATGGACTTGTTGCGTTAGCACACCTGTTCTTGTCGTAGTTTGGCGACCTCCAGTTTCTGCTTCTCCTCCTCCTCGCGACGATGTTGCTCTTCGAAGTGTGCAGAAAGAGCCTCTTTCTGACTAAGAATCTGCTGAAACTCACTGCGGTCTCGAGCGCGCCGCTCTGTTGCCAGCTCAAAGGCCTCCACTTCTATGAAAAAGTCAAATGCATCAGGAGAGAACAGCCACAGCGCTGTTAACCTTCAACCTTCTAGCAAGTTTACAAATACACAATCCACTAAAGTCGGCAAGTCTTACCCACTGCAGCTCGATCTTCCTTTATGGGTTGGAAAGGTTCCATGTGGGTGACTTTGTTTGGCCTGGCTTTGAATGTTGCAGCCTCTTTCATTTTCTTCTGCTCTTCTTTCACCTAAATCCCAACAATATTTTTTAACATAAGGTACAGTAAATGAAATGCTTGCCATATCCAACAGTATTATGATTCCGTTACATTCAGCAGTCAGGTTAGCAAACCACAAATACTGTAACCAAGTCATTTTTTATAGCAGTTAATTGGTTCCACACCTGGCGAAACTTTGATAAGCCATTTAAAAAAAAAAAAAAAAAAAAAGACTCATGTTTGTGTTCCTGTGCTAGGGGAGTTGAGTGGGGGGTGGACAGGAAGCGCCGCCAGAGGGTTCAGCGTTAACAACATCTTTGAGCGAGTCTTCTGAATGCCTTATTTGTATTTGTTGCTTTTGCCAATTTAATGCTTAAACGCTTAATTTAGGCTAAAAATATACTGACATAAATATTGACTGATTCCCTCCACATCTTCAAATACAGACACATTACGTACATTTAAAAAAATAAAAATAAAAATAATAATCTTCAACCACAAAACAGCCTGATGTCAAATGTGAGTGGTCCCAGTAAAATATAAAACTAAACTAGAATTCAGTGACAATGAAGGACATGCGTGTGTGAAGTTGCTCACCATCTGCTCCCAGCGGCCATTCTTGACAGAGCCACGTTCGTCTGCCAGCAGTCGGAAGGGTTCAGGCTTTGTGGGCTCCAACTTCTTCTTCTCAGGAAGGACCACCGTGTCAAAGTGTGGCAATGGCTGAGCCTTAAATGTTGGAACCTGCTAGAGGGAGGGGAGGGAAACTGAGAAATTGGTTGGAAGAGGTGTGTGTAAACTGGCAGTCCAAATACTGAATAGAGCGGGCACCTCTTCCTTTTGCTCCCTCGTCTCCTTCTGCTTCCTCCGCTCCTGCTCCCTCTGTTCAAAAGAGAAAGGACACACCTCGGTGTGTCGCTTCTCTGGCAGCATGGGCTGGAAAGGGACGCCGAAGTGAGGAACTGGGGGAGGCTTGATAGGTGAGGGGGGTTTCACCTGAAAAGAGGGTTCAGCATCAGCAGGGATTTCAATTACTTCAAATTGCAACAGTATGGATTACGGTTAGGACCACACTTCCAGAAATTATTTTTTCACGTTTTCACCTAATCGGTATGCTTTCACAAATGCAAGACTGACGCAAAAACTACTTACCTGCACGTAGCGGGAGAATACTGTACAGTACATACTGATGTGTAGCTGTTTGTATTTTTTGTGTTCCGTGTACAGCGAGTGACTTAAGAGTTAATTGTGAATTAAGCTTCAGTGGGGTTACTATGGCAGTTCTTCCTGACGTCATCTTGGATACGTCCGTTATGGAATCACAAGCGTGCCAAACTTAAAGGGAAACAAAGAGAATCAATAATACAAATATATACTATTGTAGTCTTATTGCAATTCCAATTTGTCATTGCTTTGTGTATTCTGTTTTTTTTCCCCATTTCATCATTGCTTTTCCTTTTGTCTTTTCCTCTTTGCATTTACCGGCGGCCTGATGCTATCTGGTAAAAGCAATGTCTATTTATGGGCCCGCCTACTGCCTTTGCTGTGGGCGGCTCCTTCTGCCAGGGTGACTAGTCGATACTTGAACACACGATTCCTGTTTGCAATAACTATGTTTAAATGTGGCTCTTAGCATGGCCCATAAAGAGACATTGCTTTTACCAGATAGCGTCAGGCATCCGGTAAATGCAAAAAGGAAAAAAAGAGGAAAATCAATAAAATGGAAAAAACAAAGACAATATAGAAAAACCAATGACAAAATGGAATTACAATATAATTTTGTTTTCATTTTGGCACTCCTGTGATTCCATAACTTCAGGGCTGATTCATGATTTGCAAATAAGCAGTTAGCGTTTCAGGAGGTGGACGTTAAGCTCCTCCGGACTTGCAGGTGGAGGAGCCAGGAGGCATAGCTTATTCCGGCGCCGTGATGCGTAAGTTCTGATTTACACATTTTATTTATTTTAATCGACTTGTGCCATTTCAAGAAACGTCCGGGACACGTACCTCTTCAACTTTCATATCAATGCGAGTTCGTTTGGAGAGGATGAACGCTGGAGAGTGTGGCACTGTTGGCTGCTTGACTTTCCTATCCGGGACTCCCTGTTGGTAAGAAATCCCATTCCCTTGAAATAATTGCATACTTTGGTTTAACACTTTCCCAACGAGTGAACGCACTATGACTCCTTCGAGGATTTTCCTGGGCAGATTGTGTGCCTTGAAAGTGGGCTGCAGCTCTTCTTGGGGTTTGGTTGCCTGCCTCTCCTGGAGCCTCTTTTCAATGTGCATGTGGAAAGCCTCTTGTATAGTGGGCGCCTTCACCTCGGGCTTCTTCACAAACTCCTGTTGCTCCAGAATTTTTTTGTTCAGCTCCTGGGCCTTGAAGTGGACTCTATTTGAAATAAACATTAAACCAATTAACTTTAAATCCCAGATAAGCGTACTGTCGCGTCCTATCAAATCTTACTTTCGGAGCTCTTCTGTCTCTTCAGCCTCCAGTTCGGCACTGCTCTTCACGGTGGTGGCTCGGCTCCTCAGTCTCACTGAGAAATGAGGGGACTGAGGCCGAGTGAGCTGCAGGCGTTGACCCTTCGCTTTGGGCGGACCTGAAAAGATGTAATCACGCAGTGTCGTCACAGGAATTTCTCCGGTCTCATGAAAAAACAAAAAAAACAAAACACACCTTTCTGTATGGCCTGCCGACTCAGTTGATGGAAACGTTGGGGTGTTCGCTTCTGTAATTGCATTATGTGCTGGGCCACCGGCACATAGGGGTCTTTGGTCAGCTTTTTCTTGGTGCTCAGCGAAGGCTTCACAGGTCTGGCCACAGTGCAAGCACCTACATTTGACTACAGGAGGAAAAAACCACAGGCGATCAAAATCATGCACATGTCCAGTGTTCTTCCCAAATATTTTCCCTTCTGTTTAATTGATTCAATCTTAGGTTCCCAAAGTGGGGTATGCTAATTGTCATGGTGGGGGTGTAAATAAAACTTAAACAATTAGCACCTTAAACTCACAATTAGTGCACATGAACGCCTCACAGCACTGAGCAGAATGGAGGAAGGAGACGGCGTATGAAGATCATTGCTCTGTGTGAGTTATATGAACAAGTAAACCTGATCATATTTTGCATGAAGAGTGTTTAATCTTGAAGATCCAATCCCCGCACTATAAAAACCCGTCAATGTATGTGCATGTCAGGATGAAAGAGTGGGGATCCTCCTGAAAATGAGGCTTTGTCTCTTGGTTGTATGTACTTTGGATACTGCTTTTTTATGTTGGCTAAAAACTTTCCACTTATCAAATTAATAAGCAGACTTAAATCATAGCCATTACAAGTGGACAAAAGTGAAGCTCAACCCATTAAAAACAGAAAGATTGCGACATTAGAATAAAATGGAAGATGTGTAGGACAAATATGTATAAGTGCTCATGTAGAACTTATCAAAATCGGACCATGCAATACAACTTATTGAACCAGAGTTACTGTGAAATGTAAACAATTACTCGTGTTTAATATTTTAAGTGCATTTTTATTTTTGGGTTTTAAGTGTGCAAGAGTAGGGTGTACAAGGACTCAAGTCAAATGTATTATGTCTTGAACAGCAATACCATTGATTTCCTTTCTGATCTGATAGTGGACACTATGTATTAGTGTCCACTAAGTTTTACAAATTTGTACTGAAAATCGTAGAATAAAGAATACAATAATCAAATATGTAGGTATATTTAGGTAGTGGTATGGCTTACAATGTAGCCAAGCTACCACAACAGAAAAAAACCCCAAAAAACTAAAGTGTTTAAAATAAATAAAAAACTATGGTCAGAATGAAAACAGTATATAAGTCTCTGAGCAGCATAAGCACACGCACAACGGTGGGTTTCAAGGACTGTCGCTCAAAGTGGGATGGGTTGCCCCTTGCAATAAACACTATAGGATTTGTAACAGTATATTAAAGTGGCACCCCATTTCTGAAATTGGTATGCATTTACATAAAATTTGATGTAGGTATTTACAAATGTTTTTATTTTTACTTTAAATAAATCATTGCAACTAAAAGTTACCCAGTAACGGGCCGTGGGCCAAACCGGCTGTGGCACAGTGGTTGGGGATCCCTGATGTAAAGAAGGCTGTGACACCATCAATGGGAAGTTCAGGTAAAGTTGTATTAAAAATTAGTCACATTTGCAAAGCTAAAAATAAAAAGTACAATCGCTGCTGAAAGTCACCATCTATTAAGTTTGCACATTTTGGGAGTATGCTGGAGCTTATCCCAGCTGTCTTTAGGCAAAAGGTGGGGTACACCCTAGATTGGTAGTCAATCGCAGGGCATTTATAAACTAGACTCACCCATTGACAATTCAGAGTCCCTAGTTAACCTAACACGCATGTTTTTTTGGAATGTGGAGAAACCGGAGTACCGAAAATGTAAACCCAGCTCTTCCAGTCTCCTGACGGAGCGGCCATGCATTTTATTCCATCCATTTTCTAGAAAGATGCAGGTGGCCAGAGCCAGTACCAGCTGATGTTTTCCAGGGTCAGATACAAAAACTTGACTACTGAATAATGTGGTAGCCTACACGTGTCATTGAGATGTCAAGTAAACGCCCCTCCTTTAATTGAATTGTAAACTAGCCAATTTTACCACGCAGCGCCAGAAGTCACATAATTGGTAAGAAGTATATTATTGCATAGCTTCAGTATAACAAAAGGTAAAATACATTCGAACACTTAATATTCTAAAATTGTCAGGCTGGCTTCAAAGTGCATGCATTTAATGACATTCAATGTTATTTATATACGTAAATACATTTTTTTTTTTTTTTTAATGTTGCTTTAGTGGCTCCTAGTCCAAAAGGTTCCCAACCTTGGTTTGCAGGACACTTCCTGGTTCTTTGAGGATGACAGACATTATGAACCTCAAAACAGAGGAATGGTGAACAATTTTTTGATGCACATCAAAATTTATTGGATTAGCTTCCTGCCTTGCACGATTCCAAAAAATAAAATAAAAAAAAAGCCAAAGCGTAAATTCCACAAAAAACGCTCAGGTAACTTTGTAACCAAACCTGTAGTAGTGTAGTTCTATTTACTGCACCCACAATCGGTCTTGCACATTAGAAGACACGGTGAGTTATAAAACATAAAAAGGTCTTTATATTACCAGCGCGGCAACAAGCAAAGATGGCGCTGCACAGGCTTTGCGTCCGTGTACGACACGCTTTAATGTATCGCGTTACCCGACCAATCAAGTTCTAAGACTGACATTAAAAAAGAGGCGAATTATTTTTGCAGCTCCATATCAACAAAACATATTGGCATCTCACGAGCAAGACCCCACCAGCTATGTTCCTTCAGTGGTCAAAAGCACGACTTCACACGTGTGCTGCATACTCAAAACTATCATTTTAAATCTATTGCATCACAGAACTTACAGAAACATAATTGGGAATTAAAGTAAGAAGCAGAAAGTTTGGTTTTTTTTGCAAGAACTACTTACTGAGAAAGAAGGTTCTTTATGGCCATGACCCTCAGATGAAGTAGCCTCAGGTTCTCCCTCACAATACTGGTCCTCTTCATTGTTGCCTTCTCTGACTTTCTCCTCCTCTTGGACCTCAGCGCTATTGAAGTTTAACATACAGAACAGTTACCTCAACTAGAGGACCAGTTTTAAAATCAGAATAAAAGTGTAAATACATCTCATACTAAATATGACAAGCCTACACAACAGCCCCTTAATTAGTGTCAAACAAAAAGCGAGGCAGAAAGCTTCTCCACAAGCAAGGGTTTGACTTGCACCGACATGGTGATGATGGTCAGGATGCTTACTTTGTGGTAGGATTAGCACAAGCTGCACTCCGGGTCCTTGGCCGTAAGCGCTTGTGCTGCGTTAAAGTTGACCGCATAACAGGACTCCTTTAGAAAAACAAAAAGTTTTCTCAGCACATGTTTACAACTAAATGTAGTAGAAAAAAATGAACACACTTACTTTTTATACTTTTTGAGTGGTTGAGAAGGCAAAACTCCCCCATGTCCTTTACGTTTTGAAATCCTACACAAATAAAGTTTGCATAATAAATAAAAGACATGACTTAGTACCACAGGAGGCATCTCGGGGTGTACCTGCCCGGTTGGACGCTGGTCTTTGGTATGGCTCCACCATTAGAGGTTGGTTTTGAGACTGCAGCACCTGAATCTGCAATGGCTGTCACACACGCAGTGTTTATATTAAACATAAAGGAACAAACTAACTTACATTAGCAGACAGAGCAACAAGCAGAGCTAACCCGCATCTGGGACTGCCGTCCTCATTGGACCCACGGTGGCTCTGGGTTTGGGACTTGCATCACGTGGCTTGTGAAGCTGTACAGCTATGTCAACGTGCACATCTTGTCCAATGGCCTGTTGATCTGCACAAGATATCATTAACATGATCAATTATTACTAAACAAGTCAATTTATGTTAACCAATTTTACATCAGGGAGGAAACAAACAGAACAGGCTTAATTTTGGTCTTAAAACTATAACTCCGAAACACATACGCAAAAGATCCTATTAATAAGTCCGACTGGGCCACTTACCGAACCATGCATCATCGCAAGGCTCGTTCTCCAGTTGCTGGAAGTCGACGACGTGGGACGGGGCATCATACTCGTACATGCCCGCCGCTTCGGCCATTTCAGCGACTCCTTTGAATAGACTAGTCTAAAAAAAAAAAGTCAATTTAAAAAACGATGTTTTAAACTTGGTTATGGTTGCTGCGCGTGTAACCATTTTTGAATGAAACGGGCGGTTGGGCTACACAACACGTATAATGCACGATAAAGCTGCATATCTTCCCCGCTTTAAATAGTGTTTAAGCTTCCTAGTTGTTCCAACACATTTAATAAATGTTGCCTATATAAAGTATATCCAGGGAATACCTACCGTGTTCGAGCGAGAGGCAGTGTGTCTCGAATTTGCTGAGTTATGGCGGAGCCTTTTAAACTGTCCAATAGCTGGCCGTGTCCTCGCCGCCTTGACGCTCATTGGCTCATATTAGGTCAGGTCTACCGCTAGGGGGAGACAAAACAAGAAAACACAGGAGATACAATGAGAAGGCTGATAGAAGGATATTATTTGCGATATTTATTTGATATTACATTTTCCACTATGATAGTTGATACAACCTGACTCAT
This sequence comes from Oostethus manadensis, assembly GCA_024372805.1. Taxonomy (NCBI): domain Eukaryota; kingdom Metazoa; phylum Chordata; class Actinopteri; order Syngnathiformes; family Syngnathidae; genus Oostethus; species Oostethus manadensis. The sequence continues at coordinate 2,562,558 of QODF01000033.1, read as the reverse complement.
GGCACACTAGGAAAAATATGCAAACTAGCATGGCGTTTTTTTAAATACTCGCAGTAAATATAGTTTTCGCTTTTGCGTCCACTGAACGTGAAGTGGGAATTGGTCATTTTGCCAAAACGGCACTAGAGTGTCTTTGCATGGTAATCTACACATGAAGCTACAAACTGAAGCCTTTCGACAATTTTTCCGTGTACGTATTGGAGGCGGGGCTTGCGTGTGACAACCCGGGTTCTCATTGGCTGAAAGTATGCATGTTCGTGACCCAACGTTGCAACACTGAGGAACTGGTAGCTCCGACAGGAAAACCAAAGAAAGGCGAGTATCTCGACTTAAACTGTAAATTATTTGACTTCACGTCTGTGTAACTTCTTTCTTGGCTTCGTGGACCAGCGGTATGGATACATGGCACGCCGCTAGAAAGTACAGAAAGTCTTGTCAAGTGGCCAGCTGTCAAATAAAGCTATGTGTTAGCATGCTAGCCGCTATCTTCCTGTTTGCCGCAACCTAGCTCTCGTGCTACTTGGTGAACACAGACACCGTATCTTAACTGCTACTATTTAGCAAGGGAAGTTACGGCGAAACGTCACCGCAAATTGACTACTATGCTGCGATTTCTCTCAATCAGCAACTTAGCGAGCAAATCCTCGGTGACAGGAATATCGTCTACTTCTAACTTCTCAGCGGAAATGAATGGACAGGCTGCGACGATGAAAACGCAACCATGCTAATTGCTAACATTTATAAAGACGTGTGATTTACTTTTAGGAGGTCTTTAAACGACGCGTTGCGTTCGGTAAGTGTTGAAAAACAGGTCCTGCACTTCCTTGTTTCTGTAAATGGCAACCAGAAACAAGAGCGCCCGCCTATCCAATCAGCAACACGGTTCCTGTGAGGCTTCCGCTCACGAGCAACATAGCCCCACAATGACTAATTCTTTGCGAGATGCAGTAACATCATAACTATGTATATGCGGACGTACCTGCGACACACAACACCTGTCTGTTTTTTGTTGGCTCTGCTTATATAAAATACTTGTACAAACTTGCATCCTTGCTCAATCGTGCTGTATCACTAATCATGGTTTATGCATGGGAAACGTGGTTTTTGGCTGTCTCCAGGTTTGGTGATAGCTTGCTGTTTTACAGATGTGCATAGGGAAGTTAAAATTGTGTATTAGTCAGGCATTACATGACATACAAGTCACGTAGAATTGTTAATGGGTTTCTTTTCTAATGCTACTCCCAACACCGATTGTAAGAAGCGAATGCTCTTGTGGATTAACGGAATTCAAATGTATTTTATGTATTACACAGTGTAAATACATTTATCTTCAACTTAATGTTGTCTGCTCATCTTCATTCCTTTTTAGATGGCGACAATCCGAAAGAAACTAGTGATAGTTGGAGATGGGGCATGCGGCAAGACGTGCCTCCTCATAGTGTTCAGCAAGGACCAATTCCCCGAGGTGTATGTGCCAACAGTGTTTGAAAACTATGTGGCTGACATTGAAGTGGATGGTAAACAGGTAAGTGTGACAGTTTTTTGTCATTGTTACAGCAATTATTTCAGCAAATAGAGTTTTTAGTATACGTTTTGTGAGTCTTTGAAGATTCTTACCTGTCAAACAGGACCCTGTATTCCTATTTTCAATAGACGCACATACAGTAAAATGAGTAAAGGTATTAATAAAGGATCTTTAACCTTACAAGTGCTCCTTATGCTGGCAGAGGAGAATATAACTTACTGGTATGCTGGTTTGTTTGGTATATTTGCTTGCGATGGTTTTTAAATAACATCATTGGAATAATGCACACTTGCAACAACTTTTGGTCTTTCCTTGCCCTATTTTTGATTTAAGAAACACACCAAGCATTGTAATGTGTTAAATCACGGTTTTGCAACAAGTCTCAACCTGAGATCACTTTACCAATGGCCATTAAGTCACAACCCACTTATTTAAAGGAAAACTGCACTTTTTTTTATGGAAATTTGCCCTAACCCTAGCCCATACACAATCCTTAATATTTATTTCCCTTTCCTGTGCATTCTAAAGAGAGAAAACAAGTTAGCATGAAAGAGCTAACAATGGACGTCACGGAACTCACATATTTTGAGTATGAAGCCCTAAGAAAACTAAAAAACGCCAACAATTGTTTATTTACATAACTCACCTGTAAATTACCCGACCTACTGCGATATTGTTATTGTAGCAGCTATCACAAAGATTTTTTTTTTTTTTGGCGGAGTAACATAATGCGTCAAGCCACTGCCGAGCTGTACACTACCTACTGGAACTGCTGCTTGTGAATTTTGAAAAGGTAACGCTAGGTTATATATCAAGCCTCGCACGTGTCGTGTAGACGTTTGTGGCAAACAGCCGAAAAGTGGGTCAACCTTGGGATTCCACACGCTACCAACCAAACAACAGGACATACTGAAGCAGTGGATACTGGCTCTCAACTTGGACACAACAACATTGCCATGAAGACTCAACAAGATGCTCATTTGCTGTCGTTTTTTACCTGAGGAATAGATCGGGGATTGAGTCTCAAGCATCGATGGGAACTGGGACTAACATCTCAAATGTTCTGGGATTTTTCAAATGTTTCCATTTCTGTACCCACTTCGCCGACTAGCAAAAATATCCCAAATACAACGAAGAAGAAACTGGCAAGCATGAGTGAAGAGCAAAGAAGTTTAACTGATAAGTAAAAGCAGTCGACTCAGTGGAACTTTTGCAACACACTATCATGCAAAGGAAGAAGCACGATATGTCGGACTTCCGCTAAGCCAGGGGTCACCAACAGGGTGCGCGTGGGCGCCAGGTAGCCAGCCACAACCACCCGCAAGCCTGCTTTTCATTCATGTTTTCAGTTAATAATGTCAGAACACTAGAAAGAGTTGTGGATATCAACATTGTTAATGTTCGGATAAAACAAGCATATTTGCCTTGTTTGGGTTAAAATAAGTTATATAATAAGTATAAATGACTGATTATTCTGTTCTCTATGAAACATTTAGCACTAGTGATAAGAGGCGTAAGGGGGCATCTTACCTGATAACCTGTAGCTTTAGCATTCATATCATGAGACTGAAAAGATAAGGTTCTGGTTCTGTAGTGGTCTAAAAGTAGTCGGCGGGGGCGGTGCTCACAAAGTCTGCCAAAATTAGTAATAGCAAACAGACATGCTGTTTCTATGCTGCTGTTGTTGACGGAAGTTGCGATAGTTCCTGTCAAATACAGTATGTGAAATCAGTGTGCTTAGGGAAGAAGTTCCGGTAATGTTTAAAATGATTAAAATTAACACTTCCCAGCAGTGCGCAAACAAAATCACCCAAAGAGCAGAGCAATAACTCATCCCAGAGGTAACATAAACCCCACAACAACAGAACTACTACAGACCTTGACTTGCCCAGCTAATGTCAGCGTTCATGACTCCCCCACATGAAAGACACTGGGCAAAAACAGCCTTCATTGCAGAGTTCCAAGACAAAAAACACTGCTGAACAAAAAGAGCATTAAGGCCCGTCTCAATTTTGCCAGAAAACATCTTGATTATCATCAAGGCCTTGGGATAATACTCTGAGATGAAATTTTAACTTTTTGTAGTGTGTGTGTAAAAAGGAATGCCAGAATTCAGAAAAATATTTTCAGAAAAAGAGAATCATACCAACAGTAAACTATAGTGGTGACAGTGTGATAGTTTGGGGCTGTTTTGCTGCTTCGGGACCAGGAAGACTTGCTGTGATAAATAAAACCATGAATTCTGCATTCTACCAAAAAACCCTGAAGTTGAATATCCGGCCATCTGTTTGTTACCTCAAGATGAAAGTCACTTGGGTTGTGCCGCAGGACAATGGTACAAAACACACCAGCAAGTCCACCTCTGAATGGCTGAAGAAAAATAAAATGAAGACTTTGGAGTGGCCTAGTCAAAGACCTGATCTGAATCCTATTGAGATGCTGTGGCATGACCTTAAAAAAGGGGTTTATGCAGGGAAACACTGCAACGTGGCTGAATTACAACAATTCTGAAAAAATGTCCCCCTTTGCGCTGTAAGAAACTCTTTTTAACTTATCACTAACACTTGACTGCAGTTGTTGCTGCTAAAGGTGGTTCGACCAGTTATCAGGTTTAGACAGTAATCACTTTTTCACACAGGGCTAAGTAGTTTTGGATTTTTATCCCCCTTAATAATCAAATGTTTAATTTAAAAACTGCATTTTGTGTTCATTTGGGTCAAATGTCTGGAGGGATATGACCCTGAAAAAAGTTTGGGAACCACTGTCATAAGATGTCCCCCGTGCAGTCATGTCAACAATGGCTGGAGTATGATGCTGATTGTACAAATATTCTGCCCTACTAACGATGTTAAGTGAGAAAGTCTCAAGATGTATCACACATCCGCCTGTAGGGACCATAGCTTTAAAAGCATCGGGTAAATTTAGCGGTTAAAAGTTCAAACTAAGGAACTGAATTACCCTACCCTGTTATATATTTGTGGTACTCGGCTGTCGTGTTGCAGGTGGAGCTGGCTCTTTGGGACACAGCGGGCCAGGAAGACTATGACCGCCTGCGACCTCTTTCTTATCCAGACACAGACGTCATCCTCATGTGCTTCTCCGTGGATAACCCTGATAGTTTAGGTGAGTTGTCTCTCTTGGGTATTGTTACATTTTTTTTTGCCATTGTCCAACACAAAGTTGTATTTTCGGATGATGCAGAAAATATCCCTGAGAAGTGGACACCCGAGGTGAAACACTTTTGTCCCAATGTGCCCATCATTCTGGTGGGTAACAAGAAGGACCTGCGCAACGATGAGCTCACACGCCGAGAGCTGGGAAAAATGAAACAGGTGACTGAGAGGGATATCACTGTTGTATGATTTTCTATTGTGTACATGATTGCTCTAGTCTAAACCTTTTTATAGCTGGTTTAGTTTAGGCATGCACTTAACACAAAACAGTGACAATAACAGTTGAATGCATCAAAACAAAGTACTTGTTATTTGACTAAAATTATTTTATGTATGCCTTTTTTGAGCAAAGGTAAGACTCTTGAAGTCAGCAGAGTGTATATTTATTAGAAGAGGACTTTATTAGCGGGATATTGTTCACCATTTCAAACTGTAAGTACTTCAGTAATTGTTAATACAGTGTAACGTTTACTTATATTTAGGCTTCAGTTTGACATTACTGTTTTTTAAACAGCAAAGTCAAACATAAGGAAGCATGCCACCTAGAATAAAATACAATTCATGTTTCAGAGCAGTAGTGATGGCATGAACCTGTTATGTTTGGTGCACTAGGAAGTGACCTGCTGCCTGGCAGACAAGGACTCACATTGATGAAGTGCGTGTGCTTTCCACGTCTGATTATTTTCTCACTCATGTTTATTACCAGGAACCTGTGAAGTCAGAGGAAGGGAGGGAAATGGCAAACCGCATTTGTGCCTTTGGCTACCTGGAATGCTCGGCAAAGACCAAAGACGGTGTAAGAGAGGTGTTTGAAATGGCCACCAGGGCAGCATTGCAGGCCAAGAAACGGAGTAAAAAGAGCATGTGCCTTCTTCTATAGAGTTTCGGAACACACAGGGTGAAAAGTAGAAGGGCAAGCAAACCAAGCCAAGCAACGCCATCTTTTTGATACTTTTTCTGTGACAACAATGGGCCAAATTAGTATACTTGCCGGGACACAAACATTAAATAGACCAAAAGAGTTCAACTGCTATGAGAAAGGGAGAATATACATTCATGTCCAATATTTTAATTAGTATATTTTCTGTAAAAGGAAAACATATTTGTTCTACTAGAATGTGTTCTTTGGCCATTCTCTTTTATGATAAGCAGCAAAGAAAATGGATGGATAGATCTTTTGGTATTAGATTCTACTTAGCTCAACATTTTGTATGAATTTCAATGTCAAACAATAGCTTAAATCGGTGGTAATCATTTTGATATGACTTTGGCTTGTAAAAAGGGGAATAGTGTCTGTCATTGCCATGGTAACCTACTTTAGCAATATTGCTGGGCAACTGTGTGTGTTAATGCCGTGTCTGCTTAAAAGTCAGAACTTAAGCACACAATTTAGCTTTGTCACTAAAGTTGGCAAGGTTGTTTTGCTTTTTTTATTTACCGCTCACATTCATTTGCCTTCTTGTTTATCTTGGGACAAAGTTGACTAACAGAGCACAGTTTAAGTATTTACTATTAAGTGGCTTAAAGCTAACTTTCGCTTCACAAGTGCAGATTGGAGTTTGGGAATAAAGACCCATACGTTATGTGCTGCTGCTTTGCTTTACAGAGCAGAATAACTGTTACCGTGGGCTATTGAGGACCTCCAAATCCATTTTATGTCAATAATGAAATGTATGTGTTGTGCTAAATGAATAACAGTACAAAACACACAAGTAAACATTTTAATTCTTTTTAACAAAACAGTCAGGAGGCTGTAATGCGAGAGAATCGTGAAGTTAGTTTTAGGCCCGACCTCTGCTTTGTGTGATTGGAGGCTATTTGTGTATTTGTCCCACTTTGCTACAAGAGTACAGTCAAGTGCCTTGAGAAGTGTTTGGGCTCATCCTTAGTCATCAATTGACTTTGGCCTCATCTTTTTAGACCACACATCCGTCTTTTAAAATAGGGACGTGTAGACTTTTTCTATCCACTGTGGTGGCTAAATATTTAAATGACTCAATGAAAAGTATTGAGAATCATGAGCAATAAAGAATTGCTTTATGTAAAACGTATACAGGTTGTCCTCGAGTTACGAACCAGTTCCTTTCCTAGACTGCGATGTAAAATCGAGTTTTAGTGAAAGTCGAAAATAAACTCTCCTAAGTCACTCACCCTGTACCCAGAACACATGAAGGATGTATAAAATACAGCAATAAATATATAAAGTATTCAGTGAAACAGTGATTTAAAAATAAACTACTGCTTAATTTTATCCACATGGTTGTCCTACGTTTTGAAAATATTGTCCCAATGTAGTCTGAAAGGATAACCTCTTTGCCCACAGCACAGGGAACCCATGACCTTAGTAGCATTCACTAGCATTCCGTAATCTTTATTCTTAATGATTGTCGCAATAGTCAAGCGGTCGGGACCAAAAGAGAGGCCAACATTGGGTGTGTCTCCTCTTTGTGAGCTTTTTATGATGTACATTTTCACATCCGTGGTGATGAAGTCCCCTTTCTGGTGCACTGGCAGAGAAAACAAAGTGTAAAAAGTTAGTTAATAAGCAATTACATCTCTTGCACTGTGTACACTATATTCTTGCACACAGCACGAGGCACACACTGCATTCATGTGCTGCGCATGGCGCATATTTTTCCAACGCTGCAACTGGTGCTCAAGCAAGTTTTGTATTTCCAGACCCAAATTATTTTATTCATTTAAAGGAACACGTTCCTAGCCAGGAAACTTGACAGCTTGGAAGGTCGTAAACCGAGGACCACCTGGATGCTGGTTTCTTCATGTATATGTTTGAACACAGGAAACTTGTGCCACACAAAAGTGTCATAAATCACCCATATTGTGTTTTCTCCTTCAAAGGCAGATAAAAACCAACAACTAGTAAACTTAAAAGATGATTTTCTGGAGGCACTGTATTTCAGGTCTATTAGAAGAAGTCTACCATTAACATGGGATCACTTTATTTTTACATGACTATTTTGCTTTAGGCATGATTCTGCCTTCTGATTTAACGTTGGTGATCTGTGACTACATTAACATAACTTTATTATACTTGTCTTGCTACTGTGTTGGGAATCTCTTTAGACGCAATACTGTGTTTTGTATTTTAGCTCCAATTTTAAAACGTGTATCTTAACTACTGTTTTTCAGTCACACATCATTAAATGTGTGCCAAAAACACGCCTTTTAATGGTAAATATTGGGGAATTAGTACGTAGCATAAGAAAATGAATGTAACTATATATTCACAACTTTTCCGTTTGAAAATACTGTATGTGGTTGGTTGACATCACTGCACAGCAACTATATAAACTATAAAAACACCAGTATAGTCATTTGTCCTAGACACCAATGTGCAACTTTCTGTGACTGAATGACAAGGAGCAGCAAATTCTAGCCTTTTTATCTTGAATTTGTTTTCCAGCTTTGAGAATGTGCAGTTAGTGCAACTGTTTATTCTCTCATAACAGTCATGTTTTCCATGTCATATTATGTGGTTTATTCATTTAACTGTAATGTGGTGTGATATTCTACTTGCACAGATTACCTTCCAGCCACAGAATTTAGAACAGCTCAGTGTGATAAAAGATCATTTTCCATTTGTGAAATGGAATGCATTATTAATGAATTTGCTTACCAATGTCATTTTTCATGTTATGAGAATCTCATAACCCCAGTAACACATTATACTGGTGTAATAAAAGTTTTGACATGATATCGTGTTATAAAATGATGCAGCAAATGTACATTTCCATTTGATGTGGACGGCGTACATGTTGTAGCAGTTGTAAAGTCCCTGAACATGCTGATACAGCTAGTCAGGTAAACATTTTGAAAAAGTCAATTATAAGACAACAATATGATGGGGAAATTTAATAACGCTTGAGGGTGCAGCTCATCCACCCCACTGTAAACAATGCCTGTTTGGAACAGTACGAGCTGCTCTGACAGTCAAAAAGATGATTACAAATCATGAAGTACTGTACTTACAATGTCGGCACAACCACTTTCATTTTTGTTAACTATGTAAACACTATGTTACTAAGTGCCAGTGGAAGTATTTTTTTTTAATTTGTTTTTAACAATCCCACAGTTAGATTTATGTCCATGCTGTTGGCCTTAAATGGTGGAGACTTGTTCTATAATGCTTGATGGAGTCCGGACACAAAATCTTGGTAAAATGGCTCTGAGAACAAAAATTTTAAAAAGAGTTTAGTCAAAAACAAATCAGAACACACACACGCATGCATATTGTTAAATTAGAATATCTCTAAAAGGTACATGTATATTTAATATGGTTCACGTAAAAAATAAAACATTTTCTAGATTCACTACACACTCTGTAATACTCTTGATGCTTCTCACTTTTGGCTAATAACACCACAAGTTCAGTTGAATAAAATATTAAAATTTGCCAAAAAGTTATATATTGCCAACTACTGCTCCACGCTCTAGTCAGCAAAATAACTGTAAAAACTTCTTGAGTCTTGAATATTCTCTTAACATGAATAAAACTCCTGAAATCATATAACTTGAGCACAATGTTGTAATTTACTGAGCTTCAGCTGTACATTGTAGAATGGGACTAACCTCTGTCAGGCTCAATAAATGAATGTCTAATGAGAAAGTCCAGCACCACCATGGCACAGTTTGGTTTGAAATCTTCAGTGGCCAGAAGTTCCTTCACCTGAAACCAAAACTCAATAATTATATTTGGAAGATGAAGCCTCTCATTCATGATTATGTCAACTGGCCTCATCAATGGGCAGAAGATAGAAGTCCTGCACTTCTCCATCGCCTACTCTGGGACTGAAGGCGGGAGGAAGTTCCAAGTCAAAGACAAACTGACTTTCTGCAAACACCCCCTCTCCATCTTCATAGGTATAGCTGAAGAACAGTTGTCACAGTTCGAGACGCGGTTATTAATATTCCATTAACAATGACAGCCGTGTCTTAGAATCGTAGAACAACCTTTTGGATGCTCAGCTTGAAGAACGACACTTACCTTACAGTGGACACAGGGCAAGCCTTCTCTGCAAGGGCTTGTGGGATACATGCTTCTTCCTGACATTCTTTCACCAGTGTGTGTTTGATGCTCATGCCAGCAGCCAGACCGCCTGCTGCCTTCAACATCAACAACACAACATCTGATCTAGTGAATCTCTCGATGAACATAATCATGCAGATCAGGCAGAGCTTCGAGTGTTATGGTCGCGGCATGGTGTAACGACCCCGAGGATGCAGAGAGCTGGACGCCAAGCAGGTAAGTTGGAGGAATCTTTAATAAGGGTGCTGCAAAGCAGCGGAAAAACATGGGAACACACGAAGCGAAGGAAAAGCAACAAAAATATGAGCCGACAAGTGGCCAAGCAAAGAGCTGAACTAAATACTGGAGAACAATCTAGGAGCAGGTGCGAAAGAATGAGAAAGTAAAGCTGACCGGAAACCGAGCGGAACAGAACAGAACAAAAGCAACACTGTCACGAAAACAAACATACAGATCGTGACATCAAGGACATTTTAACAGCACTTAGCCATACAAAACAGAAATATTAATAATAGCTATCGGTCATGGCCAATCTCATGCTACATTTCACTTTTATAATAAAATCATATGTGACAAATTTCACTATTGTGACATATTGTAGGCCTTTTAAGATACTGTATTTCCATGAGCAATTTCATGTTTTAGTAATTAGCTTGTTGAAGGTAAACAAAACCAAACTAAAAAAAAGCACTAGGAGAGATGCAAAGATTTTGTTCATTTTTTTCCACTCACATAAAATCACTATACTGTCTTTGGTTTCCATACAATACACACATACATACAATAAAATAATATTTCAATGTATCTGTACAATGTCATGCAATGTAAATACTTCTCACAATATATATTTTTTCAATATGGATACTGTGAAATTATTTACTCAGACATCAAATATCTTTGTATGATTCCTATGAAAACTCCAAAGGTCACTTTTTTAAATATTTTATATAATTATTATACTGTATAATATTTGATTAACATATTAATATGTATCAAAAAAATTATTACATAAATTATTATTATTATTTTTATTACACAAATAAATTATGTTTTATTTTACACAATGTTTATTTTTATTACATTAATTAGTAACTTGTTCAGTGTCTTTTCGCCAAGTGCTCTGACCATTTCTTTTTTGGAGTTGCTGAAAATGCTGAAAATGGTCCTATCCGCAATGTTAAAGAGTCTTTTCAATTTCAATTCCTGGATGCAGACAGTGATCCGGATCACCTCAAAATGTAATCGGTTCCATTTTCCATTTCCATTTCAGACAATTCTTGAAAATGTCATCCAAATCCATTCAGAATGTTATTTTGGTATATAAACGCCGGCAACAACGTAACCTCCTTGGTGGGGGTAATAATGATTGCCAACAATTCCACACAGTGCTGTATAACTACCAAGAGTGTTTATTTGGGCTGCTTGTCGCCATCCATTTGCACTCACCATATTGTCCAACAGCCCAGGGTAGGTCTGTTTTGTGGCGGAGCGCCGTGCAAGCCACATGCTGACGTCCCCGCTCTCATTAACGGTGTAACCATTGACATGGACTCCATAGCGCTTCACTCCAAACAGACCTGTTGAACAGCAGAACATGCAGCAGACCATCCACGAGCACTACAAGGCTGCATATCGGGTGACTTACTGGTCGCTGCCCTTTCCATCCACATCACAGGTGAGTCTGAGAATTTGTCCATAACGCTGTACCTCTGACAGAAGAACATGAATGAGTGTTGGGGTACTATTTTTTTAGGTTAGTGTGTGTGTAAATAGACAGGCACTAAACTTAAAAAACCCCGATAGCGTGCAATATATCATAAATATTTTCATCGATCCGCCCAAACCTTGTATTTAGACTACATTGCACGCCGTTGGAACACGCCTCACCTCACCTCACCTCATCTCTCCATCCTTTCAGGCAGCGCAGTGAGTGATCTTGTCTGAGCGCCGACAGGACACCATCCACCGCCTCCGATCTTTTGGCGTAGGAGTCCAGGCGTTCGCAGAGGGACACTGCGCCCCCTGGTGTCGGTTTGAACACATCTCCGTAGCGCGTCAACAGTGCAGCGACGCGCGGGGGAATCCAACCAACGTTGCTTCCGTTCACCTCAAAGCGCAGGCAGTTTGCACGACATGAACCTGTGGGCACCAGTTCCAGAATTCGAATTCCAGACAAAATATGCGTACCGTGTTCGTCCTTTACCCGGCAAATAGAAGTTATTCATTCGGTGGAGCAGCTGCAGTACTTTATCTGACCAGATGGAGTTAGCCATTAAGGATGGCGATATACCAGGACAAAATCTCTATGCGATATTGGTCTCGGGTGAAATGAAACAACTTGGAATAAACGGGATCGTCGTAAGAAGTTTGTTTACACTCGTGTCAATGGCTTCCTTGTCGAGAATGGATTTCTTCTTTCCTGCCGGTAAAAAAACGATTTTAGGCGCAATACTGCCACCTGGTGGAAGGTAGGTCCGACTTGACGTGCTTTTGAAATACAATAATGTGACAATGCACAGTCTCTGACAGCAGGTGGCGATAGTCACTTGCAGTGCTGGGTTTGGAGTTGCTAGGGGATGGAGAATAAGAAGCGGCAGCTGCGTAATCAGAAACGTGCGTGAAGGAAGTCTGAGGAAGATGGAAGATTGTTTTTCAAGTTGCATATTTAGCGATATCATGTTGAATGGAATCGAGCCAAGGCTCCCGCCTGTTGGTGCCAAATAAGCCCTAAAGTCGCGCTATCATTAACATCAAGTTCCCTAACCTCCGCGGTCGTTGGGCTAAGCGGCTAGCAGGCTAGCAGGCTAGCGGGCTAGCAGGCTAACAGTGACACAGAAGGTAAGATTTCTCGTTCCAACAGAGTCTAACAGTAATCAAGTGGGTCATTTTAGTTGCTCTGCACAGCGCTGTTATTTTGTTTATGTGTGTTCGTGTAAATAGATAGATAGTTACTCTATTCATCTCCAAGAGAAATTCATGTTTCCGGCAGCTCTTCAAAAATGTCATAACAAACTCGACAAACAACAACAACAAGCAACATGACACAAGGCAAGGCAGGAGATATGACAAAATTAGAACATAGCAGCACTTGAAATATGTAGTGCATTAAAACATAATTGGGTAAAAAAAAAGTCCAGTCCTGTATTTTATCCCCCCCCCCCCTCTGTTGTGTTGAAAAGGAATGATCTTTGTCTTTCAGTGGAGCATGACAGTGATAGTAGTAGTAGTAGTACTGTAGTGGTATATAAATAACTAGTAGTAGAGTAATTCTCCAAAGTTAAAATGTTATTTATTCATTTAAATGGTATTGTCACTGCAAATTATCTCCAGCAAAATTACCCTCTGGGGTTTTATTTAAAAGTATGGCCCTTTGGGGCTATTGACGTCCGGTGGCTTGTTTTTTAATGGCTCATAGCTCTTTGTAGAAAGTAAAGTAAAGAAAAGCAAACAATACTGGGAATAATAAAGCAAAAAGGCACAATGCATAGAGAATAATCTGAAGTGTTGATACAACTAATAACACAACTTTCATTTATTCATTTTCTATACTGCCTATCCTCATTAGGGTCGCGGGTATGCTGGAGCCTATTCCAGCTGACTTTGGGCGGGAGGCCTGGTACACCCTGTACCGGTCGCCAGTAAATCGCAGGGCAGATATACAACCCTTCACACTCAACTTTGTCTTTTTAATTTAAAAAACAGTTTTGTAAGAATCTGTAAAAACATTGTGCGTTGTACGAATTTCTAGTGTCCAGCCCTCGGTGGAAAAAGTTTGGACAAACGTGGTCTAGGAATGGGGTTGATCCCATCCAGTATTGTTATTAGGTTCTGGTACCACCTACAGAGATTTCTGATCTATGAGCCGCGTCGGTGCGTGGATATCGTCAGCTTGTTGTTGTTAGCAAACGTACCCAAAATAGTTTCTGCCAACATAGCTACAGTATGTCCACACATGCACTACCAGCCGTCCTCCTCACTTGCGCCGCTCACACCAGACGCGTTCATGGCCACACAAAACAGCCAGGCATGGCAAACTTTTAACACTCCACAAGTATCGCTACGATACCATATTACCTCTTCTCTCATACCTGTTGAGGGATGTTTGTTTCAAACTTCTGTAAAATGAACAATAAAGATAATGTAGCGGCCCTTAAAGGTAAGAGCCCTGAAAGCCTCACGCTAAGCATGCATTTGAGAAGACAAACTACGTTCGCTGATATTCTTTTAGCAATATTTGCTAATATTCTTTTGGCTTGGTTGCATGTTAAAGTAAGCAGAGAGCTTGTATCGGCACCAGAAGATATTCATAATCTGGTATTGCTATTACTGTAGATTGCAAGCGAATAAATGTGCATCTCTACCCAAGTTTACACATTTTGAAGTGGCACTGTATCAATTAAGTCATAAATGAATTTTGTCACTTTTTTGTTGATTTGTCCCCATCATCAGCCACTCTGCGGACAAAACTAATTTCCTTTCAGTCACTACCCAAAGCTCGTGACCATAGGTGAGGGTAGGAACGTAGATCGACCTCTAAATTGAGAGCTTTACCTTTTGGGATAGCTCTCTACCTGAGCCACATCATTATTGTGGTGGAGCAGTTTGCGTGTACCAATAATCCTAGGAGCTAAGTTGTCAGGGGCTTTCATGTCCCCGGTAGAGTCACCCATAACAAACATCCTAGGGGATGCACAGCCCGAAAAGGTAACTGGAGTCCCCCCTCCTATGAGCTCACCACTTGTGAGAGGGGCCAAAGGGGTCGGGTGCAATGCGTGCTGGGTGGTGGCCTTGGCGGAGGCCTTGGCTGTCCGATCCTCAGCTACAGTAGCTATTTGTTGGTATGTGGAATGTTCTAATCAACCTATTGTTATTGCAAGCTCCAGTTGTGCACCATGGTTTCACACGAGGTGAAAATGCAGGAAATGAATGAGGTCGTCATCGTCACAGTGTCCGAGGAGGGCGGTGGGAACCTTACGTCTGTGGTGGAAGAGGACAAAGCAGTGCTCATGACGGCACAGCTCAGCCATCAGCCAGGGTTTGTACCAACACATTGAAGGGTGATGTTACATTACCAGCTATGCCAGAACCGGTATCAACACCCCGTGTTTTTGCTTATATGTAACTTTTCAGGGAGGAGGTCCTTACGGTCACTCAGGTTGAAACAGATGATCAGAGTAAAAGAGATGGCCTGTCCAGTGAAGAAGCTGTAATTGGTAAATGGTTCCATTAAATGCAACAGTTTTAAGAGGGATGAAGTTGTAACTTTATCATGTCTGAAGGACTGTAGAATAACATATGCTTTGAAGTCAGCTTGGATTGTGTTGTTCAGTTGAAGAAGAATTTGGTCTCCCCGAGTTTGATTGTCTTTTTTGTCTGCAGTGAAGCTAACAGAAGAGGTGAATGTGGATGCTGATGTGTACTACCCCATCACATGTGGAGACGCCAAAGCCACACTGGTGTGGAAGAAATTTGTCTGCCCTGGCATTAACGTGAAATGTGTCCAGGTACAGTCTAGGGTTGACAACGCAAAGTATGCCTAATACTCTCTGTTCATTATTACGTTTCCTATATCAATGTTCACGGACCAAAGTAAATTGTATTTGTACCCAACGAAATTTGAAAAAAAAATATCACATGAAAAACATGAATACTGACCCCAAAGTGTATATAATGTTGGTCACTAATTGTGCTCTGTAGTTGCCTGCTCTCACAGATGGGAGCTGCGTGTGACGCTCACAGATAGTTTTTATTTTTAATTTTTTTTTTTTTTAATTTTTTTTTTATTTTTAATTTTAATTTTTTTTTTTTTAAATTATTTTTAAAAAAATGCTGCTTGTGTTGTTTTGTTTTTTTATTAGTTCAATGATCAGCTTATCAGCCCAAAGGAGTTTGTCTGCTTAGCAGGCAAGTCAACCCTGAAGGACTGGAAAAGAGCCATCCGATTTAACGGCACCATGCTCAGGTCTGGATCAAATACTATTTTGTAAACAATGATTGAGATTATTTTGCTAATATGTTTGTGCCAAAACATAGTTCTGTCATGACCTGAAGTTGTGAAATATCTGGCTATTAGCATTTGTGTCCTGTTGCTTACCTTTTATTGAGCCAGTGCACATATTTGATCAGAAAAACCTCACAAAACACCCCCAAGCATGCCATGACTTACTTGTTTTATGAATGGCAAAAGTTAATTTTGTGCCTTCTATCATTTTACGGAAGAGCATTTATTTGTTCTTTCTGTCACTATGCGTCGCTGGCATAGATTGATGAAGAAAATACATTGTTTGTAATAAATCAGTAATAGCCTCTGGACCAGTTACATGAGATTAGATAATTTCATAATCTCATTCATTTTACAGATTCATTATCATCATCATCAATAATTGGGAATCACTCTTAGTGTGACTCCACTTAAAGGAAAACTGTGCTCTTTTGGTATTTTGCCCATAATGTAAGACATGAACACACGTGTCCTCTTTTGTGTGTTCTACAGATATAAAAACAGGTTTAAAAAAAAAAAAGGCAGCCAAGAATGAACATAATGGCCGCATAATAATAACACAGCTATTCCACTAATAAAGCCTACTGCAACAAAACACCAACAACACTTCATTTACGTAATGTGACCTGCATATTAACTAGGCTACAATGTTATTGTCATTTCTATTGTGATTAACATTGTAACACCAAAGAACTATGTTACTGCCGTTACCAAACACTCACTCACAGTGTGTCAGTTCCACGCTCACAATGCCTCAGGCCACTACCAAAAGGTAACACTACATATTAGAGATGTCGCCTCTGCAGGTGTGTTTTGGTTTTAGCGTTTGGAAACGTTAACGCTGGGTGTAGCATTCCTTTCTGTGTTATGTGAAATTAGTGTGCCCAGGAAAGAAGTTCCTGTAGTGCTTAAAAAAGACTGAAATACGGCCAAATAAGTATTACACATTATTATGAATGTGCCTGTTACTACATAGTAACAACATGTATATTCAAACATAAAAGGTTGTTGGAGGTGTTTTAATAGTGTGCTTTGTAGGCAGAATACTTGTGTCCCATTTTGTGCATTAATGAGCTGTCTCTTTTTAGCTGTTTTTGTATCTTTAAAACACACTGAAAAGAGAAAGACGTGTTTGTCACACATAAGGATTGTTTATGATGGGTATAATTCCAAAAAACTTGCAGATTTCCTTTAAGGTCCACTGTCTTTGTTCTCCTTTAAAAATATCTACAATATCTAAAATTTAAAAGCCCATTACAAGCATCATGGCAAGATTATATTATTATTATTATTATTGTTTTGTTTCTTTCTCAAATTGTAACTTTAAAAACAATAACATATTTTTTCTTTATGTCGTCTCTATGCTGCTAAAATTACATTATTTTTCCTTGTAATATTCACGAGTTTGAGACTATTGTTTAGTGTCTTAAAAGCGCGACATTTTTTCTCTTTAGACTAACATTTTTTTCCTCAATGTTTTGACTTGATTCTCCTAAAATTACAGCTGTCAATTTTTGCTGTTTTTTATATTGTCCAACTAGTTACACTTTCTTCTTGTAATTTGTTTTCTTCTAATATTTAATGGTGTGCGCCATAATAATTTGACTTCATTTTCATAATATTGTAACTTTTTTCCCAACATAATTTTCCAAAAATTACAAGTTTTCTTTTTTGTTTTGTTTTTACTAATATTACAACCTTATTTTTTTGCATCATATTACATTATTATTGTAAAATTACAACTTTTTCCTCATTAGATTATTTCATTAGACTATTTATTTAACTTTATTTTCTCTTAATATTTTGACTTAATTATCGATTCTCAGATTTTTCATTTTATGCTGTTTTAACAAAAAACAATTTTATAAAGTGCCATGGGGCAATTAAACAAAACAAAAAAAGCACTGTCGCGTGCTGCAAATGGCCCCCGTACTGCACTTTGGACATCGGGTGTATAAAACCAAAGCAACTATCAACACCTACTGTATGAGTTGAATTTGACTTAAGTGGCTGTAAATGTTATAGAGTTTTGTAAATATTTCCTGCATCAGTGTATCGTTTTAAGCGCTCCAAAGCAAACATGTCACCATACGTTATTTCTCAGGAAGATCATGGACTCGGGTGAGCTGGACTTCTACCTGCACGCAAAAGTCTGCTCCAACACCTGCCGTAGCACCAAGATTGACATAGTGGGAAACAAAGCGTCCGTCAGCTCTGATCAACCTGCTGAATTGGCTGGTGCCGCCTCATCCAGTGCTTATTGTGAGTAGATCAGACTTCATCCTGTGAAGTTTAACTCTCCCTCAGGGCTGACTGTGCTATACTAACTTCTACCCTCCCTGAAATCCATAATGCCTTATCTCTCTGTAAAACATCCAATTTGCTGTTTAGGGGTATCCTCACACAACTTTTTCACTTGATCCAATACTGATATTGCAGCTTTGAATACTGGCTGATACCGATCCGATCTATCTGATATCAGCATGAGTCATACATACTTTTATTACTTACTTTGTAGTGTATGCGTGTTAACAGTTCAGCCTCGGTGAAGGTCTATGCATCATGCTCCTCCCCAGAAGCCGGGTATAGAGTTTTCCCATGACCCAGCTACGTCACATAGACAATGGAATGTTAGTCATTCATTTTGTTAACATTTTTGTCCTTGGTTGAGTTCTACATTCTGAGTAATCATGTTCTGTATCTTTTTTTGTGACCCTGTACATTAGAATATCAATGCCAATCACAAAAATGATCATCTGTGGCTCGAACTATTGCAGCCTGCATCCTGTAGAGTTCCCCATGTGCAGTGTCGTGTCCTGCCTTAATGTTTTTGGGTAGTGTCCCCCTCACACTGTCCAGGTGTCAACATAATCTGCTTTGTGGAATTTATTTGCCATTTGTGAGAGTAGAGGGATGTAAAGTCTTTGAGGCTCAGGATGCAGCGTTAGTCAAACGACGGTTACCTTTTGCCTGTATGTGCGTGAGAGTCAGAAGGCTAAGCAAATAACCCGAAAAATAATTTAATTCATTGGACTTGGGGCGGAAGACACTGTGTTCCGCTCTCACTTGGAGCCCCGCTACTGCTACCTGGAAACAAATACAGTATTTCAGAATCGTAGCCATGTCAGAGTCCCATCAGACAATGTACTCTCAAATTGAAAGTTTTTGTCTAAATCAGGGGTGTCAAATTTGTGCCATGGAGGGCCGAGACACTGCAGTTTTTTTTTTCCAACCAGTTTCTCCAGCGGGTGATTTTAATTGATCAGCTCCTTCTCTCAAATTGAAGGAGTTGTTGATCATTACCTGACCGGCTGGAAAACTGCAGGGCCTCGGACCTCCATGGCAAAGGTTTGACACCTCTGGTCTAAAGGAATGTGATTTTATGGTTCCCTTAGAAAATTATCCTAATATTGCCCCCCATATAACTCCCCTAGCCAATAGCACTTATAATAAATAAGTTGAAAAAGTTAGTTAAAAATGTGATCAGTATCAGCCAAGCTCACTCATGGATGATCAGAATCGGCAGCATAAAACCTAGGAAATTGATTTAATCTGTTTCAGAGTCAAACGGTCATCATCATAGAATTGGCATTAACTATACAGGCAATGGTTTAAGTAACATTTGACAAAAAAAATATTCTGTTTGCATTGTAGTGAATGGAGGGTCCTTTGCAGAGGCATCTGAGGAACCTTCAGAATGGGTCACAGCCATTAGAGGTGATTCTAAATCTGCACACACCAAATATGTTCAACTTTAGGGGACTGTGGTTGTGGGTGACAGAATCACACTGTCTGCTTGTGTGTCTCCAGAGGACTCTGTAACATTCTGGCATGCAGTGAAGGAGGCAGGGCTGCTGGAGGAGGTGATTGAGGACTTCCAGAAAGAGCTACAAGAGGTGCTGAAGGGGCTGCAAGAAAGAGTTTCTGAACCACCACTGCAGGTCAAAGGTTAGAACCCCAAACTGTGTACATTTAAAAGTTGAATTGTGATTTGACATGTCTGATGCTTTACATCGTTGTTAACATGAGCTCATTTGTTTTGTCAGATGCTGTTTTGCTCAATAACGTTGTGCAGAACTTTGGGATGCTGGATCTGGTGAAAAAGGTTTTGACTAGTCATAAGAGCCAGATGGATCATTACAGAGAGCAGTACACAAACAGCCTTGCTGGTCAGTCTTCTTTGAGGGTGCTACAGCAATGTACTGTATTTACTGTACAGTATATCATAGAGCAAGGCTGATGCTTGCTATTTATTGTCTTGCACATTCTGTGTGGGACTTTCAGTTTGTATCAATGAGATGTTGTGTTCCTCCACAGCTTTGGAGCAGCAGTGTGATCAGCATAGGAAACGAGCCAAGGAGCTGAAGAGTAAATCTCAGCACCTCAACAACGTCCTGATGAACCTCAGCCCGGCACCTGCAACCCCGCCACGCAAACGCTCCCGATTGACCCGCACCACCTCCAGCCCGGCCGCGGTCAGCTCAGCGCCCGCACAGGTCACGCTACCTCTCAGCCAGCTGAGCGGCGTGGCGCTTGGCAAACTGCTTACTGTGGCGGGAGCTCCCGCAGCCACCAACTTGGGCGGATACACTCTACTGACCTCACCGCTCAACGGCTCGGAGCTGGTGGCCGACGCGTCCAACCTTACGGTGCTATCCACTGTGGCGGGTCAAGAGGTGACATCCGCTGAGAGCAGCTCTACCGTCTCATTTGTCAAAATGGTTAGCCCTCAGTTCCAGTTGGTGACTCTGCCAGCCACAATGCAGAGCCTGGCCACCACTCAAAACAACGCCATCGCACAGCCGGTGGGAAGCTTCGCAGTGGTGGATGCCACGGCGACCAGTGCAGACATTTTCCTACAGGGAGTCCAAGCTGGTGGGGATGAAGAAGGTCAGCCCAAAGAGGTGAGAGGTGATGACATGCAGCATCTGGCAGAGCAGCAGTGATTGAAAATTAGCATTCTGTTTGTTCAGGGATACATCCTTACTTTTTCTTGTCTTTTTTTGTTTAAACAGCAACTTTTTCTTGGCCCTAGCAGTATTGAAGATGTTCCCGCATTAATTTAGAGCAATTTATATGGTAGCTAAGGAAAAGTGGCACACTTTAATTAGTCAGGTGTAGCATTACTTGGGTCCTACTCTTGCCTCTATCCTTTCTCTGAGAGAGTTTGTGTTTTATTTTCAATATGTTCCCTGTGATTGACTGGCAACCAGTCCAGGGTGTAAACCCTGCCATGCACTGTAATTTGTCCAGAGTAGGTCCCAACTCACCTGTGACACAAACTGTATGAAAAACCTTCTAGAATGTATGGCGAGTGTTGTGGGGAAAAATGGCACGTTATCTGTACTTGCTGTGCTTATTTTTGACAACATTGGGAACGGGAAAAACCAGTTTCTTTTCTCAAACTTGCTTCGTAAATGCTCGCATGCCAAGAAGAAAGAACATGTTGGATGTCCTAACTTTTGTTTCCTGTGTTGCGTTCTGCTTCTTGGTTGAGTTCCTAATCACGATCATGCAGGTACGTTAAGCTACCTTGGTGTTCTATAAATTGCTCTTAATAAAACATAGAAGAATCTTTATTTCTCATAACTAAATGTTCGGCATGAAATATTTGATTGGGACTTGATTTGTTATGGTTTTGTATGAGGGACGTATGTTGCTGCTCTTCTCCCAAACCCAGATGGACTGTGGTTTTGCACTAATGCACAGTCCTTTTCCTTAGTCATGGGACTTCTTTCAAAAGGAAGATTTCAAGAACCTAAATTAAAAGCTGTTCAGTAAGATCTGCACTGTCTAGATTACAGACAAGTTCATAAAATGCATCATGTAGAAAATCCGTTGCCTTCATTGTGCATTAAGACAAATGGAAGAGTGCTTTTAATATGTTTAATTAAAAAAAAGAACTTGAATAGTATCATAGTGACCCTGGATTATTTTACTCTTTCTGCATGTGGCACTCGGGGTGGTCGACACCCCTGTCTTTGGCTGACGCGTACCAAACAACAATCTTGGTGGTACTGAACTGTCCGACTTAGACGTTGGACGTGGTATTTGCTTGGCCACAAGGTGGCGTGACAGGACACACTGCGGGTGTGTCTAAGTTCGACTGGCGCAAAAGTTATTTGAGCTCAGAGACTGCGGATTAGAGCTCGAACCAGTACTTTGCAATAGTGAACTTTTTGACACGGTTTCTCATTTATAAGAGACTGAAATTGGAGACTAATCGTCCAAACTATTTTACTGCTGTCTTCTTCTTTTCCCTTCGGCGTATCCTGCTCATCCCAGGGGACCAACATTCCTAAAATATTCACTAGTGTCGGGAATGTTTACAACGTAGGAGAATCCCTTTTTAGGCTGAAAAATAACTTTGTAAAGAGCTTAGAAATACACCGCGTGGTGCCTGGATCCGGAAAACAAAGTATTTCCATCACTTGGGTGGAAAGTTTGGAAGTTTTTGAATTTATATTTTTCCCTATACAATCGTTTTTATGAATGTGTCCGCGTTGCGAAATAACAAACAGGGCAAAACTGCAAAATTCATCTTGGACACAATTGGGCCTCTGTGGACAAAAGTTGCCGTGGCGGTTACGTGGATGATTTTATTCAACAAGCAGTGGAGGACAAGAGACAAGCGGAGGCGCGCACAGGCGAGCGGAGGCGCGCACAGGCGAGCGGTCGCGTGGCCCGCAGCACGCGAGGTTTGCCGCATCGTGGTTCATCTTACTTCCGGGCTCGGATGCTCGTAGTTTGGGGAGAACGGCTCCTCGGCGGAGCGCGTTGATATCTTGAAATGACGACGCAGGAAGCCTCCGTAGCGTTTGTCCCACCTGATGTTGTTCGCTTTGGGTCGGATCCTCCTCATGAAGCCCCCGTAACGCTTCTGCAGCTCGCCGAGCCGCTCCCCGGTGGTGTCGCTTCTCTTGGTCTTCGGGCCGAACTTGCGTAAAAAGCCACCGTAACGTTTAACCGGGTCGTGGCCGGGCGGCGTGCGGTCCTCCGCGGCGCTGTCGACTTCTTCACCCGCCTTCTTCAACAAGTCGCGGCGGGTCCACCAGGGGGGAGCCAGCAGGTCCGCGGTGGGTTCGCCGATCCTCCTCATCAACTCCACCTCGGCTCGTTTGCTTGGCTCTTCTCCCTCCTCATCTTCTTCCTCTGCACGCCCCGCGTCCTCCAAGCCCGGAGCGTCCTCACACAGCCCCGCTTGATCCCGACACGACACCCCGCACCACTGCAACACACCCGCGGAGGAAAGTGAGCCCCCAGAAGGACATGGAACCAACACGTCGCTAGAGGTGGACGGGGTCGATTCGTTTGCCGATACCTTGTGTTTGATATTAGTCTAGCTTATTTTCACATCGTGATTATGTGTTGTTCGTATTTATTGGTGACATATGTATTGTTTTGCTTCGTCACTGGTAATAATACTGTGGTTTTAGGACTACTGCTACTATAATGTTATTTATACATTGCATTTTTGTGTGCCCTAAATATCTCTCCAGTGTATTCTAATTTAAATCATGATCAAGGCAAAAAATCACAAAGTTATTCAATGAGCTTGAAAAATATCCAAGTAAAAAGTATTGCTATTATGAGCTATATTAGTAAGAATTATATACATAATTATATAACTAGAATTAGTAGTCCATGCACATAAACATACACACATTTTAAAGAAGAATAAACATGAAAAAAATCAAATAATTTACCACTCTAAAACATTCAATTAAATGCCACTAAACATTAAACGCCACCAAAACCCCAAATTATTAACAGCAAATTTACGTTATACCGTATAAGATAAGATATTTGACAATGTATAGTACATCCCATTCCTACGTTCTAGTCCAAAAAATAAAGCTAAAATGATGCAAACACACTATGGAACCCTACAAACTGTCACCAATTGTATGAAAAAAATTGCATATATGTAAAACAACAACACAAATCTCAAAATCTTACTTTTAATAAAATGTTCTTACCAGACTGCTGAAGGCGCCGTTGGGCTTTAGGATGTGCTGCAAGCATTTGTGACACTGTGAGGAACAATGTGTGTGCGTGGATGGAGGCAAGCTCAGCATCAACGCCAGAACATACCACTCCATTCTGCAGTCGATTTCTGACACACACATACACATAAGTTAGGTCTGGGTGGCTTAGAGGGTGCATCTCGTGTTGATGTCAAAGTATGGAACCAAAGAAACCTTGAAATGCAAAAGCTTGTGATGTAGTGTTGCGCAATCTGAGTTGTATCTACCTCTAAACTAACACTTGACAAATGCTGGAGGAAAGTTTGTTAGATACTGATGACGTGTATGTACCTCAGGAGTTGAGCAGATACTTCCAGCCAGGTGAAGATGTGCGGGGTTGCATCCACCATCAAACCTTTTTGTCCACCCTCTGACTCTCAATGCTTGTTTCTCCTCCTCTTTGCCTCCTCTTTTTATTACGGGAATTATGACGGTGTCACTGCATGCGCATCATCGCAGCATCCCAGTGCACCAATGGGAGAGAACCAGAATGCGTAAATATGCTTGGGGAGTTTCTGACAAAAACACCCACAAAGAGTAGAAGGCATTAAGAAGTCTTATAAGGGAGACCACGCAGTTAGTCTTCACAAACATATTAATAGTCTCTAATTATGTATATAACCTTTTGTGTTTACTGTCTACATTACCTTCTTTGTTATGTTTGCTATCCAAGAATACAGTGGAACCTTGGTTAGTGTCGCTAATTTGATCCACAAAGTGTGACTCCTACTAAATCAAATTTTCCCATAGGAAATGTGTAAATCCAATTAAAAGCAAAAAATGTTGACACAAAACAGTTTTACAGTTATGGTTTGACGTGCAGAAAACAAATTGAACAGGGTGATGGAAAAGTAACTCCCTATTTTAAAATACTTCAAATGTATTCATCCATCCATTTTTTATGCCGCTTATCCTCCATTGCGCTTATCCCAGCAGACTTTGAGCGAGAGGCGGGGTACAGCCTGGAATGGCCTCCAGTCAACCGCAGGGCACATATAGACAACAAACCTTCACACTCACATTCATACCTAAGGACAATTCAGAGTCGCCATTTAACCCAACATGCATGTTTTTGGAATAGGCGAGGAAATCGGAATACCCAGAGAAATCCCACACACGCACGGGGAGAACATGTAAACTCCAAGTGGAGATTTGAACCCTGGTCATCCAGATCTCCTGACTGTGCAGCCAACGTGGTAACCACTCGACCACTGCGCAGTAATTCATTCATATGTTGGCATATTTTTCTCAATTTTTCTGCATATGTTTCATGATGTATGGGCGAGTCTATTCTACCAAACGACTTTGGAAGAACTTGAAGGGGCGAAGACGAGACGTTATGACTTCCATCCCACCAGAGTTCCTTGTGAAATCAGTTAATGCGGTTCACAGGGGGATTGAGAAACTGGTGGCGAATGCTGGCGCCCATGTCAAATTTGACCCAAAACTCCATGCAATACATCCCATGTTCATTTCCTGTAAGAATTATAGTTCAGTACTTAACAGTAGGGAGCTACTTTTCAATCACCCTGTATATAAATGCATATAAAGGATGAATGAAAGGGATAAATGAACAGTTAAAGTTACTTTTACCGTCATTGAAGACGTGATTCTTGACAATTGTCCCCTAAGACGTGATGTGGCAGGTTGATCAACCACCACCACCTTCCTGTTATGACACGAGTCGTTTCTTCAATTCAGTAGTGTTTCTCACCTCCATAGTGTAACCCAAAATTGAGCCAAAGGAAGTTGCGAGTGACAGCATTTTGGTAAAGAAGGCTAAGAAACACTATTGAATTCAAAAAAGAAAATAACCGAGAACCACATACCGTATTAGGAAAAGCTAACATGTCCCTGACTTGTTTGCTTGACCTTTGAGAGGAGAGGCGTTCCAGTGGTCGCTTTTGATGTTTTGGGTTTGTGAAAAACCTCCTTCCGCGTGGACATGATACCGCCTCTCGCCGGTCCCTAGATAGATGCGTCCACAGAGAAGAGCACTGTAAGCAGCAGGCATCGCTACACGTCTTAAAATAAAGCATGGTGCTCTGCCACCTATCCGTCAATCATCTGCAGACTGGGAGTTTGACCGTTTTGTTTTTCTTCAGCAAACAAGCTCACATAGCTATGCCAGCGTTCCCCACTCCTTCGCGTTACGTTGTTTTAGGTGATAAGAGTTACCGTGCATATCTAAAAAGTGGATAAAGTACACATTAGCGCTTGTTGGAGGCACGTACTCTGCCGGAGACAAAAAGGTCATTAGCAGTAAAGCTCACAAAGCAGCGTGTTCCGATTAGGGCCTCTTAACTGCCTGTGTTCCAGCATCAGGGGCAACACAATGCCAATACAGTATTGTGGGACCTCTGAGACTTATTTGAAATAGTTGATAAATACTACACCACATAGTTTCCCCATACCAGGATGCTCTTGTGCCTGTAGTGCAATGGCGAGCACTCATTTCTAGTCTTGTCTTGATACGTGACATGAGGACAACTGCTGTATTGTCAGCGATTCCAGCTGGGATGAAAACACTTCTCAGCAAGATGTTTTCAATCACGTAAGGACCCTTCCCGGCATGTTCCTTCTAGAGAAAATAATGAAGGCCTCAATACTTTGTGTCTATGAATGGACATTATAAGGTGAGCTGAGAATCCTTCCCGTGGTCTTAACATAATGAATCACACAAGGCAGACACCAGTGCAATCGCTCTCCCCTTAAAGGTTTTCATTGTAGTCCGGTCACTCATTGTCATCTGTACAGAGAGAGACGCTGCCAGGTAGCAACCGTAAATTAGAACATGCTTGGGTGCGACCGCCAGTGTTTCCGCCGCAGCTACACTACTCCCAACAACACAACTGTTGCGACCATTAGTAAGGAGAAGGATTGTTTTGCTACGTGTCTGCCTGGACGTGGTTGATCTCTTTTGACCGCAACCACAGCAAAACAACATCAGCAAACTCAACTGTCCTCGCTGTCCTCCTCCCACACCTACACACGAGCACAGTCAGAACTCATGCCACTTTCACAGACAGTTGGAAATCACAAAACTATTGTAACACTACACAGTATGCGTGATATGTATTGTGGGACTTTTTAATTACTGTTTCATTTAGTTGTTGTAGTTAGTGTACTTCTTAATGTATTTTAAGTCCATGTGTTATGTTCCATGTACAATGTGAGTGACTTGAATTAGGTATTAGTTCTGACTCACACTAAGATTTGAAAAAAAAAAGGTATTGGTCAATTTCTCTCCGACAACTACATTGAATATTTTTGTACGTAGAGTTTAGAAAATGTGTTTATGACTTTCTAAACATGTCTTTTTAAACCATTTAGAGCCCCTCCTCCCCTGAGCCACCACCTTATCGTGGTGGAGGAGCTTGCGTGTCCCAATGATCCTAGGAGCTAAGTTGTCGAGGGCTGTCATGCCCCTGGCAGGGTCACCCATGACAAACTGGTCCTAGAGGAGGAACCAGACAAAGAGTGGCTCAATAGACCCTGATGATGATTAAAAACATTAGACTTTGTTTTCCCTCGCCCGGGCGCGGGTCACCGGGGTCCCCCTCTGGAGCCAGGCCTGGAGGTGGGGCATGATGGCGAGCGTCTGGTGGCCGGGCCTGCACCCATGGGGCCCGGTTGGGCACAGCCCAAAAAGGTAATGTGGGTCCCCCCCAAGGGGTCGGGTGCTAAGTGAGCTGAGTGGCGGCCGGAGGCGGAGGCCTTGGCGGTCCGATCCTCGGCTACAGAAGCTAGTTGTCGGTACGTGGGGGTCCACATGTGCACTTGGCACCAGGACACCCTGGGCCGCAGTTTGATGATTGACTTTGTGGTTTGTCGTCAGACTTGCTGCAAAATGTTTTGGACACTTAGGTGAAAAGAGGAGAGAGAGTTGTCAACTGATCACCACCTGGTGGTGAGTTGGTTCCGATGGTAGGGGAGGAAGCCGGTCAGACCTGGCAGACCCAAACGCATTGTGAGGGTCGGCTGAGAACATCTGGACGAGTCCCCTGTCAGAAGGAGTTTCAACTCCCACCTATGGGAGAGCTTTGACCAAGTTCCGAAGGAGGCAGCGGACATTAAGTCCGAGTGGGCGATGTTTTGTGCCTCCATTGTCGATGCGGCTGATCGGAACTCTGGCCGTAAGGTGGTCAGTGCTTGTCTTGGCGGTAATCCCAGAACCCGTTGGTGGACACCAGCGGTGAGGGATGCCGTCAAGCTGAAGAAAGAGTCCTATCAGGCCGTTTTGGCCCATGGGACTCTGGAGGAAGCTGACAGGTACCGGCAGGCCAAGCGGTCTGCGGCTCTGGCAGTGGCTGAGGCAAAAACTCGGACATGGGAGGAGTTCGGAGAGGCCATGGAGAACGACTTCCGGATGGCTTCAAAGAGATTCTGGTCCACCATCCGCCGTCTCAGGAGGGGGAAGCAGTGCACAGTCAACACCATGTATGGTGGGGACAGTGTGCTGCTGACCTCGACTCGAGATGTTGTGGACCGGTGGAGGGAATACTTTGAAGACCTCCTCAATCCCACCGACACGTCTTCCAACATGGAAGCAGTGCCCGGAGACTCTGAGGCGACTTCCCCTATCTCTGGGGCTGAGGTTACAGAGGTGGTCAAAAAGCTCCTTGGTGGCAAGGCCCTGGGGGTGGATGAGATCCGCCCGGAGTTCCTTAAGGCCCTGAATGCTGTGGGTGTGTCTTGGTTGACAGGACTCTGCAGCATCGGGTGGACATCGGGGTCAGTGCCCCTGGACTGGCAGACCGGGGTGGTGGTCTCGCTTTTCAAGAAGGGGGACCAGAGGATGTGTTTTAACTATCGTGGGATTACACTTCTCAGCCTTCCCGGCAAGGTTTTTTCAGGGGTTCTGGGAAGGAGGATCCTTCGGATAGTCGAATCTCGAATTCAGGAGGAGCAGTGTGGTTTTCGTCCTGGTCGTGGAACTGTGGACCAGCTCTATACTCTCGGCAGGGTTCTTGAGGGTGAATGGGAGTGTGCCCAACCAGTCTACATGTGTTTTGTGGACTTGGAGAAGGCATTCGACCGTGTTCCTCGGGGAATACTGTGGGGAGTGCTCTGGGAATATGGGGTATCGTACCGACTAATCCAGGCGGTTCAATCCCTGTATGACCGGTGTCAGAGTTTGGCTCGCATTGCCGGCAATAAGTCGGACCCGTTTCCAGTGAGAGTTGGACTCCGCCAGGGCTGCCCTTTCATGGACAGAATTTGTAGGCGCAGCCAGGGCGTTGAGGGGTTTCAGTTTGGTGGTCGCAGGATTCTCTGCTTTTTGAAGATGACGTGGTCCTGCTGGCTTCATCGAGCAGTGACCTTCAACTCTCACTGGATCGGTTCGCAGCTGAGTGTGAAGCGGCTGGGATGAGAATCAGCACCTCCAAATTTGAGTCCATGGTTCTCGTCCGAAAAAGGGTGGAGTGCCATCTCCGGGTCGGGGATGAGGTCCTGCCTCAAGTGGAGGAGTTTAAATACCTCAGGGTCTTGTTCACGAGTGAGGGAAGGATGGAACGTGAGATGGACAGGCGGATTGGTGCAGCGTCTGCAGTGATGCGGACTCTGCACCGGTCTGTCGTGGTGAAAATAGAGCTGAGCCAAAAGACAAAGCTCTCAATTTACCGGTCGATTTATGTTCCTACACTCGCCATGTCCAAGTTAGAGCTCCGATCACCCGCATCGACAATGGAGGCACGAAACATCGCCCACTCGGACTCAATGTCCGCTGCCTCCTTCGGAACTTGGTCAAAGCACTCCTGCAGGTGGGAGTTGAAACTCCTTCTGAAAGGGGACTCTGCCAGACGTTCTCGACAGACCCTCACAATGCGTTTGGGTCTGCCAGGTCTGACCGGCATCCTCCCCTACAATCGGAACCAACTAACCACAAGGTGATGATCAGTTGACAGCTCCGCCCTCACTTCACCCGAGTGTCCAAAAGATGTGGCCGCAAGTCCGACGATACAACCACAAAAACAATCATCGAACTGCGGCCCAGGGTGTCCTGTTGCCAAGTGCACATGTGGACACCCTTATGCTTGAACATGGTGTTAAATTAAGTTAAAAATAAACGTTTTCAAAGAATAAAAATGGCTAAATGAACTTAAATACAAATATAAGGCATTCAGAAGAGGCTCTTAAAGATGCCGTGAAAAATATGTTGCATTCTACACTGGTGACTAGGCGCCAGTAATGTGATGAGACACACAAGCACCAGACTTCATCACCAAAACAACCGGATTTTATTGCAGGTTTGAAAAACCTCATAACAGGCACAATAGTAAACATAATTATCATAAGAACCATAATAATCATAATAATAACACGGGCTACTTTTGCCATAACCCACGTCAAGATAAAACTCAACTGTGAACCCATGACGTCACTTCCTGTCCGCCTCCATTGAGTGTTTATATGATGTACTTTGTGAGATCAATAGAGCTCTGGCTCATTAAGCAAACGTACAGTGACGTCATGAAGAGATGAATGCAGTTGATATTTTGTCAGTCATCCTGGATCTAAATAAGGACATGGTTTCCTCAAAATAAAGATTACGCTTAGACAGGATTTATTTTGTGTGAGCCCTTCAGCTGTATTTAAGTGGAGTTTTATTCTTATCAAGTCTCTTTTAGTTGCTAGAAGTTTCCTTGGCAACCTTCCGTGGGATTTCTATCTTTGTTGTCGTTGTGTTTTAATCTGAACCTTGGTGGCGCCGGCAAAGATTTCGAATCTTCACATGTCTTACATATAGTATATAAGGCTACTAGAACATATACCGCTGCCTTTTACCATCTTGCGATGCTCACCTTGCATGTGATGGATGTGACTAACACCCACCTATTCTATCCTTGAAAAATAATGAGAGAAATTATCCTTGCCTTGATATCATTCTAGTGTAATACCGTAATTCAATCATCTTGGCTGCTAATGGACACGCTCAAGATTTTACATAATGCACACACAGCTAAAATGCAGCGAATACACAGCACCAAACATTTTGTTCTTGACGAGGCCTTTTCACACATCATGAATCAATATTAGCCCTTTCAGCTCTCTTCATCAGAAGCATGCCTTTAAAAACTCCATTAGAGCAGTGGCAGCAGTGAAAAAATAAAATATTTTAAATTTCTGTTGGGCATAAAGAGATTGCAAGTGACAGTGTTGTTTTCCCTTTGACTGGGAGCAACATATACCAGTGAAATAAAAGTGAAATAGCTTGGACAAATCGTTTAAAGTGGGATTTTTATGTTTAACTCAGTAGTGATCGTCATCTTTGTGTTAGTGTTACATATTAATGAAGAACATTATGTGTGTTACAATTTACTGTCCGTGCTATTTACTTTGAAGATCATTTTCCTCATTAAACCACGGAAATAATCACTTGAGCAAATTATTACAGAAGGACTACTGTTTCAAGATATAGTCCAAGTCCTTTGCATGACACCAAATTGACAACACAGCACCAACATGATTGTCATGGTGATACCAGCTTTCTTTTGCCAAAAGAACAGCTAAATGAACAAAAAAAAAAATAATATAAATATAATACAATACAATATACTGTAAATAAAATGGAAGGCTCATTCAGAAGAAGCATTCAAAGACCATTGTGATGATATGTAGTACAATAGCCACCGCAGGAAGTACTGTACAGAAACTGGGAGTAAAAAAGGTGCTTTGGTGTGATGCTGTGAAACTGCACNTGATCGTCATCTTTGTGTTAGTGTTACATATTAATGAAGAACATTATGTGTGTTACAATTTACTGTCCGTGCTATTTACTTTGAAGATCATTTTCCTCATTAAACCACGGAAATAATCACTTGAGCAAATTATTACAGAAGGACTACTGTTTCAAGATATAGTCCAAGTCCTTTGCATGACACCAAATTGACAACACAGCACCAACATGATTGTCATGGTGATACCAGCTTTCTTTTGCCAAAAGAACAGCTAAATGAACAAAAAAAAAAATAATATAAATATAATACAATACAATATACTGTAAATAAAATGGAAGGCTCATTCAGAAGAAGCATTCAAAGACCATTGTGATGATATGTAGTACAATAGCCACCGCAGGAAGTACTGTACAGAAACTGGGAGTAAAAAAGGTGCTTTGGTGTGATGCTGTGAAACTGCACTGAATTTAAAATGTGTTTAACAACTGTGAGAGTTTTATTATAGAGTTTAGTGTACCAAAAGTAAGCATTATTTGTGTTTTTTTGCAAATAGAGGGGATGTACTGCATTTAAAACTGATTAACATAGCAGGAGACCTCTCTGACAATTACTCCGTATACAAACAATCAGTAATCTAAACTCCCCTCAAACAGAAGAAAACCTTGGATAGGCGCAGTATTATGGTGAAATTGTGAACTTCAGATGCTCTCGTAACTATAAGGGTGTGGGATGACCATCTGCTTCGAGAAGGGAATGACCTGGAGCCTTTTGCGAGCTAATGGTCTGATCTGTCAATCACCTGTCGTGTTGGTAACATACATGTTTTTGGACTTTGGGAGGAAGCTGGAGAAAACCCACACAAATGTTATTTTTCTGAAATGTACAATGTATGCCTATCCTATCATTATTTTGTTAGACATGCGTACATGTAATACGGTAGTGTATCATCTACCACATCCTCTCACACAGCACATTACATTTGTTTGCGTTTACATTCCACAGTAACCCGGAGACATCTGCATTTCACCTTCATCATTTGCTCACTACTCCCACATACTGTAAAACTACACACACACTCACACCCTGAAGCATTGTTATCTTATTCGTCAGTTTTCCATCTCAAATGCTGCATCAATTAAATAATATTATATTTTAGTTACGCTATTTTTCTCTTTCATTTGGCAACAGGGATATAATCTTCCATATTCATCCATTCATTCATTCATTTTCTGTGTCGCTTATCCTCATTACGGTCGCGGTTATACTGGAGCCTATCCCAGCTTATATAAATGTTTGGTAGTGCCTCTCACATCTTTTAGGAAGGTCTATTAGAAGTAGGGATGTCCAATAACATGGCTCACTAATTGGCCCACTGATATTATCCTCCTGATATTGGGATAGAAATGTTATATTGGTCAATATTGGTACCGTATTTTTTTTATATAATGAAAATCGATATACTGGAGCCCTTTATGGGCCTAAAGCAACATTGCTGAATTTGCTGCCAATATGATGCCTTATGTAGTTAATACATTACACCTGGAGATGGCAGACATGTGTAACGTCAATCTAAGGAACATTTGTGGGCGTGTTTCTATGCAAAGTTTAGGAATTTATAGACTTTGTACCCCTGTGTGCATGCAGGACATACTTGCTTTGCTTACCTGTGTTTGAAGTGGCAGAACGTGGCGGGTTGTCAAAACATGGCTAATAGTGAGGGGGGTAAATACGGAGACATCGCATCGAGCGCTGAGCCGTACTACATTCTGGCTGTAGCAAGAGTTGGAGCGGAGAAGATGCAACATTCATGTGCTGCATGGAAGTGTACGACTGCCCAAACTAAATCCCACTGAATAAGCTTAAGACTCAACAATTACCTTTTATTGTTTTTGGCCCGGCCTGGCCCAGCCCGAAGAAGCCACACGGGAACTCCCCCTCGCAGACCCACTACCTGCAAGGGCAAGCATAAGGGTTCGGTGCCATGCGGTTTGGGCGGCGGTCGAGGGCGGGTGTCCGGGCACCCTGATTTTCGGCGGACAAATCTGGTTCTTGGGACATGGAATGTTACTTCTCTGGTGGGGAAGGAGCCCCAGCTCGTGGAAGAGGTTGAGACATTCCGACTAGACATAGTTGGACTCACCTCCACCCACAGTTTGGGTTCTGGAACCAAATTCTTTGAGAGGGGCTGGACATTGTTCTACTCTGAAGTTGCTGCAGGGGAGAGGCGGCAAACTGGTGTGGACTTAGTAGTAGCCCCCCAGCTTGGTCCCTCATTCCCAGTGAACGAGAGGGTCATTTTCCTACGCCTTCGGGCTGGGGAAAGGGTCCTGACTGTTGTTTGTGCGTATGCGCCGAACAACAGTTCAGGACCCAGTCTTTTTGGAGTCTATCAGAGGGTTTCTGAAGAGCACCCCAGCTGGTGATTTTTTAGTTCTACTGGGAGACTTCAACGCTCATGTGGGCAATGACAATGTGACTTGGAGGGGCGTAGTTGGGAGGAACGGCCTCCCGGATCTGAACCCGTGCGGTGTGTTGTTGCTGGACTTCTGTACAAACCATAGTTTGTCCATAACAAACACCATGTTTGAACACAAGGATGTCCATAAGTGCACTTGGCACCAGGACACCCTAGGTTGCAGGTCGATGATCTCAGTAGATATGTAGATCATTAGATCAAGTATCTCAGGGTCAGGGTCTTGTTCACGAGTGTGGGACGGTTGGACCGTGAGGTCGACAAACAGATCAGTGCAGCGTCTGCAGTAATGCAGTTGCTATAAATGAAATGAGTTTCCTCCATAGGGTGGTTGGACTCACCCTAAGAGATAGAGTGAGGAGCTCAGCCATCCGGGAGGATTTCAAAGTAGAGCCCCTGCTCCTACACATTGAGAGGAGACAGTTGAGGTGGCTTGGGCATCTAGAACGGATGCCTCCCGGGCACCTCTCTGGTGAGGTGTTCCGGGCATGCCGGGAAAAGGCTCCGGGGAAGACCTAGGACACGCTGAAGGGACTATGTCTCACCTGGGAACGCCTTGGTGTCCTCCTGGTGGAGCTGAAAGAGGTTGCCGGAGACCGGGAAGTCTGGATTTCCCTACTGAAAGTGCTGCCCCCTCGACCCGGACCCGGATAAGCGGAGGAAAATGGAATGGAATGTTTTTGAGTCCAAAGACTGCAGGATTTGGCCATTATAACATCATTTTGAGAGCATAAATTGCCAACGTTGTGGAAACCGCTGTGTTTTTTCAGTTATTACATGTCTAAGGAGTAGCGGGAATGTAAAACACGAGGAAATAATGATAGCCAGACGCATTAGTACCCACAGGATAATCTTTGGCAGAAAATGCTCCACCAAACTTGTGGAGTTTCCCCGAGCCACGCTTTGCCATGCCCAATTATGCCCAAGTACTGTATTTCTCAGATGTTTTCTTACAAGAGTTTTACAATGTTGTTTACAGCCACGTCGAGAAGGTAATTGCTGATCATGTATCCATTAGCTTCACAACAGATACAGTATGTGTTAATTCCAAGACAGGAGATATGTGATGTTACACTCATCGGTATCAGAAATTGAGAGTTGGACAGTATCAGTCATCCCAAGTTATGCAACAGAAATAAGGTGTGCACACAAGCTACCGGAGCTCCAAATGTGTTGTATAAGTAACCATAACAGCTTTTAGGAAAAGCCTCCATCTGAAGCATAGCCCTTCTAAAAAATCCAAGTGAATCATAAACTAAGGGCAACCTCAGGGCTATAAGGTGCTTTATAAACCTGTTGGTACATTCCAGTCTGATATGTTAACAAACAGATTTTCCAATTATTCATTTTACTGTACAGGAACATCAATTTAAAATGTGTACCTCTCTTTGCAGTGTGCAGTAATATACACCATAAAATATTACCAGGATTTTACAGCATTTAACAGTATAACTTCACAGTAAAATACCGTAATCAAAATCCCCTGTAACATTACAACAAATTGTGTGAAAAAATGTGAAAGTTTTCAGTACTCTTGCTATTTAAAGTATGTAACAAAGTAAATTTAGTCCAAATCTGCTGTGCTATCACAGTAACTAACGGTAAAAAAAAAAACAAAGACATAATTGTACAGCAGGTATGACATTAAAGTGAGCGGGAAGAATAAAAAGACGAAGCGCTTCCGGAGTGCCTCACGAACACCCTGCGCTTTTTTTCCTGAGGCAGATGTGGAAAAGGTAATGTCATTTTTATTGTAAATGGGTGAACATCGTAAGCATGAAATGAGCCAAGCGTGTTATGTTGGTATGGTTTATGCATTCCAGCTAGTAGTAACATTAGCTTGTTAACATTAGTGTTATTTCCTGCGAGCATTAGCTAAGCAGCTATTTGCATTGTGGGTGAGAGAGACACTTAGCTTGGTGCTATATAGCTAATGTTAGCATAGTTGCTAACATTAGAAGTTATTCATAATATCTCATGTATGAGATATGAATTAGCTGGATAGTGTCAAAGTTAGTGAAATAACCTGCTGTAAATACATGACTGGAATTTCCTTGAAACAAAATAAGTACAAAATATGCTGAGATGCAACAGTTTAGAACTGTATTTGCTTTTGAGTGTTGCCAGTTTCTCTCCTGCCTGAGCCATCACCTTATAACGGTGGAGGAGTTTGTATGTCCCAATGATCCTAGGAACTAAGTTGTCGGGGGCTTTCATGCCCCTGGTAGGGTCACCCATGACAAACAGGTACTAGGGAAGGGACCAGACAAAGAGTGGCTCAATAGACTCCAATGATGAATAGTACAAATAGACCAAGTTTTACCTTGCCCGGACGCGAGTCACCGGGGTCCCCCTCTATAGCCAGGCCTGGAGGTGGGCCACGAAGGCAAGTGCCTGATGGCCGGGCCTGCACCCATTGGTTTCGGGCACAGCCCAAAGCGGAAACATGGGTCCCCCTTCCCATGAGCTCACCCCTCTTGGGAGGGGCCAAAGGGGTTGGGTGCAGAGTTAGCTGGATGGCGGACGAAGGCGGGAGCCTTGGCGGTCCGATCCTCGCCTACAGAAGCAAGCTATGGGTACGTGGAATGTCACCTCTATGATGGGGAAGGAGCCTGAACTGGTGCGTGAGGTGGAGAAGTTGCAGCTAGATATAGTCGGACTCGACTCCCTCGATGAATTCCCTTGTTTTCCTGAAGAACTTCAACGTTCATGTTGGCAGCGACAGTGAGACCTGGAGAGGCGCGATTGGGATGAACGGCCCTGATATGAATCCGAGCTGTGTTTTGTTACTGGAGTTCTGTGCCCGTCATGAATTGTCCGTAACAAACACCATATTTAAGCATAAGGATGTCCACATGTACACTTACTTACAAGCAGTTTTGATTGACTTTGTGATCGTGTCGTTGGACTTTCGGCCACATGTTTTGTGGTAAGTTCACAGTTGAAAGGTCAAATTTACAGAAATTTGCATCATTGTAGGCTCACAGTTAATTCTTCTTTTCCTTTCGGCTTATCCCGTTAGGGGTCGCCACAGGGAATCAATTGCCTCCATCTAACTCTGTCTTCTGTATCCTCTTCTCTTGCGCCAACTACCTTCATGTCCTCTTTCACTACATCCATAAACCTCCTCTTTGGTCTTCCTCTAGGCCTCCTGCCTGGCAATTCAAAACTCAGCATCCTTCTACCAATATATTCACTATCTCTCCTCTGGACATGTCCGAACCATCTCAGTCTGGCCTCTCTGACTTTATCTCCAAAACCTCTAACATGTGCTGTCCCTCTGATGTGCTCATTCCTGATCCTGTCCATCCTGGTCACACCCAAAGAGAACCTCAGCATCTTCATCTCTGCTACCTCCAGCTCTGCCTCCTGTCTTTTCCTCAGCGGCACTGTCTCTAAACCAAACAACATCGCTGGTCTCACCACAGTTTTGTACACCTTTCCTTTCATTTTAGCTGAAACTCTTCTATCACACATCACACCCGACACTTTTCTCCACCCATTCCAGCCTGCCTGCACACGCTTCTTCACCTCTTTTCCACACTCTCCATTGCTCTGGACTGTTGACCCTAAGTACTTAAAATCCTCCACCTTCTTTATCTCTTCTCCCTGTAACCTCACTCTTCCACTTGGGTCCCTCTCATTTACACACATGTACTCCGTCTTGCTGCGGCTGACCTTCATTCCTCTCCTTTCCAGGGCAAACCTCCACCCCTCAAGCTTCTCCTCCACCTGTTCCCTGCTCTCACTACATATCACAATGTCATCTGCAAACATCATAGTCCATGGAGATTCCTGTCTAACCTCGTCCGTCAGCCTGTCCATCACCATAGCAAACAAGAAGGGGCTCAGAGCTGATCCCTGATGGAGTCCCACCTTCACTCGGAACTCCTCTGTCACACCTGCAGCACACCTCACTACTGTCTTACAGTCCTCGTACATGTCCTGCACCGCTCTAACATACTTCTCTGCCACTCCAGACTTCCTCATACAATACCACAGTTCCTCTCTGGGCACCCTGTCATAAGCTTTCTCCAGATCTACAAAAACACAATGCAGCTCCCTCTGACCTTCCCTGTACTTCTCCATCAACATCCTCAAAGCAAATACTGCATCTGTTGTACTCTTTTTTGGCATAAAACCGTACTGCTGCTCACAAATGCTCACGTTTGCCCTTAGTCTAGCTTCAACTACTCTTTCCCATAACTTCATTGTATGGCTCATCAGCTTTATTCCTCTGTAGTTGCCACAACTCTGCACATCTCCCTTGTTCTTAAAAATGGGCACCAGCACACTTCTCCTCCATTCCTTAGGCATCTTCTCATTATCTAAGATCTTGTTAAACAACCCGGTCAGGAACTCTATTGCCACCTCTCCTAGACACTTCCATACCTCCACAGGTATATCATCAGGACCGAGTGCCTTTCCATTCTTCATCCTCTTCAATGCCCTCCTCACTTCTTCCTTACTAATCTTTGCTACTTCCTGGTCCACAACAGTCACCTCTTCTACTCTTTGTTCTCTTTCATTTTCCTCATTCATCAACTCTTCAAAGTACTCTTTCCATCTTCCCATGACACTACTGGCACCTGTCAATACCCTTCCATCCCTATCCTTCATCACCCTAACCTGCTGCACGTCCTTCCCATCTCTGTCCCTCTGCCTTGCCAACCTGTATAGATCTTTCTCTCCCTCCTTGCTGTCCAACCTAGCATACAAGTCATCATAAGCCCCTTGTTTGGCCTTTGCCACCTTTACTTTCACCTTACGCTGCATCTCTCTGTACTCCTGTCTACTCTCTTCAGTCCTCTCAGTGTCCCACTTCTTCTTAGCTAACCTCTTACTCTGTATACACTCCTGCACCTCCTCATTCCACCACCAAGTCTCCTTATCTACTTTCCTTCCAGATGACACACCAAGTACTCTCCTACCTGTCTCCCTGATCACAGTAGCTGTAGTTGTCCAGTCATCTGGAAGGACTTCCTGGCCACCCATAGCCTTTTTCAACTCCTTCCTAAATGTCACGCAACACTCCTCCTTTTTCAGCTTCCACCATTTTGTCCTCTGCTCTGCCTTTACCCTCTTCATCCTTCTCACCACTAGAGTCAACCTACACACCACCATCCTATGCTGTCTGGCTACACTCTCACCTACCACTGCTTTGCAGTCACTGACCTCCTTCAGGTTACACCTTCTACACAAGATGTAGTCTACCTGTGTGCTCCTACCTCCACTCTTGTAGGTCACCCTATGTTCCTGTCTCTTCTGGAAGAAAGTATTCACTACAGCCATTTCCATCCTTTTTGCAAAGTCGACCACCATCTGTCCTTCAGCGTTCCTCTCCTGGATACCAAACTTGCCCATCACCTCCTCATCATCTCTGTTTCCTGCACCAACATGCCCATTGAAGTCCGCACCAATGACAACTCTCTCACTTCTAGGGATGTTCTGCATCCCTTCATCCAGGTCTGACCAGAATTTCTCTTTCTCCTCCATCTTACATCCTACCTGTGGAGCATACCCACTAACCACATTGAACATCACACCTTTGATTTCTAGCTTCAGGCTCATCACTCTATCTGACACTCTTTTTACCTCCAGGACGTCGCTAGCAAACTCCCCCTTCAAAATCACCCCTACTCCATTTCTCTTCCTATCTACACCATGATAGAACAGCTTGAACCCTGCTCCTAAGCTTCTAGCCTTGCTACCGTTCCACCAGGTCTCCTGGACACACAATATGTCTACCTTCCTTCTCTGCATCATGTCAACTAATTCTCTACCTTTTCCTGTCATAGTTCCAACATTCAAAGTCCCAACTCTTAGTTCTAGACTCTTAGCATTCCTCTTCTGTCTCCTCCTACGGACACACCTTCCTCCTCTCCTTCTTCGGCTCACAGTTAATTACTAGCTAATATTTGCAGTACTTTCAGGAAACATGTAAAACTACAGGCAATTTACTCTGATTTATGTTCAAGAAGGCATTGTAATTCTAATTAAAATACTGTAATTAACTGTAGAATTAGAGGAGTGAAATTACAGCAAATAACAGTAACTTTATTGTAATTAACTGTAAAATCTCTGCTGTGAAATTACAGTAAATTACTGTATATTACCAGTTATTTCACAGCAAATTGCTGTAATGTTACTGTAAAAGTCATGCAATTTATAGCCAGTAATTTACTGTGGATTTACAGTAAAAATGTTTACAGTGTAAATAAATGCTTCTCAAACAGTGTCAATCAAAAGTGAGCATTGTCTTTGTAAATGCAGAATTGTTGATACATCTCTTGTATTTTATACTGATGTAATGACGAGGTATACATACTGTAGTGCCTTGTTTCCCAAAGTGGGACCCCAGGGGTACACCAATTGTAATGGGGGTATGTGAATAAAAAATAAAACCAATTGGCGACTATCACTCTCAATTACAAGTGCGCTTGAACGCCTCAGGTTGAAGGAGAAGGAGCAGAAAGCAGAATGGAGAATAAATGGTATGGAGTAAAATAGATGGATGGATAGCGTTAGGTGATGCAACTGCATGATTTCACTTGATTTTATTTCAAGCAAAATTCAAGCTAAATAACTTTATAAATTATTTTATTATTATAAAAGTACAAAATCTGTAGACATTTTTTTCTAAACTGCAACTTACCCTCCCACAAATATTTACCCTTACTGATTTGGACACATACTTCTACTTTTTATATTATTATGAATCTTGAGAGCATTTCATTATTTATCACAGCACAGAACACTTCACAAACCAAAAAAGTGGACAAGCGGTCAATATAAGATATTTTGCTATGACTGTGGCAATGGGTTGGAAACGTCAGCCTGGTGGTTCAGGGGTTGAGACTGCTGGTTTAGACTGCTGCCATACACCTAAAATTTTCTTAGTTGTACTCTTGGCCACTATGTGTGTGAGTTTCCAGAGTGTAGAAAAAGGTTGATGAGGTCATAGTTGCATTGTCCCAGCAGGACACAAACATGACCAAAAAAAAACGCCACTTTTTCGAGGGGTCATTTTTGCCATTTTTCAGTGGCTGTTGCAAAATATAATTTTTCA
This sequence comes from Oostethus manadensis, assembly GCA_024372805.1. NCBI lineage: Eukaryota > Metazoa > Chordata > Actinopteri > Syngnathiformes > Syngnathidae > Oostethus > Oostethus manadensis. Next base: position 2,521,561 of record QODF01000033.1, on the reverse strand, counting down.
AGTGGCTTCCACCACACTTTTCTTACTGGGAGGTAGGGGACACCTCCCACACACTCATCGGTAGGTAGGTGGAGGGGGTGGTGGGGAGATACACACCAGAACCCATAAATGGCAGAAAACACAACTTTTCCGAAGGGTCCACTGTCCACACTGTATTGTCAAGCATGTGTATTGCATTACATTCATCAAAATAATTTATAATATACTCATTCTCTAAGTAGATCTAAGTAACACTTTATTAGTATTGTTTTTGTACCACGAGTGGCGGTGCCTACACTGCTCTCTTTCTGTGCAGCGAGATCCCATAAGAACAAAAGTCATTGCATGGCTGCATCTGCTGACTTGCAGTTTTGTATGAATTATACTTTGAGGCTTCTGGTAAACTATTATTGATTTTCTCATCCAAGGGCTATCAGTGAACTTGGTGAAATATTGAAGTAGTTACTGTAATTCCAAAGCCTTCCCGCTGTCAAGACTGTTTGGCCAGTTTCGTTTAATCTCCTTAATCTTGTTAAGATTGTTAGACTTTTTTATATGGTACACTTTAAAGTATTATTTAGAATACATTTTGCTTCGAATTGCATGTCTTTACTTTATCGTGGTTTGTCAAAAATATATCAATTAATAAATCATGCTGTTTCGTGGTTGAATATGGCCTTTTATTAGATTTTTAAAAAATGCATATTTTGATGTACAGTATATGCATAACAGGGTCTATTAAGTTTTTGTAAATATGTTATTACGGTTATATATTTACACAAAATGCATGTTAAAATAATACTTGTTGCGTTTGTATTTTCATGTCATTAATGTGGAACATCAATAACGTCTGTCACTATGTACCCCCTACTGCTCTAATTTTACTGTGACACCGAATAATATAAGTTTGATCCACGCCTTTCTACTTCTCTTGTTTTTTTTGGTCTTTTTTCATGATCTCCATGTGACTGGTAGGCTCCAAAAATTGGTGTTTTCATTTAGAACTTTATTTCAGTATCCCTTTTTGTCTTGTGTTGGTGTCGTTGTAATCTGTATAGGGGCACACTATTTGGCCACATTGTGACTGCATCTGCTTTATGTTGCATTTATTAGTAAACGGTGCAACTACAGCAACCCCAACAACAACTTCATCCACAACGCACAGATAAACACCACCGGTTACATATGCATATACTATATATTTTCATATATGTATGAATACAGTACAGATAATACATATGCATATCAAGGTCGTAAACAGGTTTTCTGTGCTCTAACTACAAAAATATGTGATTAAGAAATAAGAAATCCTACTTTGTGGAACTCCACTTATCATAGTCGTGTCTGCATGAACACTGAGGGCAGTTTTCTTTTCATCCCTTCCCTATACCTAATCTTTCCATTTGTACTACCCATTCCATTTGTACTCATTGAGACTGTCATATACATCACAAACTGATTACATTTTTGCTGCACAGTGGATCCTGCGCACTTGCAATAATATACCATTCATGAGCCTGCAAATTCACAGATTTTTGGTCCAAGAAATTATAGTTTTTAGTGTATAGTGTGTTTTTTCCTCCAAAAACACATCGCATTCACCATAAGTCATTAATAAGGTACGTATAATAAATGTGTGATAATACAGGTAAAATGTACATACATGTACCACTGCTTCACTGATACTGAAATGTAGTCAAGCGTTGAGATCACACTTTGTTCGGCGGTCCTTGAATGCCCCACAGTTGTAGTGGCGCAAAAGTTTGTCAATTTGACACAAGAACATATAGCAGATTGTATGACACTTTTATAGATAAAATAAGACAAATAATTCCAGGTGGACTGTTACTGTTAGAATTATAAGCATAAATTGTGTCCATGTATGCAGGGCCCTCAATGTCGCTTTTTAAAAAAAAAAATTTTTACAAAATCTGAGTATGTAATTTAGGCCACTTTTTTTTTTGCTTTTGAAATATTACAGTTATATAAAACTGAACTGAAATAATAATGTTAATCATCTTCTAACAAGTGTGAATGTGAGAAAATTGTCCTCTTGTCCTAAAAATCCTCCTGGGGTAGTAACGCTTATGAAAGATTACGCATTTTGACTGAGTTTTTAGCATGTGCTTTGAGACTAAACAGTAGTATGTTCTTTAACCCATGCTCTAGTGCTAGCCTGGCAACCAGGCTAAAGGCTATACCGTGGTTCCGATTTCATTTTTTCATTGATCATCTTATATTATTCTTTGTTAGTCGTATATACCTATCCTTATTACACATGTTTTTAACAAGTGTATGAGCCCTGCGATTAGCCGGCGAACAGACCTGCGTCTCACCCAAAGTCAGGTGGGATAGGCTCCAGCCTACCCCTGTGACCCTAATGAGCAGAGGTAGGAGCAGGTCACTCATGTACAAGTCTCAAGTAAGCACCAAGTCCTTACCTTCAAGTTACAAGCAAGTCAGAGTCAATCTTCATGAGAACCAAGCAAGTCAAACCGAGTCACTGCTTTTCGTCTTCAAGTTGTGTCAAGTCATACATGTTTTAATTAGGCCAGTTTTACAGATTCAAAGTTTAAAAAAAGGGGAAAAAAATACAAATAACTTGTAGGGCCAAACAAACTGAGTTACAAAAAAAACACTAAATACAGTAAATGAAATTTAAAAATTTTATATTTCAAGCTTAAAAGTCATAATATTAAGATACCTTAAGTGGTAATTTTGCGAGATTTAAAGTGGTAATTTTACAAATCATTGTGTCATATCTGTTGGAGGGAAACTAGAGCATAGTTGGGAGTGGAACTTCCCTCTGGCTTCAGACAAGCTTTTATTTATAATGAGACAGCAAAACAGAGCAGTTACAACCAGGTTAACATGTAGCGTCTCGCCGCTACACTCAAATACCCCGAATACCCTGCCCCTCCACATTAGACTCCCGGGTTCATAGCGGTCTCGGACAATGCGTACAAAATAAAGTTACGACTTTTACTCCCATAAAGTTACATTTTTACTCCCGTAACATGGCGATCTTTTCTCGTACATATACGACATTATTGTCGTAAATTTACGAAATCTCGATGATTCTAATGCTTCATTTAACAGGCACTGTCCGAGACAACCAAAAAAAAGGGTACTTGTGTGACCCTTGACCTGGGTGAAAGATTACGTTACGACTTTTTTTTCCGTAATTTTTTTAACTATTAGAACACACACAATAACAAATACACGCACGACACCGGCAAAAACTATGATAAAACAGTCAAACTAATAAAAACAATTAAGGCCAGGTCAGGCTACATGAAAAAAACAGATCAAATAAGAAGGAACTGAACTGATTTCAAAAGGCTGGACTGCTACATGAGGAGAACAACACAACTTCAACGGTAACTGAGGCTCTTCAACAGGAAGAGGATGAATAAAAAACAACAACTTTTCTGTTATGTTTAAGTTTCACTGCCGTGTTACGGGCGCTGTTTGAAAACAAGGTATATAAACAAACTTTCACTAAATCTTCCTGTGTCTACTTTCTGGCGTATCCATGTTGTGTTCTGCCAGATTGAGCCGAAGTGCGCATGCCTAAAATAAAGCCCAAAGAAGCCTTGTTCAAATGCAGTCATAGTTATATTATGGATATTTACAATACAACAAAGCGTTAAACCAAAAACAAGTCATTCATTCATTCATTTTCTATACTGCTTATACTCATTAGGGTCGCGGGTATGCTGGAGCCTATCCCAGCTGATTTTGGGCAACAGGCGGGTTACACCCTGGACTGGTCGCCAGTCAATCGCAGGGCACATATAGACAAACAACCATTCACACTCACATTCAGTCATTTCAAGTCAATTAGCTCTAGTCCGAGTTAAGTCTAAAGTCAAGAACATCAAGTCAAAGTCAAGTCGAGTCTTTTTGCAACATTTGTCAAGCAAGTCACAAGTCTTAAAAATTGCGACTCGAGTCTGACTCGAATCAAGTCATGGGACTCGAGTCTCCCATCTCTGCTAATGAGGACAAGCGGCATAGAACATGGATGGATGGATACCTTATTTAGTAAAGTAAGCCACGAATGCCCATACACAACAATTTATATGTCACTGACATGTACAGTAATCCTGAAAGTTATACATTGCACAAGGAAAGCTTCTCAGCTTATACCATATAGCTTTCTCTTCTTCTACACGCAAGAGGATAAAAGGACAAATGAAGTTTGCTTCACTTTCATTTGAAGTTTGCATTACAACACTACAGATTCCCCTGTTCTACTGAGGGACTCCAATGCTCGTGTAAAAGTATGTCAAAGTACCAAAAATTGGTGTTGTTGAGTCCTTGTACCCATTCACATGTGTTTACAAGTTTAAACGTGAAAGGTACTCATTTGCAGTTCTTGTATAATGTACAGTCTTATTTGAGCGTGTACTTTCATTGGGTTGACTTTTTTTTATACTGCGGATCAGTTCAGTATAACTGATGTCGCTTTCTATTTACAGCAGCAACTCATGTCAAAATGACACACAGCAACCAAAAAAAGCACAACAATTATTCATAACAGCTTGGAAGAAAAACGATGGCCCCATTATTTTTATTGTCCTTGCGTTAACTGTCTTTGCTTTAAAACAAAATCAAATGTTATTCTTTTAAATGTATGATCACACATTTATTCCCTGGTAACAAAAACAAAAACATAGATTCATCCGTGTCTTGCAGATATGGGATTCTGAATGCACAAATCAATAACAGAACTGCATTTCGTGCCACATCGAGATACAAGACGCTGTCAATATGACACAAATAAGGACAAATCACATGACACCTCAAGGAGCCTTTTTTGTCCTGAATGCAGATGTGTTGCATGATCTACAAAGGAGCTGGCACTGACAATCTTATCCTCATCTATTCACCTCTTCGTCAGCAGTATTGGCCTTCGGGTTACCGTGGTAACGCTCAACGTGGAGCTGCGGTTGGCAGCGTCTGAGTCAGAACCTGAAGTGTATGTCCCTGAAACTTGTGAAAGATATTTATCCCAAAGCATAATAATAATGGCAGAGCAGAGCTCTGGCATAGAACCTCTGCAGGCACGTAAACAGAAAGTATTGTGCAAGGTCATAGACACACACACACGCACACACGCACGCACACTGAGCGTGAGCGTGAAAGGAGCATGAATATGCTCCTCAATTTGCCCAAAGTGTTGTTCTTTTCAACACACAATTTAAAGCTGTCTACTGTAGACTTGAGTGCCCAAGTTGATTAAGGATCATTTAAGGTCATTTAAAATATCATTTAAAATTATGCGGCTTAATTTATGGGTCACCATATTCATTTCTTTTTTTAAACTTAAATCACATGCAAATTATTCTTACATTACTTTTTTTTCAGGCATATATCAGAGTGGAATAAACACTCCCCGATAGTCATTCCCGACAGGGCAATAACTGGGCAGTTTAAAACAAAAACCTAAATACTGTATATTATACAGTATGTCATACATAAATTCTGTCCCACTGGTACAAATCTTTATATGCCAAATGTACACTGAAATGCAGAGCAAAAGCCTCAGTGCAATTGAATTATGCTCAAAAAGCAAGGCACAGTCACTGAATTTAGTACACCACCGTATATTACAGCAGTTGCCAAAGTAAGTATTGTCTAATATTTCAGCACAGAGGATCTTATCTTATTTCATATGCATGGCTCTCATGCATACACACTGTAATTGTACAGCAGGAATAATCCATATCCCGTTGAATGGTTTTAATGCTTTGCCTTATTGTCACACAAGATTAATTATTCATGCAGCTGTAAATCATCCACATTTATGGCAAACAGGCCAACCGAGCTGTTATTCCATCTTCAACCACAAGAGGTCAGGACTACAGCATTTTCAACGTTGTTAGAACTGGCCTTTAACCTCTGTTTTGTTAAGGTATGTTTGAAAAACGAAATGTATCTAATTGGATTTTAATAGGGACAAACAAGTTAACTTTAAACAGAAACTTTTTACGTTTTGTGAAAAACTGGAGGGAAAGTCGGTGGGCCTTATTCCACAAAAAATATAGGACATCCATCCAGCCATCCATCCATCCATGCGTTTTCTATGCTGCTTAACCTCACTAGGGTTGCGGGGCTATGCTAGAGCCTATCCCAGCTAACTTCGGGGGAGAAGAGGGTTACAACCTGGACTGGTCGCCAGCCAATTGCAGGGCACAAAGAGACAAACAACCATCCATAATCCCATTAATACCGGTGGATTATAAGAGTAGCCACTTAACCTAACATGCATCTTTTTGGAATATGGAGGAGAAAACAATATAAAACATACATATTATAATATATATAATAATACAATATATATAATCATATAATATAGTTCAGGTTTTCTGAAAGTGCTTTTAGTTACCCAACATGCCTTGCGGCACTTTGGACTAAATTTGCGTGTCTAGAGCTAACGTAACATAAGTAGCATATATACAGTGCCCAGGGCCCACGTGCCACATTAATGCAAAACATAGGGTAGGGGGCCACAAAATATGGCCCTGCCATGAGCTTCTCATGGCCTATGCCTATGCATCTCCAGTTCGGCCATGCAAAACAAATTTTTAAAAAAATGACACAGTTTTGGCTAATGAGTTCACTGTGATTAACAACATGTTAAACACACAAACAAAACAACTTATTATGATCTCTTTGGGGTTTGTAATTGACCACATTTATTTTGTAGGAAAACAATTACCAACCATCTCCCTCAGCTTTTTCCCATTCAATCTTAATATTTGAACTGCAATATAAATTGGATAAACAATCTCCATTACTGGTAATAGCTTTGCTCCCATTAGGTCCCCCGCTGCAGAAAAACTCAATCTTTCTTGTTTGGCTTTTGATTCTTTGCAAGCTTAATCGACTTCCATGTGATGTAGTCGGTAACGTCCTAGTCCCTACTCACACAGATTTATCAACTTCAAATTAAACCACCTAAATTCATATTTCTATAACCATCTGTATTACTGTCACTCACTGTCTGTGTACTATGGGGAAATTGATCAATTTATATTTTTATCAGTTGATATTTTCTGGTTCCGGAAGGAACAAAAGCATGGTGCATGAGGAGGAAAAGTGCGACAAATGCAGTAACATTGTCATTCCGTATGCATCGGGTCCAGCTGAGAACATTTTTAACCAACATAACATTCTGGCAAGAGAAACAGCACTCTTTTGAAGACATAATATACATATTCTGGACAGAGAAGACAGAAGGTTTGAAAGAGGTTGAGAAGGTTGAGAAAGCATCTCTGAACAGAGAAGGGGGTCTATGACACCACCTATTTCAGTACAATGCTATCCTTTCATCCCTTCCTAAAAGACTCAGTAATTTAGTCTCTAACACATACAAACGACACAACCACGAGTGGTTTCAGACCATTGTAGAACTGAATGAAATACTAATGACTCTTGTTGGCTGGCAGAAGCCTCACTTCACTGCACCTTAATAACTGTCGTTTTGCACCACTAAGGAGTGGTTGGTTGGAGTGTTCCTCTTAGAGAATACTTGGATCCTGCACCATTCTTTTAGATCAGAGTTGTCCTACCTAGTCATTGAGCACAAACTGATGAAACCTGCTCAGATAAGAGACAAAGCATCTTTTCGAAGACAAGCTGGACAGGTCTGTTGCGATCGATTCAATGTCCTGAGAATACAATGGCTTGAATGAATACGAATATTCATAGATGAATGGATAAATTGTTCATATTCATTGTTTTCTTTGAATGTTCTGAACTCCTGTTTCAATGCCAGTATTGTATTGAGCAGAATAAAGTTTCCATAGTGGTGATGTAGCCATAAACTAGTTTACAACTGACTCAATAGCACTTTGGCTGGTTCCAGCCAAGAACTTCTATCCATTTTGCCTCAATTGCTTCAACACGATTGATCAACAACCAACACCATATCCACACAATCGGCAAATTTGTTCATGATAAATTGGCATTAGTGCGTCTTTATGACAATACAAGTACAGGCAAATGTACAAAAATAGAATATCATGAAGAAGCTCTACATTTTCTTACTCATTCATTCATTCATTTTCTGTACCGCTTATCCTCATTAGGGTCACGGGGATGCTGGAGCCTATCCCAGCAGACTTTGGGCGAGAGGCGGGGTACACCCTGGACTGGTCGCCAGTCGATCGCAGGGCACATATAGACAAACAACCAGTCACACTCACATTCATACCTATGGACAATTTAGAGTCACCAATTAACCTAACATGCATGTTTTTGGAATGTGGGAGGAAACCGGAGTACCCGGAGAAAACCCACACACGCACGGGGAGAACATGCAAACTCCACACAGAGATGCCCAAAGGAGATTTGAACCCAGGTTTTTCAAGATCTCCTGACTGTGTGGCCAATGTGCTAACCACTCAGCCACCGTGCGGCCCATTTTCTTACTAATTTCAGAAATTACTTCATTGGGTGATGTCCGATATTGGCCTAAAAATCCCATAAAAAGTGGTCAATATTGGTATATTTTTTTTCCCTGTAATGAAAACCGATATAGCCCATTAAGCCTGGAGATGGCGGACATCTGTAACTACAGTCTGAGCGCAGTGGGCGTGTTTCCATGCAAAGTTCAGGAGCTTATAAACTTTTAACCCATGTGTGCATGCGGGAGCGAGTCCACTCGCCATAATAGCCCACACGCAGGACATACCTGAGTTGATTCTTTGCTCAACCTTGTGTTGTATTTGGCCCATAGACTGCATGATTTGGCCATTATAACATTATTTTGGGAGCATAATTTGAAAATCTTGTGGAAAACACTGTAGTCACAATTCATTCATTCATAACATGTCTATGGCAAGGGTGGGCAAACTGCAGGCTGCGAGCCACATCCCGCCCGCCAAGCGTCTAAATTGGGCCTGCCAGGCATTTCCAAATATTTTTAAAACATCGTTAACATCAAAACTGTAGCCGGCAACATGGCTTGCAGTGCTATTGCATCACGCTTGAGTCGCCAAAAGAGCAATCTCTAGCTTGTAAAAAAAAAGTGATCCAATCAACACGTTAACACACACAATGCACAAAGTAACTTACCTACTGCACCGTAAGGGCATACAAATATCTGTGCACAATACCCAAACACCCATATATTCCTGGGGCAAGGCATGCTGGGTTGCTTGTGATACTCTTTCTCCCAACATTTTGCCCTGTTTATTGCATTTTTACTTGATTACGAAATATGTTGAGGAGGTTGTCCGAGAAAAAAAAAAAGAGCAATGTTAACATACTCCTGATATCCAATGTTTTATTGGTCGTAATTCATATTGCTGTTGCTGCTGGACTACCTAGCATGCCTTGCGGCCATTTTTTAAGTCACAGTTTTAAGTTACGTGTTATGTTTAGCACTTAGTTTTTGTTTGTCACCCATGTAGTAATGATGCGTTAACTTGCTGTGGGTGTGTTGTTTTCGTTTTGTTGTTGAATAGTCAGCAAGTATGTTGTTCTGTTTGACGATCACCTACTGTATAATGTAGTTGGCCCCTCTGCTACATTTTTAACCCAATGTGAACCATAAAAAAAGTTTGCCCACCCTGGTCTATGGTGTACCGGGAATACAAAGAAATGAGTAAATAGCAGCTGGCAGACGCGGTAGTATGTGAGGGAGACTCATCGGCAGAAAATGCACTGCTTGGCCGATATCGGAACCGGAAGTTGAGTTGGACAATATCGCCCTATATTTCGAACATTTATTAAAATTTCATTTCAGGTTTATATTTAAAACCTTTACCTGTAATTGTGGCATGCAAATAATGAAAACCCAAATTTCAGTCTCTCAGAAAATGAGAATATTACAAAAATATTTTAAACACAAATGTCAGGCTTCTATATATGTGACATGTGGGTTTGACTTTCCAAAATGAGTAACAAAAAATAATGAACTTTTTCTTGACGTTCACATTTTTTTAGAGAACCTGTATTGTGAAACTTCAGCAAACTTGGTATGAATTAATTGGGTATTTTTTTGGCATTTTCGTGGTTTTGTGCTGTTACTACAGAAGGGTACGCTTGGCAGCAAGGGAGAAAAATGTAATGAAGACCACAGAAACCTAAATTTAACTTATTGCAACATAGGAGAGTCACAAGATGACATTATATATATATA